>VZTR01004361.1:1583-18923 GCA_013400775.1 Chaetops frenatus
AGTGGGGGGTTGTTATTTTGCTTTTATTAATGGGGTTTATAATGGAATAAAATAGGAGTATAATCTTATGGATAAAGGGATTGTCTGAAAGGAAAGTTTTGGGGGTTGGTTTGATGCCACTGATTTTTTCTGCTGCAGAGATGTCTGCGGTGCTGGAGAGCCCTGTTGGGCTGCTTTCCCTGCTGGAATAATTGCATTGGGTGAAAGGGTGAGGAAACTCACCTCGATTGAACCTCTTCAGCTCAAACTCCCGCAGCTTTGCCAAATCTGTTGGTTCTTCCTGTGGTGGAGCATCAGGAATTCAAATGGCTCGAGCAGAGCCTTCCTCCCTCACAACAGCTCTGTGTTTGTCATGTAAATCCTGTTAAAAGTCAATCCCCTCGGTGTAAATGATCTCAGATTGGTTTCTCTGAACATTTCCTAGGTTGTGAAATAGTTGGAATGTGGAAGGGCCTGGCAGGAGCCGTGCACCGAGTTCCCTGTGAGTGTTAGTCATGCTGACCAAGGTGGGGGGGGGGAGGACCAGGCACAGCTTTTCAAGGCAAACCAAGCGTGTGTGTGGGAGTAGGGGCTGGATTCTGCTCCTGGGAATTCACCAAACTCTGCTGTGCTCCAGCTGCTTCAAGCAGGAGCATTTATACAGATAATTATCAGCTAAGCCATTGATGACATGAATTGGTGGAAGGAGGAAAAGCTCACAACCCAGGATTCCAGTTGGATTGGCAGAGGTGAAATTTAAAGAACCCCTTTTACACATCCCAGAGGCTTTTTATTTCTAAAACAACCATTTCTTTTTAAAGGTGGCCTTTCAAACAAGGATTTTTATGGATTTCAGCAGCCTTCCCAAGCATCCAGCTCCCTTTACAGTGGATAAATTTGGTGAATGTGAGCTAACTTTATCTGAAAAGGAATAGTTCTGACTCTTTTTTTAGAAATCTCTTGCAAGTTCTGCTCCTGGAATGCTCCAGAGCTTGTGTTAGAGCTGGTGCCATCCTCAGCCATTCCCTTCCTTTTACTGATGAGTAAAGAAGTTCAGAATCAGCTTCCTACTACAGCAGCTGTTTTTCTGTGTAATTCAGCATTTTTTGCTTTCTGCTTGCGAGTAGCCGATTTTATTCCTTATTTTTAACACATGCAAACGTCGGAGGGGCTGTGGTGGAGCTTCTGCTGATGTTTCAGTTCTAATAAAACTCTTGTGTCTAACACAGCTCTTGTTCACCCACTGCTCCTGTACCTCACAGCTCAGAGGCTCTGCCTTGACATTTGCCCCAAACCAAAAGGCAATTTCATTGCTGGATGGAGCTCTCCTGTGAGTTCTTGCCATTTCTACTAGGAGTGCAAATGTTGACTTAGTGCCTAGTTCCCAGGAATGAATAACAGGATATTTGGCTTAAAATTGAAGATTTTGAACTTGGGAACAATTCAGCCTCCAAAACAAAGAACACCCCAACTGTGCACTGCTTATCTGAAAAGAAGTTCTTAGTGCCCACAAGTTCTCACACCAGTGATCCCAGTGCTGAACTGGTGAGCAGAAAGTCACAGGCCATTCTTGGGTGTCACAACTGCATTGTTGGCACCACAATATTTCCTGAGAAGGGAGGGCATGGATGCAGCTCCCTCTGTGCTTTTCACCTGTCAGCCTGTCCTTTAAATCAGACATTTTTCAAACCAGATCCATGTTTCTCCACTGGGTTGATTTGTTTGCTCTTGAGTTATGGTAGTGTATAAATCTTTAAAATAGCTGGAGGTTTTGTTGTGAAACAGCAGCAGTTTGCTTTCCCTGCTTGAAGGTGAGAATAAGGGAATAATTTGGGTTTGGGATTTGAGTATCAAGTCAAGCAACCCACTCTCTTTGATACTGACTCTTTTTTTTCTAGCCATTATTTCAGGAGTTGTTCTCATGTCTGAGAAATGAGGCGTGACCCCAAAGGAGATTTTCCCTCTTTTGTCCTTGTTTTGATCTTGTAAGTGGAACTGTTTTCTGTTTTCTGCCACTCCAAGCCCAGTGCTCTCCAGAGAATGTTCCAGCACGTTGGAAATGTCCTGTCTGGGTAAGGTGTGTAGGCAGTGAGGTGTTCAATCTCCTTGGGTTAAACAGAGGTGCTGGAGAAGGACATTTCCTTTCACCTGGCTTCTCACCTGTGCTTGGCTTGTCCTCAGTCTGCCTTGGACATGCATGGTGCTTTTGGACCTTTTGGTAGTTGATCCCTGCAAGCCTTTGCTGGCCAAGTCCAACTGTTCCTGTTTAGAAGCAAGCACAGTTCGGTATCTTTAATTTTATTTCGATGTTGGTACCTTTTCCCTCAAATAAGCAGATTATGATCCTTCAGGACACCTTTTCCATCCCCAGCCTGACAGAAACACCCCCAGTGTGAACTGGAGGGAAATGGTTGCAGTGGTCAGTGTTGATCTCCACACTTAACACTCCTCTAGTTCTAATGATAAAAATTATAAAGGACTTAGGACTTAATATTAATGAAGAGCTCTGGGAAGATGTTGTTGCCATGGCCTTTATTCCAGTGCTGTTTGTGCAGGATAATGAATCACCTGGTGAACAAAGGGCCCGGCCTGCTTGTTGGCTGCTCTTTCATGCTACACATAATCCATGCTTACTGCTATTGATATGGTCTAAAGGAGCTCAAATCCAAATTATCTGAGCTAAATTTCAGTGTTAAAGCCACAGAGGTAAAGGATTTGAGTTGATAAATAATCATCAGGTTAGCAGATGTGGAAAGCCAGTAAACAGTTTCTAAAAATAGTTGAATGTAACTGTACTGGGATAGTGTATTGGGCCACCCTGGCTATATATAAAGAAGTGTTTCCAAAATTTGCTGTAACAGAACACTTTAATCTGTAAAGAAATTATTTCAAGTTCAAGAGAACACATCAGTACTGTTCCCTGCTGAGTGGGGGTGTGAAACACTGGGGCTGTAGATTAATCCTGAATTTTAGCAGTGTTCTATTCTTGTTGGATCTCTTCTCACATTCTCCTTTAAGTTGCACTTTATATTGTTAAGAACAAGCTGTCGGGTTAGATTTGCACTTTAAATTATTTGCCAGTTGTTCTTGCATGTTACACAAGTAACAGCTGTTGAAGTTGGATGGGTTTTTTTGAAAAAGGCTTTCTCACCTCTGATTTGTACATTGGTTTGGTGATCTCTTGTGTGAATATTTTGCTTCTCTTGATAATTTAATTTAAAACATTCTAGAATGCAGTAAATGAGAAAGAATGGTCCAGGCCAACTAGTGATAACTGGCTGAATTTCAAATCAATATTTCTGGTAAATAACAAATTGATCCATTTTTGTTCTCCTGCGAGTGATAGAACCAGTATGTTAATACCAGGTTAGGAATTACGGATTTGGGGTTTTTCTAATTGTTTTAGACATGAAGTTAATGCTTAGGCCAATGTCAAGTAGGTTTTCCTTTAAATGGAGATGGAATTTTGATAGTGAACCCATTGTCTTTGTAAACAGGGCAGTTTTACTTGCTAAGGTGCCTAAGCAAATGGAGCAAGGTGCAGAAGCAGCTTTTTTGGTAAACCTGCAGCTGTTGGGGGTTTTACCTGTGCTTTGATATTTTGTGTGATTGGAGCTGTGTGGCTCAGGGTGTCACTGGTAGTGGCACCGTGTTTATCTCTCCTTGAACCAGGCATTTAAAACAGGGTAGGAACATCCCAGGGAGATGGAACAGCTCCCAGAAACAACAAATGCCCTCTGTACTCCCATCCCAGCCTGCTGTGCAGGGGAGGGACACAGGCTTGAACTTTCCTTGACTGATCTTATCATAAAACCATAAAATCCTAGAATGGTTTGGGTTGGAAGGGACCTTAAGCTCATCTGGTTCCAACCCTTTGCCGTATTCATGGCTGCTGGGATTTTCAGATTGCCAGAATGACAAGTGCCCAGCAAGTTTGATTTTAACACTTGCAGAGTTTGGAGCATTATTTTTTCACTGTGAGAGCTTTATGTGGTAAGTGCTGCTCGACAGAAGTGAAATAAATGTATTTTTATTGACTAAATAATGCATGTGGCATCCTCTGCCTTGGCCTCTCATTTTGTCTCTGGTATGTTTAAAGAAATGGTGTAAACCTAAATGAAACACAATTCCTGTCTCGGAGAAGTTTAATCTCTATGTGGTCAAAAGCAGCTTTTCCAGAGGTGTAAAATTGAGGTTCGTTGGGAATTTCAGGGTGTGTTGTGCTCTCTTTGATGGCCTGAGCACCCTTGTGGTCAGACATCCGTGGGGCTGTTAACCAGCAGCTCACCCAGGGAGTTTGGAGGTCAAGCAGCAGATTGGGCTTCTCATGATAAGCAGCCTGAATGAAATGACATTGAAATGCATTAATGTACGTTTAAATATAAAATGCTGCAGATGATTAAGTGTTTAGTGCTCTTTAGCCTTGAGGTATTCCTCAGAGCTCTTCTTCTAACCACCTACAATTAATAAAAGCAGATTCTGCTTCTTCCTCTTGGGCCGTATCACTTTAACAACCACCGGGCTGCTGCTATTGCAGACACTCATTCATTTTTAACTCCTCGCTCTGAGCCTCTTGCAAAAGGCTGCCTGTTCTCCTAATGGCTTATCTGAATGTATCACTTACTAGAAAACAGGCAGCTGAAAATACTTTTGTTTCATGAAACGAAACTGCAGCTTCCCCATTGCACGTCAGTGCTGCTGTTCACCAGTGGCGCTCTGTGTCTCAGCCGAACCTGCCGGACGGGTTTCTAGCGCTGCTCAGCAGAGTGCAGTGTGTTAAAGGGCTCCAGGGCTTCCATGGGCAGGGACAGACAGACAGACACTTCAGCCGGGGTGATCTGGGTCTGCTCTGGGGTGCTGAGCTGCTGTTTCCAGAAGCTGAAGTTGTGCTGAGGGAAAATACGCACTGAGCTCTGTGAGAATAGTCTCTGCTGTTTATTCAAATCGTTCCCTTTCATACTCAAATCTTCCCACTTAGCCTGATGGATCCTTCTTTTGAAGATGTGCTCAAGCACTACAAGCAGCTCACAAGCCGTAGTGTTTTATGTTTTCAAGGATTTTATCCAACTTGTGCTCTTAAAACGGTCGGTGTAGCAATTACTGACAGCATTTGGGTGGAGGGGAGGAGGAAGTTAAACTTGAGTAAGGAATACAGATGAGATGTTGGTGAGTTAGGATTTACATTGCAAGGGCTGATGGTGCCTGAATAACAACAGGGTTTTTTTGCTTAACCTAATATACGAGGAAATTGAAGACTCTTCAAACTGTGCAGGTTCTCATGGTGCAAGCAATGGGCTGAAATGGGAATTAAAGCTCAGTCCTGGAGTGCAGAGGGAGCAGTCTCGTGATCCCTCAGCTGAGCTGCATTAACAGAGGCAGCCAAGGCTGGGAGAAGCAGCTCGGGCCCATCGAGGCAGTTCCTGTGGCAGTGCAGGGAGGGGAGTGTGGAGTACAAACCATGGAGTGGGAGTTCCTTTCCTGTGGGAAGAGATGAACGTGAGTAACTTCTGGTCAGGGGATGGTCCCACCTATGGGGAAGACAGGTACCCTGCCCCAGCCCCATCCAGCAAAACTCTGATGGCAACCAAAACTGTTTGTGGGAGTTCTGCAGATGGATTTCTCCTGGGTTTTTTGTTTTTTGTTTTTTGGTTTTTTCCTTTTAGACAGCAAGAATTCAACTACTTTTTAGTCAACTTGTAAATATACTTTTCTTGCAGGAGTGGGCTGTAAACTACACTGTGCTGCCTATAAAAATAAATGTGACTTTTTGTAATGCCACCTACCCTGAAGTACCAAATAAGTTACAGAATTGGTTTGGATAGGAGGGATGTGGAAGAGAACAAGAGGGAAATGGAAGCCAAAGTGCCTAAATAGATCTTAAGTTCTTAATCTTCACAAAAAGTAAAAATAGGGAGGATGGCTGGTATAAAAGCAGCTTCAATGGTGAAGGGCAGGCTTGACCTGGAAATAGCTGCCAGGAACATGAGGATCTAACGGGATTCACTGCTGTTACTGCCAAGTACAAGCAACTTGTTCAGCAGCCTGCGACTTCTCTGGTGTGTGGCAAGATGTTGTAGATGTAAATGACAGGATTTTGCTCTTTTACCTAATTACTGTGATCAGTCCAGGCATTTGATAACCTATTTTGCTTTTAAACATGTGCAAACCAAAAGAAAGGCATTCTTTGTGCAGGCTTCTAAGGTTCTCTTGCTGCAGAAGTTCTTGCAGTCACTTTATGTGAGCTCTGGTAAAAGGTCACAGTTCAGCCCTGACTGCTGCTTTCCAGATGAAGCAGGAGATAGAGGTGGCATGAGCAGCCAGACAAAGGGGAGCTTTACAGCCTCCCTGCCCTGCAGCCTGCTGAGAGCTGTGCTGTGGGCTGGGGTGGGAGATTTCCTGCTGTGGAGAAACAGGGACTGCAGCAAAACTGTTTTCCCTGCTTCCTAATTAACCTTCCTGTTTATACAGCCTTCATATATTCCAGTGGGAGTGGAATATCGACGGTCATGCTGCAGAAATG
The DNA here is from genome assembly GCA_013400775.1 of Chaetops frenatus. NCBI lineage: Eukaryota > Metazoa > Chordata > Aves > Passeriformes > Picathartidae > Chaetops > Chaetops frenatus. The sequence continues at coordinate 8,083 of VZTR01004361.1, forward strand.
CGAAAGGAAGTGGTGGAATAATAGAATTTTTAAACCTCCCCTTTGGTTTTAATCCACAGGCTGCCCAGTCTGGTTTGTAGAGGAGTTCAGTTTTAAAACTTCAGTCATATAAAATAGATGAATCTTTGACTCGAGTTGCTTCAGCAAGTTGGTGTGTGGGGATTGAGGTCCTTCAGGAATTCTGGAGTGGACTCTGAACTTCCCTGTGGAGCTGCGGGTGTTTAGACACGTGACCCAGTTAATGTTACAGAGTTTAACTTTTGGGTTGAAAATTCTGTCTAGCAAGGCTTCCTGAAGGGCACAGAACTGCTCAGCCCTTTCCCAGTGCAGAGTGGGGAAGCCACGCTTCAGACATGGCCAGGACAGCACTAAACAGAGTGGGGAAAAGCCTTTTTTCATGTGGTGTGCTTTTCAATCCAAATCTTGCTATAATGTTCTGAAATAGGTATTCTGGAAAGTCTCTTTCTAGGGAGACTTTTGCTTCAAGTACAGCTTCATCATGAAATCCAGAATATTTCCAGAGATGATTCAAACCTCATGTTATGCTTTAAATTTGATTTGGTTTACAAGAAACTCATGCTTTGAATGTATTGGCTGTTTGTGCATCTCGTGTTTGAAACTTGAATTTTCAGTTGGGCTCTATTTCTTCTTACATTGACACCTGGGAGCTTCTAGAGCCAGCAGCAGTGAGGGTGTGAATGGTCCCTGTCACCATGTAAGGTGTCTGAAGCTTCCAGGCTGCTTTCTCATGCCTCGTGTGAGCACAGCAATGGTTCTCACAGGGATTTCAATCCTGCTGGAAACTGTGCAGGAGTAAGTTTGGAAAAGGGGGCGAATTTGTGATGGGATGGGTCAGGTCCCAAGGGCACAGGGAAGTGTCTGAGGCTGGAGTGCAGAGGCAGCTTCTGCAGCTCCTAAACAGGAAGCTCTTGGTGACGTTAATCACTTTAATCACCCAGGCAGGAGTGTTGCCTGTGAAGGAAGTGCTCAGCTCTGAATCTGCTCTTTTAATGTGGCTGTTAATTCTCCATAGTTAAGTTTGATTAAATGTGGATTTGCTTCCTACGGAAGGTGTCTCTCTGCTGTTAATGAAAGTAACTGCTCTGTTTATGTGCTGTTCACAGACCATTTCCTCTGGGATGGAGAGGAAGGAAACTGTTCTGAGTAGGAGAAAATTCAAGCTGTATTCTAAGTTTCCTTCCCAAAAAAAGAAGGACCAGCTATTGCTGTGTTAAGCAAAAACTTGTTATTTGTGGGTCAATTGGGAAGACTTTTTTTTAATGGTGACACTTTGCTGCAGATAAATTATCCCATAACAATGGGGAGCAAAGTACCTGAAGTGGTCAGCTGCATGAATTTTACAAGCTAAAGTTTGAGAAGAGCAATTAACGCTAAAATCTCTGAGTATTTGAAGCACTTCAAGCTGAGTCATTTCACGAGCACTGAGTTTTGGCACATCTGTTCATCTTTGTTTTGCTCCAGTGGGGGGAATATGTTCAGTGGTGGCTGGGGTGTCTATAAATGATTCACACTATCTCCTACTTTGGGGCTTTTTTGTGGTTTTTATGTCATGGTCCGAACACAACTGCCAGTAACTCATGAGTGATACTCTGATCTTTTTTCCTCCAGACTTCACTGGCCAGTGAGAACATATCTCAACCATGGGAAATATTTTTGCTAACCTCTTCAAAGGCCTTTTTGGCAAAAAAGAAATGCGTATTCTGATGGTTGGCCTGGATGCTGCAGGAAAGACAACTATTTTGTACAAACTTAAACTTGGTGAAATAGTAACTACTATTCCTACTATAGGTAAGAACTTTATGTTTCTCTAATTGATGGCTTTGAGATTTGGGTCACAGCTGATTTTAGTGACTTGTCTGTCAGAACAAACACTTGCTAAAGCTGTGGTGTGAAGGTGGCCCAGCCAGATGTTCTGCCATGGGGGGAGGTTGTGACTCTTCTCACTCCACTCCCTCTCATCAGTCACTTGTGGAATGAGCCTTTGTGGGCCACAGAAGGGCACTTTGTCTCCCAGGCTGTTGTGGCATCCTGTCAATCAGACTGAGTAGCAGAGGGTTCACCTTTTTTTTTCTCTCTCTCCCCTCCATTTTCTCTTTGAGGGTATTGAGAGACCTGATTTGCAGCTCTTAAAACCCACGGGAGGTTGGTAGTTTGCTTTTTGTAGCTGTTCAGGCAGCAATTAGATGTGTTCATTAGTGTGATGGCAGTGGGAGTGATGGTGGGAGCAGGACAACCCATGCTTGTCTGCTTGGAGAGCTTCAGCACAGGCTTCTGCTGGTTTAAAGTAATTCCAATTTTAGGTTAACTTTTTAAACGATGACAGTCTGAATGTGACTTGCTAAACCAAACAGGTCAGTTATGTTGCAGTGAGATTTGTGCCACAATCTGTGTTTTAGGTTTCAATGTGGAAACAGTAGAATACAAGAACATCAGTTTCACAGTGTGGGACGTGGGTGGCCAGGACAAGATCAGACCACTCTGGCGTCACTACTTCCAGAACACACAAGGTGAGTCCACACACACCTGATTGCCAGCTTTCCAAATCTCAGGCAGTTTTTTGACTGCCTTCTCTTAAGTTACTTTTGCAAGCTTTTTGGAGGGGAGTGGAAATATTTGTTATTATAAAAGGGTGTGTTTGTGTGCTGCTGTGGCTCTTCTCTTAAGCCACTGCAGGTTCAAAGAGGGATGGGAAGAATTCCAGAAACCAGTCTTCCTTGTCCTTCTGACTCAGAACAGTTTCAGAAGTTTGTTTTTCTTCTGCCAGCATCACAGCTCTGCCCTTACTTCAAAGCAGAGTCTTTGCTGCAAGTTCTGCAGCCCCATGAACTGAGAGTTTGTTACTTCTGTCACTGCTGGGCCTTTTTCATGTGCCTTTCTTTGAGTCCTGTCACAGCATTTCAGGAGTTGCTGCTCCCTGGAAAATGCCAAGTGGTTATGTAGAGGGAATATCCAAGCTGCAAAAACAAATGCAAACCAACACCAGTTTTCACCAGCTTTCAGCAAGAACAGACTTTCTCTCAGACACAAGACTTCAAGTTTATGTTTATTCTTGTCTGTTTATTTCTAGGTCTGATTTTTGTGGTTGACAGCAATGACAGAGAACGTGTGAATGAGGCCAGAGAAGAGCTGATGAGAATGTTGGCAGAAGATGAGCTCAGAGATGCTGTTTTATTAGTGTTTGCTAACAAACAGGTATGTCCAAGAATTTCTCTCAGAACCCTTGAAGTTTTCAACATGCTCATGAGTGCCTTGACCTTGATTTTCATATTTTCAATGTAATGATAAATAAACTCAGAGTAAATGGCCATTCAGGTATGCTGAAGGAAGGAAAGCACCAATTAAATTCTCACCTGAAAGGAGCATCCTTCTAAACACTCAAAGAGATTTTCAGTTTTAGGGAAGACCAGTTTGATTGTTAAGGTTGATATGCTCAATTGTTAAGGTTGAAGGCTCAATTACAGCACCTGCCCAAGTTTCCTCCAGAGAGGAATGCTGGAATGCCAGAACCTCCCTGAATTCCTCATTTAGGGTGTTTGAGGGCACTGCTGATTTTGGTGGAAACACTGGAGTTTCACTGTGCTTGTGTTGACCTGTGAGCTGGGCTTTTCCAGGCCTCAGATTTAGCTGAGAGTTCTGCGTTTTATTGCTTGTAAAAGTCTTGGCAGCTTAAACCCAAATGTTAAGGGCCTGAAATGTGACTGGGACAGGTAGAGAGGAAATGACACCCTGCTGCACTGATTGCACAGGCCCAGTTGGGAAGGGGGAAGAGGCCATAAGTCATGTCCAGGAGCAGGAAAGGTGGGCTCTAAAGAAGCTGTGCTCAGCAGAGTAGAAGTGGGTGATAAAAGTTGATCTTAAATCATAACTGCAGTCACAGAAAGGATACTTCTGAGTGGAAACAGACTTGGAATTCTGAGATCAGCAGTGAGGGAATGACTGGATCCAGGCATCAGCTGTCTCACTTCCCTATGAAGTATTCCAGAATGTTGCTTTAGATTGGCTTGTTAAACCTTTGAGGCTTTTGTCAGTGTTGGGGAAATAGCTTGAATACCAAAGTAATCCACTGAGGTTTTCTCTAAGAGAAGTTCTGAGATCTCTTAACTTTCTTGTAATGCCTTTAAAGCTGGTGCTGAAAAGAGTGGGGAATGACTGTTGTTGCTTCCCTCAGGACCTGCCGAACGCCATGAATGCAGCAGAAATCACAGACAAACTTGGACTGCATTCTCTTCGTCACAGGAACTGGTACATCCAGGCAACCTGTGCCACTAGTGGAGATGGTCTCTATGAAGGACTGGACTGGTTGTCCAATCAGCTCCGAAACCAGAAATGAAACCATAAACTTTCCTTTTCCCTCTTTTTCCACCCCTCCCTCTTATTTCCTCCTATTCGCCCTTCGCTTTACTCTAATGTGGCAAACTGTGCTACTTTGTGGTATTGAGTGCCGGAAGCTGTTTTCATTTCTTTTTGTCACAGTATATATTGCATCATGCTGTAAATGTGGCAAATACAAGCCTGAAAACAGTTAGGTTTCTTATTTAATGTAAATAGTTTTTGTTTCCAATGAGGCAGTTTCTGGTACTCCTATGCAATATTACTCAGCTTTTTTTATTGTAAAGAATCAAGTCACTGTTTAGTACCTGGAAGGGAGTTAAGTGGGTTAATAACATAAGGGTTGCCAGTGGTCCTTGTGCAGTAGAGCTGAATTCAATCTTGGTTGGGTTGTGAGATCTGGGAGATCCATTTTGGTGGTTGGTTTTTAACCTGAATTCTGTATTTTTTTAAAATAGACAAGGAAAAGTAAAAACACTTAAACACACAAACGTTTGACATCGCTTCTGCTGCTCCAGCTCTAATGTGGTGACTCTTGATTCTTTTGAAGGGTGAAGCAATGACTGACACCCAATTAGCTTCATCTGCTTAATGAACAGATCATAAGTAGTAGATCTCTGGCTCTTTCTGTAGCTCCTAGTCTGTGCTCATCTTCGTTCACAACCGTTCAAAGATCTGCTGGGCCTGGTTTAGATGAGCTTTGCAGACTCATGCTAAACATCTGACTTTTGGTTCAGGTGAGATTTCTCGTTTCCATTGAACTTGAATCATTTCCAGAAGTCGACATTTTTAGCCTGTCGTATTTGTCAAAAAGTGTTTTGTACTTTTCTTGTGTGTAAACCACTCCAGAAGGCAAAACCTTTCCACAGGAAGCACAGCCTGTCCTAGTCCTAAGCTCTATAGGCAGAAAGTACTGTACTTAATGTAAGACTTGCCATGAAGAAACACCAAACATCTATGTATAGTGTCTAGGGAAAAAAAAAACAAAAAGCATGAGAGTTTGGAGAGTCATTCCACTCTACAAGTATTCAATCCCATTTTGGAACAATCCCATATCTGTATATGTGTGAAAACCCTTGGCATCCCTCATACTGCAAGGTTCAGATTTGCCATCAGAAAAATAAAAAAAAGACCTCTTTACTTTTCTTTTGTATTTTGATAAACACTGAAGAAGCTGGAGCTGTTAAACTTTAACTCGAGGAACTATCAGAACTGGTTTATTTAGTGTTGTGGAAACCTTTATTGCTTTCAATACACAACTAGTAATCAACTGTTTTGTATACTTGTTTTCAGTTTTCATTTCGACAAACAAGCACTGTAATTAAAGCTATTAGAATAAAAATCTCTTAACTATTTCATGTTTTTTATGCCTTGCTGTTCATTCGATCATCTTGGCAGAATCATAATTAAATACTTGTTGAATAAAAAGTTTCATGAAACTTGCACTGGTATTGTATTGGTTTGTATCATCTTTGTGCAGTGGATCCAAATCCAGGCAGTGTTTTGCCACGTCACATTTTGCATGAAAATATGAGGATATCTCCTGTATTTTCCAAGAAATGTATCATTCCTGGTTGGAACCCTGCAGGTGGAGTAGTTGGTGATGATGGTTGGGTTCTACTGGAGTCACTTTGTTGCCTCTGGGGCAACAAAGCTTGAGCTTTTTGAGTAGCCCCATCACTTCCCTAACAGATTGTTCCTCCTGCTGCTCCCATTTAATTACAGGATTTGTGAATTAGCAGGTTTGTGGGGAAGAAAATAGGAATTCTGCCTTCCTGAGTGCTTTGTTCTGCATTTTTCCTTTCTGCAGTCCCCTCTGGATCCAGGACAGAGCTCCTCCTCTGGGTGATCCTCCTGCCTTCCCCATCAGCTGCAGCTTCTCCTCCCCAGTGCTCACGCTCGGGCTGCCTGCCAGCTCCTGGCTGTTCTCCTGGCTGCAGCTGCAGCAGATTCCACATTACACAGCCTGGAAAGCTTAGGGTGAGAGGTCTGTCCTGCAGGTTAGAGAGCCAATTCCCTGTGGGAAAACTGGGACTCTGGGTGGGTAACAGGGACTCTAGTGAAAGGTGAAGAGCACTGGGCAAACTGGGATCACAAACCTCCTGCAAGTCAGGAATTCACCTTGGAATTTCAAGCTCTGAATCGGGATATTTGCATCCCTCATAGGGCAGGACAGCTCTTTATTCCTGTTCTGGGAGGGAATTGAACTTGAAGGGCCAGCTGGTTGGGGTTGCTGCTCCTCTGCATGCAGAATTTGCTGTGGAAAACACAGGGAATGTGGTGAAGTTATCAGAGCTCTGCCCTCTGCTCTGGGCAGCACAGGCTTTGCTCTGTTCCAGGCTCAGCCACCCAGCAGCTGGGCAGGAGGTGGCTCAGGGATCCTGCCCAGTCCCCCAGGAACTGCAGCAGCTGGACCAGGGAGGTTTTGGAGTGAGCAGCCCTGGTCAGGGATGGGGCTGGGCTCCTTCACCCCCCTCACCCTGTGTTTTGGCTTGCCTGTGTTTCTCCAACTGATTCCCTCAGATCTTGGGTTTGGTGTGAAGCAGGGAGAGCAGGAGAGGCCGGGCTGTGACAGGGGAAAGCTCAGGAGAGCTGAACTGAGCTGGGCCAGCAGTGCCACAGCCCCTCTGCCCTGCTGCTGGGCAGATCAGCCCCCTCTCCCTTTGCTGTGGGTGCAGATGAGCCTGGCAGAGCCCACCCTGCCACAGCATCCATCCCAAAGCCTGGCAGGAGAAGATGGGAAGGGGGAGCCACGGAGGCAGCAGGACACTGGGATCTGTGGCATCTTTTCTCTGCTTGCTGTGACGTTTCCACTCTCCCATAGCTCCCTTTCCAACCTGTTGCCCAGTTCCCATGAGGCACAGCCCTGCTCTGGGATGCTCCCAGCAGGCTCCAGCCACAGTTTGGATTCCAGAATCCCCTGCAGGTGACCCTGAGCTCAGCCTGCTGAGCTCCAGCAGGGACAGAGCCCCTGGCCAGGGAGTGCACGGGCTCGGGGCCACCCCAGCTGTGCCCTGGGCATCCCTGGGATGGATCTGGATCTGCAGCTGCTCAGACCACGAGGAACAGCCCTCGTGCCAAGAGATTGTCAACCCCAAAACCCGTGTTGGGCTGGGGATCACCGAAGGCTGGGCCGGCTCCGCAGCTTCTCCTGTGCTCGGGCCGAGCACGCTGGGACAGAAGGGCTTTGTCAGCTCCCCAGCACGGTCCCACTGGGCTTTTGTCCACCAAGACACACAAACCCTCCGTGTCTTCAATTGCATCGTTAATTACACAAATGAGGCCCTTGTGCTTGGCACGGCCACCCCGCAGCCGGTGGTGCTCCGGAGCTGCTCGGGACACCCCCTTTCCATTCGGATCAATATTTCTATTTATTGATGTGAAATTCCCCTCTTCCAGTATGCCAAGAACAGAAATAATTGTGTGCTGAGGGTTCAGATCGTGGATGGGAATGGAGTTTGCTGCTCGCTGGGGGTGGCTGGATGTGGCCAGGGCAAAAGCCTATGGAAGACACCTGGTCCCATCCAGTTTCTCCCCAGAATTTGTGGAATTATTTGGTTGGACAGGGCTTGGAGCAACCTGGTCCAGGGCAAGGTGTCCCTGCCCATGGCAGGGAGATTGGAACTAGGTGAGTTTAAAGGTCCCATCCATGCATCTGATGAACTTAAGGAATTTTTAAGGAAAGAAACTCTCCAGCCACTCTGCTGGCAAGCACTCAGGAGCAGGGAAAGAAGACAAAAAACCATGATAGTAATAATAATAATAATAATAATATTCTCTTCCAAAGTCTCTATACATAAACACGAGGTATGTACAGCATTTTCAGCACCACAGCCAGAACCACCCAGCACCAGCCCCCACCCCACAGCATCCTCTGTGCTCAATCCTGGATGGATGGAGGGAGTGAGGAGAAGGGTGCCCGGGGCTCTGCTGCCCCCCACACCTGCTGGTGCTGCCTCTGAGCGGGCAGGGAAGGAGCTGTTGGCACCACAGCCTTAATGCCCTTTGCCAGACTCTGCCCCAGCGCCCGCGGGGCCGCGGCGTTTTTAATTTAATCACCTTAAAAAATATAAATCTACGGCAGATCTCCCTGCAACAACAACAACAACAAGAAGAACCCGGAGCTCCCTCTCAGTCCTCCGAGTCGGTGTCGTGGCGCTGCCGGACGCCGCGGGCCGGGGGGGAGCGGGACGTGCTCCTTTTCCTGCCCCTGCGGCGCGGGGAGGGGTGGCGGCCGCGGCCGTCCCTGCTCCGGCTGCGCCGGCGGGCGGGGCTCCGGCCGGAACGGCCGCTGCTCGCCGAGGAGGCCGTGTGGTGCCGCCGCCGGCTGCCGTGCCGCGACGCCTCCGAGTGCTGCTGCTGCTGCTGCTGCTGCTGCTGCTGCTGCTGCTGGGCTTTCCTGCGGTGCTGCCTGCGGGGATAGTGGGGGAAGTGACCGCAGGGATATCGGGGATGGCAACCAGGCGATTCTGGGGGTGAAAAGGAGGGTTTGGAAAGCCAGGAGATGCCAGTGGGGCATCCTGATGGCAGCCGTGACCACGTGGCTCTCCTGAATCCTTCATCCTGTTTCCATTGATGGTGCCCCATCCCAACCCAGTTACCTCTTATCCCGATCTGGGGAAGAATCAGAGGATGATGGGGCAGCATCCTTCTTGGAATGCTTGTCCTTGTCTTTCTTCTTCTCCTTCTTATGTTTCTTCTTTTTCCTGTTCTTTTTCTCCTTCTTTTTCTCCTTTTTGGATTTTTTGCTGCTCTCAGGTCTGTGGGGAAGAGAGCAAGCACTGAGAATCCCTGCACTGTGCATCCCTCTGGCTCCAAAAACTCATCCCCATCCCTTTTTCCAGGCACATCCCACCACATCCCTCCTTTGCCAAGGAGAAGCCCACAGATTTTAGGGATGATTCAGACAGATGCAGAACAAGCCCAGTGCCAAACAGAGCCATGGAAACATTTTGTAAAATATTTCCCACAAAACCCAGGGCATTTCTGGTGGTTTCCCAGCAAAGTGGGAAAAATCCTCACCGTTTCTCCTCCACCTTCTCCTCCTTTTCCTGCTTCTTCTTGGAGCTAGGTATCTCTGGGCTGCTGGAGACTCTCTGGTGCTAGGGTTGGAGAGGGGGGAAAATATGGAGTGAATCCATGAGCCTATAGATTGCAATTACAAGACAGAGGGTTTTTCTTCCTTTAAAAATTAAACTTGGCAAAAAAAATTAAATTACTTTTGGAGAAAAATTAGAATACCCTTTAAGGGGTAACGAAATTCCAAATTAAAGCCCCACAAATGAGCTCCATGCCAACAGGACACGGAAAACTCCTGCAGGTCTCTGTGCTACAATACCCAGATTGAGTTTTTAAATAAAACATTCCAAGTGTGGGGCACAGCTTTTTGCCTTTTTCCATCTATTTTTGAACATTCCAAGGACAATGGGACTGGCACTGTACCGTGAAGACAGAGAGCCCCATCTTGGCTGCCTCCTTGTCCTCCTTGGAGAGCATCACCCGGCCAGCACTGCCACTGTGGAGAAACCACACCAAAAAAACCCATAAAAACAGTAAAATCAAACAATCCAATAACAACTGCCCTGGAATTGGTGCAGGATCCACACTTCTTCTCACCTGGAGCTGCCCAAACCCACCAGCCGATCCACGTCCTTCTCGTCCCGCTCGGTGCCGTCCCTCTTGCACACCTCAGCCAGGTCCTGTGGGGAGGGGGGACAGTGTCCTGTGTGTGTCCCCAAAATTAGAGCCCAGGGGACACTGGGGAGACACGTGGTGCCCCTGTTACCTCCTTGCTGAGGCCCGTGGGCTGCCTCTTCAAGCTCTTGTAGCCTCTGTAAGAACAAGAACAAGGTGATGAGTGCGGGGAGGCTTTGCAGCCCCCCGGTTTTGGGGGTGTTTGTGGGGTGTGGACTCACAGTGCTGCCATCATGGCCTCCTGCTCAGCCAGGCGGACAGCAGCCAGCTCTTCCTCCCGGGATAACAGGGGGGCCGTGTCCTTCTTGCCCTTGGCATACCAGGTCAGGTCCTTGCCCTTCTGCCACCGCCCCACCGGCGCCATCAGGGAGTTCCCTACGGGGAACAACCCCCCCTCAACATCACCACACCCCAAAACCGTGCCAGAGGGGACAAGGGAGGGTGGGACAGGGGGTTTGGGCAGGATCAGCCCTTACCCAGGTAATTCTCACGCTGTTTGTCCGTCTTGACATCCTCCCAGCTGAACTGGTCCTGACCCCCCCGGACCCCGCCCCGGGAGGAGCCGAACATGGCACCGCAGCCCGCAGCAGATTCGGGGGGATTCTGGGGGACCTGCACAGGGATCAGCTTGGCTTTACCCACTTCAGATCCTCCGTGCAGCTCCAGGGGGGCTCCTGAAGGTGCAGGGAAGCAGATTTGGCCCCCCAGGAGCCAGTGGAGTAACCAAAGGCATTGAGGGGGGTGTTAGAGGCTGAAAGCGGGGTTTATAACCCGGAGGTGGGAGGGGGTGCATGGCT
>VZTR01004361.1:21789-34510 GCA_013400775.1 Chaetops frenatus
TCCCCTTCCCCTCCCCAGTCCCCTCATGATCCTCGGGCGGATGCGCGGGGCGGGGATCGCCCGGGCGGGTGAGCGGGGATGGGGCCCGGGGCTCGCACCCTCACGGGGACCGCAGGCTGAGGGGCACAGCCGGCCACGGCGTGCCCGGGACCCTCATAAGGGCCGTGGACAGAGGGAGCCCAACCAACCCGAGGAGCTCGTGGAGGCTGACCCCCCCTCGGCTGAGGGGCGTTCAGCCCCTCACGGGAGGCCTGGAACGAGGGGTCCTGGCTGGCCTTGGGGTGCTCAGCCCCTCACAAGGGCCTTTGGCCGAGGGGGCCCAGCCTGGCCTGCAGTGCCGAGCTCCTCACGGGGTTCCTCTGTTGAGGACTCCCGAGGTGCTCAGCCCCTCCTGGGGGTCCTGCACTGAGGAGTCCTGGCTGCCCCTGGGGTGCTCAGCCCCTCACAAAGGCCTTGGGCTGAGGGGGTCCAGCAGGGCCCGGGATGCTCAGCTGCTCACGGGGTTCTGGCCTGAGGGCCCTCAGCCCCTCATGGCAGCCCTGAGCTGAGGGGTCCCGGCTGGCCCCATGGTGCCTCATGGGGGCTCCTCAGCCCCTCGGCTGGGGCGTCCCGGGGCGCTGAGGTACCGACCTGGGGGTACTGATCCCCCACAGGACCCCCTGGATGAGGGGGGGGGTGGAGGCTGACCCCCAGCCCCCCTCGTAGCCGGTGGGTTCCCCCTTGTCCTCCGAGTGCTGCGTGTCCTGTGTTATCCGGGTGGGGTGGCTGAGGGTGGAGGGACAGGTCTGAGCCCCACGGGGCTGTCCCTGGGCTGGCTGTGTGTCCTTGCCAACATCCACACCGGCTCCCCATCGCTGAGCTGCCCCAGGGTGGCTCCAAAATGTCCCTGGTTGGAGAAGCCAGGCAGGGATGTGCTTGTGCAATCTGCTGGGGTTTGTGGGCACCATGGGGTATACAGTGAGGTCAGAGGGGTTTAGGGATAAGCATCCCTCAGGTATCCTAAAACAAAGTGCTCTGTGGTGAAACACCTGTGGGGAAGTGGCTGGTAAAGCCACACCTGTTTGAACTTCACCTCTGTAGAGGTTTTCCCGGGTGGGTAAACTGGTTTCATCCTCCTGGTGGGTTAAACTGGTCTGGTTTACAGCAGGACAGGGGCTTGGAGTGACTGGCTTGCACCTCCCTGATTTCTGCAGTGGCCTTGAGCAAGTGGTTCCTGTGCTCTCTGCAGCATCACTGCTGCCTGCAAGCCAGGAGTGCAGCCAGTGCAGGAGGGGCTAATTAGTGCTTTTTAGGTAATTATTTCCAGGAAAAAGGCAGCTGAGTTCCAGCTCTGTGCTGCTGTGGGATGCTCTGCTCCTCACAGAATCACAGGATGGGTAAAGCTGGAAGACTGGAACCTCCCTGCTCCTCTTCCATTGCTGCAGATAATTCCCTGTCTGCCAGGACAGGAGCTCCCTCCCTTTTTGGAACCTGTCCCAAATCTTACAAAGGTGGGGCTGGCACCTTTAAAACAAACCTGCTAAAAATAGGGGGTGGGATTATAATCCTAATCCAGGAGACCTTTCTCAGGGCTCCAGGGAAACTGTGCTTTAATCTTCTTTTCTTCTTCATAAGGGGGCTTTGCCTTCCCTGTAAAGCCTCTCTGCTAATCAGTTTTAATTTGTTTAACTCTTGTGATGTCTGTTCTTTGCTCCCCTGTGATGTTGCTCCCTACAAGGTAAAATCCAAGGTGAATTCAGCAGCACAAACATTCCCTGCCTTGGGGGCAACCTCCTGCATCCTCCTGTGAGCACCTTGTCTTTTTGCAGCCCAGAGGGCTTTATGTGGCTGTTTGTCCTCAGTCCCAGCTGTGGGACCACCTCAAAGACTAGTGAAATAATTAATAATGTTAATTTAGCTGCTTTGTTCTCTTGCTGATTGACTCTGCAGTGGTTTTGGTGGGTTAGGCTTGATCCAAACCCATTTTTAGGAGACCCTCTGTGCTGGATATTTCCAGATTGGCTGCTCTGAAAATGCCAAAATCTGACAAAAGGGGGGAAAAAATTGAGCTTCTGCCTAAAATAACTACATCTTTGTGATGTTCCTGCTGCAGCCAGCTTGGAAATGTGATGCACTGATGCATTCCTGGGTTGGGAACCAAACAGGAGGGAGAAAAAGCCCCATATCCAACCAGATCAGGGGGTTTGGGGCTTCTTTTGTTGCTTTATCTGTGGGTTTTGAGGGCTGTGGGATGGAGGGGCAGGGACACTGTGGGATTGCCCTGGGAAGTTGTGGATGCTCCATCCCTGGCAGTGCCCAAGGCCAGGGTGGACAGGGCTTGGAGCAGCCTGGGATGGTGGGAGGTGTCCCTGCCCATGGCAGGGGTGTGGAACAAGATGAGCTTTAAGGTCTCTCCCAACCAAACTCTTCTGGGATTCTCTGCAATTCCCAGTTTGCCATCTTTCCTCCTCTGGGAGTGGAAGTGGCTTTTGTTCCCTCTCAGTTTTCCTCTGCAGATCTCCAGCAGGAGAAGGGATTCACCAAGGAGGCAGGAGGAAGCACCTGCAAGTCTTTAGGTTTATTTTTAGCCCAGTTTTGAGGGAAGTGAGATGTGATCACAACCCGGGTGTCTTTTCTCTTGGTGATGAGTATTTAGGGGAAAGACAAGGGAGTGAAGTGAAGGAGAGGGTCCCACTGTGGAAGTGGTTTGGATCTGTGAGCAGAAGGAGTTTTCCTCTCACCTTTGTGGGCTTGGACCTGAGGTGGATTTGATCCAAAGGAAAGAGGAACGTTCCTGCAGCAGCAAAGTGCCTGGAAGTGTTCCAGGTTGGATGGGGCTTGGAGCAGCCTGGTGGAAATTATCCTTGCCCGTGGCAGAGGTTTGGAATTCAATGGTCTGGAAGGTCCCTTCCAACACAAACCATTCCAGGATTCTACACAGACAAAACCCTTCTGCCTCTGGTGACTGCAGGGACAAGGGAGAGTTTTGCTGTTTCCATAATCCCAGGCCAGCCAGGGCTGGCAGCCCTCAGCTTTTTGAGGGTGTTGGATGCAGCTTTGCCAGCCAGGAGAGCGGAGGAGGAACCACGAGGGCAGATTAAAGCCCAGCAGGATCGTTCTCATTGGCCATCTTAAAGTTGCAGCTCCTTAATTAAGGCTTTAGGAGGTCACAAATAGCCCAGCTCTGTCCCTGGGAGCCCGTGCTGCTGCCAGGGGCTGCTCTGCTCTCCTGGGCTGCAAGGGAGGACAAGGAGGAGGTAAGGATGTGTTGGAACCTGCTCCCAGCCCAATCCTCTGCCCCCCTTCCCAGTTTGGCTGGGGCTGGATGAAACGATTGGAAATTATTTGGGCAGCTTTGCATTTCTATTGGTGTTTGCTAAGGGGCAGATGGAATTTTGAGGGAGGAGAGGGGAGAGCTCTTTTCCTTCTGGGCTGGGATTTGTGCATCCGGAGCAGTTCTTGTTGGCCCAGCAAGGGAGTCTGGAACACCTGGACAAATCCATGCTGGCATCCCAGTGGCACTTGGGGGGTTTTTGGGGTGCTGGTGGAAGCTGGTGTGTGGTGGGGGAGCAGATGTGTTGTGCAGCACATTGGGATGTCCCAAGGGAGATGTGTGGGATGTTTTCCATGGAATGCTCAGGGCTCGCCTGATCCAATGAGGTGGGAGAGGAGAACTGTGAGGGACAGGAGAGAGGGAAATGCTCTGGGTAACTCCTCAGGAGCTGCTCTGCTCCCTTGCTGAGCACTGAGTAGCATCCCCCTGGTGCTTTCCTCCTCTGGTATTGAATATTTAGGCAAAACTCGTCCTTTTTTTTGGAAATTATAGAAGTTTAAGGACCAAGGAAATGGTAGGAAGCTCCCCAAAGACTTCCTAGAGTTTGTTCAGCCTTCTGGTTTTGGGATGATGGAGCCTAATCCGACAATGTGAATGAGACTGGTCCTCCAAGATCTCATCTGTTGGACCTCTGGGGCACTAAGCAAAAAAAAAAAAACAAAACAAAACAAAAAACAAACAAAAAAAAAAAAAAAACAAAAAAAACAAAAAAAAAACCCCGAATCAAAAAATGTCCTTATGGTTGAGGATTGCCCGTGGGTGTTTTCACCTCCCACATTGCCGCAGTTGGCACCTCCTTCCCCTTTGTGTACGAACATCCTCTCCCTTGGAGCAGCCTGGGATGAGCTGCTGTCAGACAAGTGTCCTCAGGGAGCGGAGGGAAAAGTTGTGTAATTCTCCGGCTGCCCGAGGAGGGAGGTTGAGGGCTGAGGAGGTTTCCTGCTCACGCAGGCGGGGTCAGGGAGGGAGCCCGGCGGGATTAGCCCGCGGCCGCTCTGGTGAGACAGCATTTGGCTTAAGGCTGTTTGAAAAGTGATGTGTAAGGTCAGGCTGACATTGCTAGCAGCTAATTTAAAATGGAAAGGCATTATCTGCTTCTTGCCTGGTGGCTCGCCAGGTCACACCCAGCCCAGGAGGGTAAAAAAAATGCTTTTCCAGGGATTTTCTTGCTTGCTGAAAGTCGTATTTAAGAAGGAAGAACTTGTTTCATTTGTCCCACTCTCACCATCACTTCTGGTTTGGGAGCTGCTGATGGATGAAGGTCCCCAGTGGAACTTTACACAGCATGTGTTTTCTTTTTCCCATGTGGATAATTACCCTTTCTTCTTTCCCAGAGACACAGGAACATGAAAACACTTTTTTTTTTTTTTTTTTTTCCTTTCTTTCTGGCTGAAGAAATAACTGCAGCCAGTTCTGTGTAGCACCAGGCTGCCTTTTTTTCACCTGTACCAGGAACTGAACCTTTCTTTCTTGCCATGAAACACCTGCAGATGGAGTTGGTACTCCAGGAAATATGGGAATGAACCCCAGAGCACTTTCATGGCAGTGATTACACCTGAGTTGAGATTCTCTTGCAAGGGTTTGGGGTTGGTGATGCAGAAGTGGCTGCAAAGTCTTATCTGCAAACTCTCCTTGAAGCTCCTTTCTCCCTGTGACAGGGAAGGGGCTGGGACTGCACCTCTGTCCCATGATTCCAAATGCCACCTGTCACAAATGACATTTTCTTCCTATTAGAGAGAGTTTCCTTTAGGATTTTGGTCCCAGTGAGACCCAGCTGTGAAGGAAAACAGCTGGCTTGAATCATCCCAGTTTAGTGGCAGCTGGAGTGCAGTTTCCTCCTCCTTTGGGTTACATCCTATGAGTTTAACCTCAGTCTCTTGAGAAGTATGTCTGCACTCCCAGTACTTTTTATCAGCTCTAGGCTTGTGATTTTGCATCATTTCAGATTTTCCTGCAGGAATTTATGCCCAAGGGTAAAGGATTGGTGCTGTTTTGAGGGGATGAGCACTCCTGGGAATCCCCAGCTGTGTTTCCATGGGTGTTTCTAACCTCACACGTTTTTCTGTCTCTCCCCAGTCATGCAGGGACCAAGGCCAGTGGTTCTGAGTGGCCCATCAGGGGCAGGGAAAAGCACTTTGTTAAAGAAATTGTTCAAAGATTATGAGAACATCTTTGGCTTCAGCGTCTCTCGTGAGTATCCAGGGAGGGGCTGTGGAGCAGTTCAGGAGTGCCAGCTCAGAACCTACCTCTAATTTATACCCCAAACAATGGTTTTGCATGGTTTCTCTGTGCCCTGAGCTGTCTGTGGGCTCTTGGGGATGTTTAAATAATTCAGGGCACCTTTTAGTCCTGGTGTTAAGTGACAAGTCTAAGCTTGGTCTGGTGTAGCACCTTTCCAGGCCTGGTGACTCCCCACATCTCTAAACACAACTCAGAGAGGAAACAAGATTCTTCTGAGTGACTCTGAAAGTAACAAAATCTCCCCACATTTCTGCTTCAGAAGCCATTTGATTCTTCCACGGAGCTTTGCAAGCTGTTCTTAGGTCCATTATCAAAATGTGTTTTAATATCCCAACACTTTGCAAACTGCAGGTAAAATCTGTGCTTTGAGATGTGGATTCACTCCAACATGAAAGAACAAACACTGGATGTTTAAAAACTAAATGTTATGTGAGAAGAAAAAAAGTAAAATTATCATTTTTTGTGTGTGTGTGTGTGTCATCCTAAGCTCTTGATTCAACTAAATCTCTCATCTTATTCCAAACTAAACCTTATTTTTCCCAAATTGCCTCTTGGTAGAGATTTTTTTCCTAGAGATCCATGTGCCCCCTAGAGCTTGGCATTTCTTCGATCCTGTAACACCTGTGGATGATGTGCAGAATCTACAAGGCTGTTTTTTTGTTTGTTTGTTTTTTTTTTTTTTTGTCCTGCAGATACCACAAGGCAGCCAAGACCTGGAGAAGTGAATGGCAAAGGTGAGCCTGTTGCAGTCAGGTCTCATTGGACTCTTCAAATAATTCAGGTTTTCAAAGCTGGGCTCTCATTTTAGGTACCCTGCTCTGAATTTGGGTGTTGGGTGATTTGATTTTTCCAGTGTTGCAGGTAGTTCTGGGGAGATATCCCCAATGGCCACTGTTTTGGGCAGTGCAGCTGCTTAATGAGATGTTTTTAGCTATATTAATGGCTTGTGCCCAGCTGTTTTCTCATTTATTTGCATATTTAAGAAACAATCAAATGAGGTTTGTTCTTATTTTCCAGGGGCAGTTTTCCCTCCGAAATGAAAGGGAGGAATTTCAACAGAAGATAGAGAAATATTCCTTTTTATTTAGTTTGGTTTTGATGTTGCCTTTTATCTCCCTCTCTCTCATCCCATTCTGGTCTTTAATTATAAATCCTTTCAAATGAAAGGCATTACCATTCCTGCTGTAATGTGTCCCACACCTGTAGGCAAGGGTGGAGGGAGGTTCCCACTGCATCAGGAATGGGAAAAGACATGAAAAATGGGGTAGGGGATCATTTTTGGCCACATAGAAACCTCCAGAATGTTTGGAGCAGGTGTTTGGACACCTGGTGTGGAAGTAGGAAGTGAATCTCTGCAATCTGCCAGCATTGCCTGGAGCACATTTTAAGCATCTTCTCCCTCAAAAACCCATGGCTGTCATTTTGACCATGAACTTTTCCTTCAAAAGTTAATTTCTGCCTCTTTTCCCCATTTTCCCTTCTCTAGATTATCACTTTGTGACCAGGGAGGAAATGCAGAAAGAGATTGATGCTGGGGAATTCATCGAGCACGCCGAGTTCTCCGGGAATATGTACGGGACAAGGTAGGTCAGGAAGATCCTTTCCAATCCAAGCTATGCTGGCATAAATAGAAAATAAATACAAGTCTCTGAGAATGTTCTTGATCAGATGTGGGATAAAATGGAGAGCCTGTCATGCTTAGCAGAAGAGTTGAAGTTCTCGCCGGTGAATAATCACCAAATCTCATCAGTGAATAATCATAAATGATTAAAAAGGTTGAGGTAATTCCCCATGTTGGGGAAGAGAGATTGTCTTTACAGGATATAAAAGTCACCACTTGAAAAATGAAGTGGAGAATTAAATGTGTCTTGTGACCCAGGTGGAGCCTCCAGCTCCATCCAGCATCCTTCAGGAGAGCCTGTGGAGCCAGTGCATTCTGGAGAAGGGGAGTTCTCAGTGGTTTTGCTCTTTGGTGAAGGTTGTTTCTGTGTTTGTCAGAGAATCCCAGGATGGTTTGGGTTGGAAGGGACCTTAAAGATCATCATGTTCCACCCCCCTGCCATGAGCAGGGAACTTCCCTCTAGGTGGGGAAGCTTTGCCAAGGCAGGAGTTTATGGATGTCCCACCTATCCTGTGGGACAGTCATGTGTGATCCCTTTCCACACCTTCCAGCATGGCCTTGCCAGGCTTTCTAGCTGGAGACCCAGAGCAGGGACACTTGGAGAACCTCTTTATTGAGAGCAGAGCAGGCTCTGCCCTCTCCTGCCACAGCCTGGGCACAGGGGAGCCCTGAGAGGTTCCCCTGCTGCTGGAGGGGCACACCCCAAACCCTCCCGGGCCTCTAAAAGGGGGAATGATGCCTTAGATTTTAACTTTAGTATTTTTCAAATCCTATAGTGCTTAGTATGTAACTCTGAAGTGTCTTAAAACCTGTGAGCTACTGCTCTCTCTCTCATGTTAAGATGGACATAACAAAGCCTTTCTAGGCCTGCTCTCCAAGGACACCCAGACTGTCCTAGGCCCAGAATGTGTAACCCAACATCCTGGAAAGGTGGGCAACCTAGAGAGAATTACATCATTAGCTAAAGTTGTAATTGGCAAATTTATGCTGATATGCAAATGGACCAAAACCTATAACTGTGTGAAGAACTTGTGACTTGTTGTCCATTTTGGGGGGTCCATCGTGGGGTCCAGGGTGTGAACAACCTCTGGCTCCCCAGGGTGGGGCCTTGAAATAAAACATCCACTTTTATTCCCTTACTCCTGTCTAGTCTCTGTTCCTAGGGAGCCACTTCAGGCATCACTCTGACCCCTCCCCTGTGTGCTGTCTCCCCAGTAAAGGAGCTGTGCAGGCCGTGCAGGCTCAGAACCAGATCTGTGTCCTGGACATCGACATCCAGGGCGTGAAGAACCTCAAGAAGACGGAGCTGAACCCCATCTACATCTCGGTGCAGCCGCCGTCCATTGAGATCCTGGTGAGCGCCCGCCTTGCTTTGCCCGTAGCAATTAGAGGTAATCAGCGTCTGCAGCCACGGGGCTCCCCCTTCCCTCAGCCACCTCTGTGTTCCTCAGGGCCCTGCATTAGGTGGGGAGGACATTCCCAAGCTTATCTCTGCCCAGCCCAGCTCCCCAGCCTCTGGTTCTCAGGGATAAATCTCCCTGTGTTTTGTTTTTTGAGTCCTTGCTGGATGTTTTCAGCCCCTTGGCTATGGACTCCATCGCAGCGTGGCCAGTCTTTAAATGCATTAATTGTGCTCCATGCTGGGGAGAGGATTTTGTGCTGAGATTTACCTCCACAGTTAAAATTAAACCCAGGGAGGCTGGTTCTGTGCAGCACCATAAATTCTATGCCCCTCAGGTCTTACCCTGTATAAATGATTGCAGTGGGACTCGTGCAGAAGTGGACTCACTGTCATAGTTCAGAGAGGGGTGAGGACTCATGAGGACAACTCCTGACTCTCCCCTCTTGCTCTCAGTACATCAGGCAGGCTCTGTTTCTCGTTGAGTTTGTGGAGGAGGAAGCCAGCAGCACCAGATGCCAGAGCCCAGCAGAGAGATCTCATTTCCAGCACTACCTGGAAAAATAAATAAATGAGAGGGAGGTAAAAGAAACCTGGGACCCTGAACTCTGGGTAGGAGATGTCAAGCCCAGTTTGGCCACTGGTTTGCGCTGGGCTGTAAGTGAGGCCCCTCACCCTTTGCAGGGTGTTCTCATGTGCCCGTGGTCACAGCCAGCACCAGCCTGAGGGGTGGGGGTGGTTTGTGCCCGCAGCATTCAGAACACTCATTTCTGCCATGTCTTTGTTCTTGGGTTTAGGAGAAAAGACTACGGGACCGAAAGACTGAGACAGAGGAGAGTTTACGGAAGCGTTTGACTGCAGCCCGTGTGGACCTGGAGCTCAGTGAGTCCCTGGGGTGCTGTGTGCAGGGAGAGACCGGGGTGCCTGCCTGGTTTGGGAGCTGCTTTTTGTGGGAACATCTGATTTCTGCTCTCCAGCAGTGCTGGCAGGGCTTGGCATGAGTTGGATCATTGCTGCATTTCCCACTGCAGTTCCTTGGGGGTGGTTGGCAGAGCAGCTCATTAGCAGCAGCTGAAATAATAATATTACTGAAAAATAATATTAAAATGCCACGGGACTTTGTGCACGAGAGCCAACACAGGGAAGAACAATTCTCCTCTAACTCTGTCCTCATCTCCTTCCCCAGGTAAAGAGCCTGGGCTGTTTGACCTGGTCATCATTAATGATGATTTAGAAAAGGCCTATTCTGAGTTGAAGGAGGTGCTGCTGGAGGTGAGTCCTTGGGGTTTTTTCCACCTCATTCCCAGGCCAGGCAGGTGAGGGTCTGTTCACAGGCAGCCACAGAAATGTCTCCTCATCCCACACTTGGTCTGCTTTGAGCTGCTGAGAGATAGATTGAGTACAAGTGATGGTGGATCAGTGGCCTAAGAGTGGGAAATGAATCCAACACAATCCTGAGTTGGGACAAAATAAAAATTCCTCCCTGGGTGGCACAGGAGGGGATTCCTGTTTCTGCAGCTTCCAGGTCAAACCTTGCCTTGTCCCTAAAGGTGAACTCAGGGCTTGGTCCTGTGATGTTGTGGAGCTGGCCTGAGTGGTTGGTCACTCCTGGCCTCCTGAGCTGTGAAACCCAAGAGTTGTTCCCAAAGAGTGGCAGATTCTCAGCCTCTTTCCTGATCTCCTTGCAGGAAATCAAGAAGACTGAAGAGTCCAGGAAGTCCTGAGCTGACCCTGCTTGGGCATTTTGATTTTGCACATCATTCCCAAAGCACGTCACACCATTCTATTCCAAAAGACATTCCCTCTAGGCTGCTCCTGCTCCCATCTTACCTTAGGATGTTTATATTAAAAGGAAAGAAAAGGAAACCTGGTGGTGCTTGTGTTTCTGTTCACTGCATGCTCAGCACGTGCTCCCCTAGGTTTGTACCCCTGGATTCTTTGGAAGCTGCCAAAGGGGGAGAAAAAAGCTTCCCTTTTGGAAGGCTGCAGAGGAGCTGCTTGGGCTTGGGATCCCACTGCTGGATTTGTGGAGGGGACACCTTGTGCCAGTTGATGCCACTATTTTATAATCATATATCCATTGCCTTTTTTTCTGGAGAAAAAGTCCTGTTCACTTCCCTGGTATTCCAGCAGCAGTTGTGGAATTCACATGTTGTTTCACTTGAATTTGGGTGCAGGTAGAATTTTAGAAGCTTTTACACCTACAAGTTGGGGGAGAAAATATTTCCCTCCTAAGCTTTGCAGCCTTTTGGGCTGATGTGCTTTAAGGCAGCAATAAATCCCTTTTCCTAGGGGGAATCCAATGCATCCAGTAACTGTTGCTGGTACAGGTCTCTGTTCTGAGACCTAGAGAGCTTTGCATTTCACGTCCCAAGCTTTCTTTAGCCTTAACATTGATGTTTTCATGAAACTTCCAAGCCCTTTGGTCCCTCCAGCAGCTCATATCCTCAGGGTCCTTGGGTTGGTTTCTCACACTCTGAAAACTGTGGAGCCAGGCTGGGAGAGCTGGGAGTGTCCAGCCTGGAGAAAGGAAGGCTCCAGGGAGAGCTCAGAGCCCCTTGCAGGGCCTGAAGGGGCTCCAGGAGAGCTGGAGAGGGACTGGGGACAAGGGATGGAGGGACAGGACACAGGGAATGGCTTTGAGCTGAAGGAGGTTAGATTTAGATGGGAATTCCTGGCTGGGCTGGAATTCCCAGATTTGCTGTGGCTGCCCCTGGATCCCTGGCAGTGCCCAAGGCCAGGTTGGACACTGGGGCTTGGAGCAGCCTGGGACAGTGGGAGCTGTCCCTGCCCATGGCAGGGGTGGCACTGGATGAGCTTTAAGGTCCCTTCCAACCCAAGCCCTTCTGGGATTCCATCCTATGGAATGACCAGTCTGTCAGAGCTCCCGTCCTACAGGTGGTGACTCCCAGCTGGTTTTCCCCCCCAAACCACAGAGCCCACGAGCAGCTGGGCCCTGCAGTGCCAGGCTGGGATATTTCCTCACCCAAACCACATCTTACCAGAGCAGGTTTGTACCTAAACACTCAATTTTTGAGTTTCATCCTCCTCACATCCCATCCCTCCAGTTTATCCAGGTGCTCTGCAGTACCTCTTGGTCTGGGTCATCTCCAAACCTCCACCTTATGGAGACAACAAGCAGAAACCTCCCCTTGGGCCACCCTTTCAGTACCTTGCATTCCCAGCCATGATTTGATGATTATTTTCATCTTTTACCCCTCTTGGGCTGGTTTGATACATCTTTCCTAGATTTCCTAGAAAATATCCCTTCCTGTTCCTGTGGGTTTCCCATTGCTTGGTTCTGGAATTGCCTGAACAAGCAGGAAACTCCTGCGTGGTGTGAGCCAGGCTCTTCCTGCGCCATCAAGTGACGGGCTCTGATTGTTTTTCCTTGGGAACCGTGGGATTTTGTTACAATCGGAGGGCCGCGTTTGCAGTGGGAAAAGGTCCCCTCTAGATGGCAGGAACGGCAGCGGGAAGGCGCCGGAGCGGCAGAGCAGGAGGTGCAGNATCGTTTGTGGTGTCCCCCTTTCCCTGGTTGAAGGGGAGGGAGGGAGGGGGAGGTCTGGAATCTCCCGTCCTGGCGGGGTTGCCCCGCTTTAGCTGCTGTGTGATGGAGCAGACGGAGAGCGCCTGCGATGCTGATGCGGGGTGATGGGGGCGGCCGTGGGGATGGCGGTGGGAGAGGGTGGTGGGGCCAGGCTGGTCCCCAAGGGGGTGACACGGCTGTGGAGCATCTCCAGGCAGTCATTTGGGCTGCTGCCAGCTGTGCCCCTCTCCAGGTTTGGTGTTTTGGAGGGGCCGTGCCGTGCATCGAATCCCAAAGCTGGGTGGGTGAAGGCACTTGTTGGAGTGAGCTGAATTCCTGCACCCTCAGAAATGCGATGTCTGTTTTGTTAATTGTGTTTGCAGCCCTAGAAACCTTCCTGGATCCGTGGGTTTGGTGCTGACTCGTTGGGGTATTGCACTCCCACATCCCTGAGGCAGGCAAGGAGCACGCTGAGCGTGGCAGGTGTCACATGCTGGGTTCTCCACAGCTGNACACGGCTCCCGCCTCAGTCCGGGGCTCTGCGGCCACCGCGTGGCACCTGGGGGCCGTCACCAGATGGAAGTGCCCCCCACCCCCACCCCCGGCTCCCTGCAGACC
>VZTR01004361.1:38705-55412 GCA_013400775.1 Chaetops frenatus
GCAGCCTGCATGGCTTCCAAGAGGAGAGCAGGGAATTAGGGGGAGGTCTCATCCTCATCCCTCCACAGTGAGGCCACCTGCCCGTGCTCCCCAGCCCACCACGGTGTAAAAACCACTCCGGCAGCTCCCAGCTGCTCCCAAGTGGATAAAGAGCACTGGCACCTGTGGCAGCAGAGGGAGGTGGGCTTGGGATGGATTTCCCCAGCCAAGTGGGTCCTGGGCTGTTTTTCAGGGGGGTTGCAGCTGGGCTGGGTGATGTGATCCGTGCCGGGGTATCCTGATGTCCCCCTGTGCTCTCCCACAGGACAGGGAGGTGAGCACCACCCTCCAGCCGCTGCCACCTCGCGCTGAGACCCCGACCAGCAGCACCAGCACCCACCACTGGTAGGTCCCGTTATCCCACCCCGGCCAACAACCCCTCCCCGGGATAACCGATCCAGGTGGGACTCAAACGGATCCGTGCCAGCATCCCTCGGCCAAAGCATTGCTCCTCCGGCGCTTTTCTCTGCCTGTGCTGCTGCTGCTGCTGCTGCTGGAAAGGAAATTGTGTGGGAGGATGGAATTTTCTGCCGAGCATCCCCCGCGGCTCTGGATGCTCCCGGGCTGCTCGTAGGAGTTCTGCCACCCCCACCAGCCCCCACGAGGCTGAGAGTGGCCCTGGCAGCTGGATCAGGGGCCGGGCTGTTGCCTGTCCTGCCTTGCTGGGCTCTGTATTTGGGTCAGCCACATCGACTGGATGTGCAACTGTGTCATCCCTGGAGAGCGCGGGACGCCGATCCATACCCGCAGCCGGCTCCGGCCGGGATGGCAGGCACGGCATCCACACTCTCACCCCGCTTATCCCTGCCTATCCCTGCCTATCCCTGCCTATCCCTGCTCCCAGCCTCCGAAACCCGGGAATCTCAACCTTCTCCAGCAGCAGCAGCAGCAGCCGTGACTCCGCTTGTCCCGGACAGGACTCCGGCCCCGTGAATAACCACGAGCCATCTGCAATTCCCATTGTGCCGTGGCGATGGGTACAGCCACGGCCACAGCCGGATGCTCCTGGAGCCGGGGATGCACCCCGCCCCCTGACACCTGATTCCTCTCTGCCCGGCCACCAAAAGGAGGGAGAACGGGATGTTTTCCCGGATTTTGCTTTCCCCATCTCCCGGGATGCGAGGAGGGGATAAAAAGAAGGGAGGCAGAAAAGGCAAAATTCCAGCATCCAGGTGGAGCTGGGTGAATATAGATATATCTTTCTCAATTTCCACATGGAGAGGATTATTCTCTTGGAATACCATGTGGGAATAAGACCCCTGGGAGCTGGGCCCCATGAGCACAGGGAAGGTGCCCAAG
The DNA here is from genome assembly GCA_013400775.1 of Chaetops frenatus. Taxonomy (NCBI): domain Eukaryota; kingdom Metazoa; phylum Chordata; class Aves; order Passeriformes; family Picathartidae; genus Chaetops; species Chaetops frenatus. The sequence continues at coordinate 40,044 of VZTR01004361.1, forward strand.
TTGCCAGCCCAGCATTAATTTGCAGATATTCCCTGAAGGATCAGGGGAGTTGCTGTTCCTGTTTGTATCAAATCTTGATGGAAAATGAATTGCCTGTGTGGTGGGCATTGAACTTCAGGGATGGCCTGGCTCCCTAATGTGGAGTCAGCATGGAGGTGATGGGAAAATCTCCTCAAAAAGCCAAGAGCCACCACCAATGTGCTGACCTGGATATGCTGGGTATGGGATGAGAAAAAAGAGCAGGTTTGCTGCTTTTCCTAGTTGGAAGTGCAGGATACTCGAGCTGCATCCCTTGCTTTGAATGTGGTTGTCATCCTATGATGCTTTGTGGGTATAGAGAGGTGAACTCAGGGAGAAAACAGCACCCCAGTTTGGGTGGGGAGGGGAAACTTTGCTGTGGTGGCATCTCTTGGCTCTTTACTGGTTTTATTGCTGAAATCCAACCTGACCCTCCTTGTCTTATAGAGGAGACATTTCACTGGTCTTCTTGCAGCAGCTCCTGGTGCTCCCAAAGGCAGGCAGGACCTTCCCTTGTGCATTCCCACCACAGATGTGCTGCCTCTCTGGGCTCTGGGTGCCTCTGAGAATATTTTGGCTCTGTTTTCTCACCACTTTTCCCTTTTAAGTGTTGTATTTATCAGTGAAGTCTCCCTGCTGAGCCTCCCCTTGTGCACCCAGCCCTGACCATGCTGCCTCCACTGCCCAGATTTGCTGTGGCTGCCCCTGGATCCCTGGCAGTGCCCAAGGCCAGGCTGGACACTGGGGCTTGGAGCAGCCTGGGATGGTGGAAGGTGTCCCTGCCCATGGCAGGGGGTGGAACTGGGTGGGCTTTAAGGTCCCTTTCAACCCAAACCATTCTGGGATTCTCCGGCTCCTCAGAGCGCTCTGATGNCTATTGTGCCTGGCAGAGAGATACCCAGGGATAATCAGCTCCTCCTTGGCTTTGTTGCAGGGCTCTGCTGCTGCTGCTGCAGGGTTTCTCCCCTCCCAGGGCTCCGGTGATGCGCTGAGGATCCGCAGCTCCACGGGCTCCTGGGTTTGTTGGGGTTTTTTTTCCTGGCTGGGAAAGGTAAGGCTCAAGCATCACCTTCCTGACCCAGGATGGGGCTCTGATGATGGGGAGGGATTTGTGGATTTGGCAGCAGAAAGGTGTTCCCACGGCCCCAGGAGGCCGTGCCACTGTTTCCTTGTGATATATTGTGGATTTGTTATGTTTTCTGTGTTACCGTGTATTTATCACACCTATGAAGGCAGCATTGAGAGCCTTGAAAATGATGATTTCTCCCTGAGCCTGCAAAATGCTTTGCATTAAATATTTCCATAAGAGACAGAAATCCAGCTCCACTTAAGGGTCTGGACAATCCCTTAAAATTTGGATCCAGGATTTTGCTTGCAACTGTTTTAAACAAGGATGAATGCGAGTTTGCTCCGAGTCTGACACAGAGCAGGGCTGAGAACTTTTTAGGAGCAAATGTAAGTTTGTTTTCAAGCTGTGTGATTACAAAAAGGCTTTCCCTTATTCATTTTCTGGTGAGGGTGTTTTCCCTGCCTAAAATCTCCTTGAAATCCTTGGGTTTAGGCTGGACTTTGGGCTTGTGACTGTGCCAAGGGCGGCAGCAGCAGCTGCAGGAGCAAGTGCTGTGGTGATGTCTCTCTTCTCCCTCCTCCTCCTCTGTCCCTGGAGCATTCTAGGAGCTGATTCCCCTTGGAAAACTCCTTCTGGGAACACATAACCCCTGCACAGTCAGCCAGGCTGTTCCCAGCTTCTTCCTCCCCTAAAGCAGCTGCAGAGCAGAAACCCAGCTGAGAAATTAAATCAGAGGATGAAAACTCGGCTGCCCCATCCCAGCTGTTCTGAGGAGCCAAGGGCATCTCTTACATTTCCTTCAAACCAGGAAAAACAAGTTATTTTGAGGGGTTTCACATGGTGGGAGCTACTTAAGACATGCTGGGGGTCGTGTATGTTTATAAGATGAAGAGCCACCAGATTTTAAAGGTTTAAAACCTTCTTCGTGCCAAATTTTATTCAGTTTTTGGGTTTTCTTTAATTGCAGTGAGTCAAACCTCACTGATTTGGACTCCTGGAAGCCAAACCTCCCCTCACAACATGGGGCCTTTAAGGAAAACATCAATTTTTGTGAGGTCAGCCATAAAAATCATGCGAGTTGGCAATCAGCAGGAGGGGATGACAGCGTGCCAAAGGTTGTGGCCTCTGGATGGGGCAATTATTTAATCCCTGTTTGTGGGCTTGGGTGAGGGGCAACATCCCCCCCCCCCTCTGCAGCAGAGACGTGCATGGAGGGAAAAAAAAATCCCTCTGGCACAGAGCAGGAGGGGCTGGGGGAAGAGGAAAATGTCCCCTCTGTCCCCTTCCAGCTGTTTTCTCCTTCCAGCTGTTCTCCACAGAGCAGGGAGATGCTTCCAGCTGTTCCCCCTGCCCTGCAAAATGGGGTTGGGAAGGGAGGACAGGGATGAAGAGGGGCTGGGGTAGGAACCTCTGGTTCAACATAAAACACCGAAAAGACAAAAATTTCATCAACAGGACATAAAAATTAGGGGGGAGAAATGGAGTTTTTTGGCGGTGCTGCAGTGCCTCGCTGTCGCTGGGAGGACGGGCAGAGTTTGTAGCCAACTTTCCACCGGGTTTGGAGCAGAAAGGAAAAGAAATCCCAAACAAGAAGGAAGCATTTCTTATCCTGCTGCAGCACCTCCGCTTCCTGCCTCCCTCTCCTGCTCCAAGGAGCTCTTTTTTTTGCTATTTTTAGCCCTAAACCCTTCGACTCTTTGAATTATTAGATTTTTTTTTTTTTTTCTCCCCCACAAGCACCGCTCTCAGCTCTGGAGTTGTTCAGCGCACTCTCTTTTTTTTTTCTTTTTTTTTCTTTTTTTTTTTTTTTTTTTTTTTAAACGGTGCTGGAAAGAAAACCCCCCCCCAAAAAAAAAAAAAAAATAATTAAAAAAAAAAAAAATCAAGGGAAGGCAAAGGAATCCCTGCTGTCCCGGGAGAGGCTGGGTCTGCAGTGACAGATTCACAGGAGCTTTCCCGTCTCCACGTCAGAGCTGGGCTTTGGTGGGGAGGGAAGGAAGGAGGGAGGAGAGCGGCGCTGGGAGTGGCACCGGCCCGGGATCCGGGGATCCGCAGCCCGCCAGGATGGGACAGTTTTTGGGAAGGACCGAGCCCCGCAATTCTCCGTATGTTACTTTCGCCTTTGTTTCTGTTTCGTTCTCCCTGCTCCTCGTGTCCGTGTTCTGCCGGGTGGGTTTTTGAGCTCGGCCGGTTCCCAGCACTCGGCAGATCCTCCCCCCTCTCCCTGTGCTGCAGCCCCGCTCCGCTCCCACCCTGCCTCCTCCCTGCCCTTCTTTTCATTGCCTTTCCCCAATTATTTGGGTGGGAAATGCGTTTGCTGAGGCTCCAATGTTCGTGTGGTGCCTTTCCTGGCGGGGTAAGAGGCTCAACATCCCTATTTGGCATCATTTTGAGCACACTTTGCTGGCGTGAATCATCCCCCGGCACGCAGGGCAGTGCAAATCCACTTCCAGGGAGTTTGGGATTAAACCAGCGCTGGTTTAGCTTTGTTCTCGTGGAAAAAAGGAGAGAATTCTTCCCAGTGGAGAGTGGGGAAGCACAGGGTGCCCAGAGAAGCTGTGGCTGCCCCTGGATCCCTGGCAGTGCCCAAGGCCAGGTTGGATGGGGCTGGGAGCAGCCTGGGATGGTGGGAGGTGTCCCTGCCCATGGCAGGGGGTGGAATGAGCTGATCCTTAAGGTCTCTTCCAACCCAATCCATTCTGGGATTCTATGAAACCCTCTCCATGCCCTGGGACCCCCTGGCCAGTCCCCATCCCCAACCCTCTCTTATCAGATTCTGGTTTTCTTGCTGATCCTGTGTTACTTTCCTGAGGTTTCTGCAAATTTTAGGATCTGCATCCTGCTGGCTTTGGGATCACCAGCTTAGGTCCTCGTCCTCCTGCATGGCGAGCTGGGCTTTGGGCCAGGCACAGCAGGAGAGCGGCACCCACAGGGGCTCATCCCAGCAGAAATGTGGATTTGCAGCTGGTGCCCCTAATCCATGAGGAGTTGATGTTCTCTGGAAGGTGCTTTTGGCTTCTTTTTAAAATAAGATCCAAAGTCTGTGAGCAGACTTTTCATCTTCACATCCAAAACACCTTGCAAAGGCTGTGTTGCCTCCTGTGCAGCTGGGGAAACTGAGGCACAGGGAGCCCGTGCCGTGGGAGCTGAACCTTGCTCCTTGGTGGCCTCATCTTCTTGGCCAACTTTCCTTGAGAAAAAACTCTCCTCTGGCTTCCAAACACCCAGGATGCTCCTCTGGGCTGGGATCTCCAGCTTGGATCCCCCATCCCCACTCAAGGCCCTGAGATGACCCTCATGTGGAGATGCTGTTGCATCTCCACAGCTTTTAATTGTCCCATCCTTCTGAATCCTAAAGATTTTCCCTGTAGCTGATGGGTGAGCCTGAGTTCTGTCCCTTCCACCTCCAGATCTCTGCAGATTTAGTTGCAAAGCAGTGTTTGTCCAAAGGATTTCCTGGAGGGAGGGGTTGGAAGGAGCTCCTGAGCTCTCCTTGTTCAAGAGGTGGCCTGGGGAAGGAATTCCCCTCTCCATCTCCTCCCATCCCAAAATGCCCTTCCCATCTCTCCCCAGCACAGGAGCTTGGCTTAATGAGTTTATTTAAGCTCTGCTTGATGGCAGAGAGCTCTGTCCTCTCCTGGTGGGAGCTGAGTGGACATTCCCATATCCCCAAAGGGAAACAGAGTCCCTGAAATCCTGGGAGGCCACAGGCACCTCTTCCTTTCACCCAGATTTCCTTGGAATGCCACAGGAGGGCAACCTGTCCTTTGTCCAGAGCTTCCTTGGGAAGTCGGAGGGAGGAAATCCCGACACGACCCAGCTCCAGACAATGGGAACGGAAAAAGGGCAATGGGGCAGATGGGGAATCTGCACCTTGTGCTCCTCCTGCAAGCTGGGAGAGCCATTTCCCAGACAACCCTTGGCTCTTGTCCAAGCCCAAAATACCAGGAGGGTTTGGGGTTTTTTTTGGTGTGTGTGTGTCAGAAGGAAACCCCTCCTTCCCCAGCAACCCGAGGTGCTGTGCACCATATTCCTGCAGGATCCCAGTGCTGGGGAGGACTCTCTTCTCCTGTAATTTATGGCCTGGTTGGAGTTCTTCCACCCAATGTTCATCCCAGCATCCCCAGGGTCATTTTTAAGGCTGCACAGCTCCCTCTGACCCGGTCTGTCCCTTGGAGATTGTGGTGACCAGCCATGAAAATCCACGTGGTTTCTGCTCCTCGCTGCCAGGAGAAGGGAAAAGAAAGGAGTTTTTGTGGGATTTCTGCACGTCATTGTTGCAACCTGGGGCTGCAGCCATAGGAGACAGGGAAAATGGATAGAAAAGGAGCCCCATCCTATAAATTAATTAAGGCCCATGAGGATAAACTTTGCTGGAATCATTTATCTCCCTGCCTCTCCCATTTTTTTGGTGCCGTGGGTTGTCCCACTGTTTCTCTGGCTGCATCCTCAGAAGGTGAGGATCCCATGTCCCACCCTCAGCTGTCCTGAGCTGTCCCCAAGGAATGAGGTGGCTTTATAAGGACAAGCCAAGCCCTCCAGCAGGTCAGCACGGCTCCTCTGGGAGCTGCACACGCTCTCCTGCAGTTCCCCTTTCCTCTCCTTTTCCACCCTCCTGGGGAGGATGCCAGGCTTTTCCTGGCCACCCGTGGCTGTGGAGGTGTGGGAAGTGCAGAGCCAGGCAGGGATCTGAGGGTGAGTTGTGCAATCCCTGGGCAGCAGAGGCTGAAGATCCCTCAGGAGGTGCAGCTCCCCGTTGCCAGTGTTTGTCAGGGAGATTTTTATTTCCTATCCAGCTGAAATTTTTCTGGCTGCCTCTTGTCCTTTCAGGGTGTATTTTTGGGATGTCTGTAAGGACCTCCCCCCGCAACTGAGCAGCACTGCTCCCCCCAGCTGGGTCTGGCCCCAAAGTGAGTCCCATCACCCTGATCTCGTTGATGACACTCGGCAGCCTCATCCCTGGGAGGTGCCACCACCAGCTGGGACCTGTCAGCACCAGCGAGGGGGTGGCAGCTGCTCCTCAGGAGCCGGGACCCCGTTTCCTGAGGGATTTACACCCAGCGTCCCCGTTTCCTCAGAGATCAGGTCCATTTCGGCAGAGCCAAGGGCTGAGGGAGCTCGGCACCTCCCGAGGCTGCGTTTCTGCTTTGCGCTGTAATTTCTGACCCTTTTTAGCACCCTCTTAAACCGGCTTGGCACGGAGTTGTCTGCTTGGTGTGAAGCGCCTTTCAAACACCGGGCGGGGACCTGCAAAGAAACGAGCCCCTGGTGGCACCACCAGAGGGGTGGAAATGGGCAAAATCACGAGAAAACAGCCCAGAAAGGGGGCTCTCGTCCCCCACTGTGGCATCACTTCCAGCCCAGCCCTGAGCATCTCTGGGTGCTTCCATCCCTTCACTGTCTCACCCCCTGGATCGATGCAGAGCTGATCCACCCCACCACCCCAAATAATGTTCCCCACCGGTTCCAGCCCCCGAGAACGCCCGCAGAGCATCCGGAATTTTCTGCTTTGGAAACCTGAAGCGGTTTCAAACATGAACCCGAGCCAAATTCCTCCAGGAGCTTTTTTATCATCTTTTTTTTTTTTTTTTTTTTTTTTTTTTTTCCTGCCGTGGACAATGGATGTGCTCAGGGCTCTGCCCAGCCCTTCCCTCTGCTCTGCCAGACAGAAATAGTTAACCAGGTTGGCTAAGAAATGCGTGTCCCGGTTTCCTTTCCTGCCCCTGCCCGTGTCTCCGCTCGGAGCCCCGGCGAGGAGCCGCTCTCCAGGGCCGTGATTCGAGGGCAGGCGGTGTCTCCGTGAGCCGGTGGCCTGTGCGAGCCCTGCCAGGTGCCCCCGGGGCTCTCTGCAGCTCGGGAGCTGCGCTCTGCTCGCCCTGCCCCGCGATGGCTGCGCTGGCAGCGCCTGGAAGCTCCGCGGGAGATGGAGCCCTGCGAGGCTCCAGTCAAAACAGATCGCGCTGATAATGAAAAGCCCTGCTGGAGAAGAGCAGGAGGGGAGGGCAGTGAGAGGGAAAAAGATGATGCCGCTGGCGTTGCAAAGCCATCCTTCCTGTAGACACAACCTCGTTTGATTAGCGCGGCTTCTCCTGGGAGAGGGGGGGGCGGTTCTGGCTGGAGACCACCAGGGCCAGGACCCTGCGCTGACCTCAGAGCCCACTGTGGCTGTGCCAGGGCCAGCCCGGGCTGCTTTGGGTAGGTGTTTAGGGTCACCCCAGACCATGGTTTCAGCCGGGGCTCCGGGGAGGGCCGGTGGCTCCCGGGGTGCTGCAGCTGCCGGAGCAGCGATGCCGAGGTCGGGAGGAGCCGCTCGCCGCCCCTGCAGCCGCTCCTGCCAGGGCATCCAGAGGAAAGCTGCCTCTCACCGGAGGCTTTGTTGCATGCTTGGCTTGGCTTGGTGGGAGGTGGTCGCTCTCGGGCTCGCAGAATCCCCGGACAAAGCCCTTTCCGTGCTGCGGGGGCCGCAGGGAGGAGGGTGAGATCAGCCGCAGCTTCGGCGCCTGCTTGGATGGAGCCGGAGGCTCGCAGAGGATGGAGGCGGCGTGAGCCGGGCAGCGCTGGCCTGGTGGGGCATTGAGACAGCCCTGCCCGGGCCATGGAGACCTGCCCGGCATCCCGGGGTGACTGCCGAGGTGAGGAGCTCCAGCCGGGGAGCAAAGCTCTGCCGGCAATCCCCGGGGCCGGGAGATGGACCCTGTGCCACCGGGATTTTGGGAGAAGGGAGGATTTCTGTGCCCTCTCCTTCTGCCCCAGCCTGGGGGATGACCCGGGGCTGGTCTTTCTGTGGGTGGGACCTACGGCAAAACGAGCAGGGCTGGGGCTGGACCCTGCCTGGGGGCTGCTCCAGAGCTGCCCCCGCTCTGCTCTGCTCTCGGGGCTGCCGCAGGGTTTGGCCGAGGCTGTTCGTGCCTGGAGACCTGGTGGAGAATGCAGGGTTTGATCTCCTGAGTCCTCCTCGAGGTCAGCGTGAGCTGTGGGGGCTCCTGCAGCTGCTCTGTGGGATAAACTCGCTCCTGCTTCTTACAGCACAGAGGGATGCCCTGGAAAACAGAAGGAGAGGGCTCTGGCCAGCTCAGAGGTTCAGCTTTCTGCGAGAAATTCAGTGTCTAAAGGGCAAATACATGCGAGGCTTCTTGTGCTGGCCAGGACACGTGTGGGTGTGGAGCTGCTTTATTTATTCCTCCAAGAGCCGAGCTCTCCCGGAGATCCCGAGGTGGGAGGAAGAGGAGGAAGCTCTGCTCGGGGCAGCTGCTTTCTCGCAAGATTTTGCCCTGATTTTTGTCTCCCTGATTGCCTCCCAGCCTCCTGGATCTCGTGGCTGCAGAGCCTCCCGGCAGCCCAGGGCACTTTTTTTTTAGCCACTCCAGAGAATTTGGGCAGTTCTAGCCAGGGCGAGCTCTGATTTACAGGGAGTGTTTTTATGGTGTTTACGTTGGCAGGCTGGAGTTTATGTAGGCTTTGAAATGTTCGCTGGAGCCTTTTATCGCCGGAGCTGAAAAACAACGGAGCTCTGGTGAAAGCCCTGTGCTAATTGGAGAGGGGTTGGTTGATTTAGGGCTGCCTGGCTCCTGGCTTGGCTCCGAGGGGCTGCTGCTGCTGCTGCTGCTGCCTGCGGTCCCCGTGGGGAAGGAGAGATGATTTCATCCAGCAGCGGGGTAGGATCCATCCAGGTTGAGCCATTTTGCCAGTGGAGGTCACATCTGGCACCGAGAGGGACAGATCGTGGTGCCCTCGGGCTCCTGTCCCTGCTCACAGCCTGACAGGACAAGACGATCAGCAGATGCAAGAGGCTTCAGCTCGGGAAGGAAAGCAGTTGTTTGAAAGTGGGGGTTTTTTATAAGCCAGACCACACTCAGATGTGGGGCTGGTGCTGGAAACACAGCTCACTTCCATCCCCTCACTCCTCTCCCCGTGTCTTTGTAGGATCTCAGTGTCCCAGCTCAGGTTTTAGTGAAATTAGTGGCTTGGTGAGATCTCATCATCACCTGTGGGATTTGGAGTGACTGAACCTCACAGCCTCTCACAAGAAACACCCTCCTGCTTTTCATTTTCCACTGGATTATCCCTCTCCCATTAGTCCTGCAGAATTAATCTGAGAGTAGGAAACTTTTCCAGGTGCCAGCAATGGGTCATTCTGGAGCATGGGGAAGGAATTTATCCATCTTACAATCAGCTCCTGATCCCTCCAGTCGTGTCCACCTTCCCTTCTCCAGCATCACGGGTGCTCAGGAGAAGTGGGGGGATGCCTGGGGTGTGAGCAGCACCTTGGTGTGGGATGGGAACCCTGAAGAGCAGTTTAAAATGTAAAAGAGCAGGAAAGAGTTGCAGGAGGATACCACATCTTGGGCAGGGTGTGCTTTGGGTCTGCTGGGTCCTGAGAGCAGGTGGTGAAACTCAGAGGAGAGGAGAGAAGAGCTGGAAATTGAGATGAGGTCCCAGAGCAGTCCTTGGATGTCAGGCAGGTCACAGAATCCCAGAATGGTTTGGGTTGGAAGGGACCTGGTTGTTCCAACCCCCTGGGACACCAGGGACAGGGACACCTTTTGTGTCCCACTGTCCCAGGCTGCTCCAAGCCCTGTCCAGCCTGGCCTTGGGCACTGCCAGGGATCCAGGGGCAGCCACAGCAAATCTGGGAATCTGTGCCAGATTCCCTCACAGGGAAGGTGTTGAGCTCAGCTCCAAGTAAGGTTGACCACCCATGTTTAGACAATGAAACCCCACCCCAAATGCCCTAAAACCAGCCCTGGAGGATAGCACAGAGATTTTATCCTTTTGAGGAGACCATGGCACACGGTCCTGCCTCCACATCACCCCACAGTTGCTCCATAACCCAGCAACCCTTTTCCCAGAAACATCTGCTGGGACTCCCCTGCCAGGGAAAAGGGCACTTTATTGCAGGCCAGTTGTTTAGGAGAGGTCCTGGCTGGCATTAGGCACCTCAGTGGATGTGTCCTGCTGGATGGATCCTAATAGGAAGGGAGGGAAAGGCCCAGCACTACCAGCACGTCTACGTGCCTCTAGTCCAGCCACACACACAAGAAAATTTAAGGAATTCGGTTCAAAGTGGTTTAGTGAAGCAGAGAAGCTTCTATTTTAAGAGATTGCTGATATCTCTCAGCCTGCACTGAACCACACAGATTCTAAAGGAGAAAAAAAAAAAAAAAAAAAAAAAATCCCAAAACCAACAAATCCCCCACTTGTGCTACTGACAGTAAAATTTTGGCTGACACGTGTGAGCCTCTATTAACCCGTGGCCCTGTGAACGTGCTGCTCAGGGGACAAACCTTGCAGTAGGAGAGTCCATCCTGCTGTTATTCCTTGCCATGGGAAGCTTCCAAAAAAAAACCAAACCAAAGCAAACGTTTGGAGGAAAGGCAGGGGCTGCCTGGAGGGAGTGGGGCAGGCAGGAATGCTCCTGCCACAGGGCAGGAGGTGACATCATCCGGATTCCTTGGCTGAGGAATGCAGGATTTGGTCTTCCCTGCCAGTAATTGCTCTTCAAAAACAGACCTGCCCAGGGAAGTAGGTTTCACCCAGCCCCTTCCATTGCACGGCAGAGGGGCTGAATATTCCCAAAGCCCCATTTTTTTTCCCTGGCTTAACGGGGACATTGTGTGGACAGGCAGGGTAAAATCAGTCATTCCCCAAATTTCAGGTGAAAGCAGCCAGAATTCCAAAAGTGGGAGCTGGAGAGAAACCTGGGCAGGGAGAGCTGGTGGGGGAGCAGTGACTTCTTGGGGTTGGGCTGGATGGGGCAGGTGATGGGTTGGGGGTGTGTGTGGACATCTGTGCTGGGCAGACTCTGCTGAGAGCTGCAGGAGGAGCCCACGGTGACCTCTGTGGTGACATCCATGGTGACCTCCATGGTGACCTCCATGGTGACCTCCATGGTGACCCCATTTCTCTGTCCCTGTGAAGCCCAGTGACCACGTCAGGTGTTTTTGGATGTGGAACTGTGGTGGTGGAGAGAGTTGGGCTTGGTGGTCCCTGTAGATCCCTTCCAATGTGGATGTTCCCTGGTTCTGTGGTTGGAAGAGGTGCTGCTGTGCAGAGGGGTCTGACCAACCAGCTGGCACCTGGCCTGATGCAGGGCAGGGATTGTCCCCCTGTGCTGGCGCTGCTGGGACACCTGGAATTCTGTGCCCATTTTTGGGCTTCTCACAGCAAGAAGGACACTGAGGGGCTGGAGCATGTCCAGGGAATTGAGCTGGGGGTGGAACACCAGGAGAGGCTGGGGGAGTTGGGAAAGGGGCTCAGCCTGGAAAAAAGGAGGCTCAGGGGGGACCTTCTGGCTCTGCACAACTCCCTGACAGGAGGGGACAGCCAGGTCGGGCTCTGCCACCAGGGAACAGGGACAGGAGGAGAGGGAACGGCCTCAGGCTGGGCCAGGAGAGGTTTAGATTGGATTTTGGGGAAATTTCTTCTCTGAAATAGTGGTCAGGCATTGGAAGAGGCTGTGGAGTCACCATCCCTGGAAGTGTTCAGAAACACGTTGATGTGGCACTTGGGGACAGGGTTTGGGGTGAACATTAGGCAGTGCTGGGTTAATGCTTGGACTTGATGACTTTAGAGCTCATTTCCAACCTTAATGACCCTTAATGATTAGTCTGGTAGGGCTAATTAAACAAGGCCACAGCTCCACCTCCATGCAGCTTTTGACTCCTCCATTGGGTTGAGCATCCCACATGCCACCTCCAGTCCCCTGAGCTTGCAGCCCTCCACCCCTGGCTCTGCACTGCTCCAAGCCCCACAAACACCTCTGGAAATGGATGTCATCAGCACTTCCAGCAGCAGCAGAGGGGTCAGTTCCTGTGGGATGGAGGCTGCTGCCCTCATTTCAATAGGTGGAACTAGGTGTAGTTCAGCTGCCCCCGTTACGAGTCCAACGGGGTGATTTAGTGCCTGGAAAAGCCCGAAATATTTTGCTCTCAGTGCCTGACAGAGGATGGCTGGCAGGAAACCACCGTGCCGTGCTCCAAGGCAGGGCAGGCTTTGCTGGGTCTCTAATTTTTCCGCCAGGTTTTGGAAATTCTTGGCAATTAAGTGGAGAGCAGACGAGAAGGGCTTCGGCCAAAGGAGAAATCCCACTTGGTCAGCGGGATTTTTGGAAGGGGTGGAGTGAGGAGCTCTGAACGGGCAGCAGCAGGACCAGGGCTGGATCTGCTCTGCTGAGGGTGCTGGGATGAGGTGTTGGGTGTGGCAGGAGAAGGTCTGCTCGGTCTTGGGGTCAGCAACACAAGTGAAAATAGGGATGGACACAAAGTGGCGTCTGGGGTCACGGCAGGGCCACGATGTGGAATTTTGTCACAGCAGAAGAGGCAACGATGCAGCTGGTTGGGATCAGGTCCCATGTGGGACAGGGTGGCAGTGCCATGGGAGAGACCTTCTGTGGGACATCCTGGGTTTGGTTTGGGTATTGTCCCCCTTCCCTCATCATATCTTGGCCACCCTCCACCCCAGGGCTGTGCCTTGTGCTGGTCATCCCAGTTTGCAGGACTCTCACTGCTCAGGAGAAGACAAAAAAACCCCAGTATTTTCCTTGTTCTCTTTGGGAGAGGGGGAGATCACAGAATCCTAGAACAGCTGGGGTTGGAAGGGACCTTCAAGATCATCTGGTTCCCAAATGGAGAATTCAGGCCCCAATCCCATTACCTCTCACATGCTGAGCAAGCACTAATTCCCTGTGTGGGACAGGGGTGGAACAGGGAATAAAGGGTACGAAATAGGGATCTCCTGCTCATTTCTGCCTGGAGTCACCCTAGAGGCAGCACAGAGTTGGGCAACAGCACTGACATGAGCTCCAGAGGATTGAAATGGAGGCTCCAAGGCTTTGAGGTCAGAAGGGACCAAAAAAGCAGCCAGGAAAAAAGATGACAATGGATGCAGCTCTGCTTTTAAATGATACAAGAAAGCTTGGAGGGTCCAAATTCATCATAGCTCAGTGAGTCAGGTGCCACCACTCCAGTGTGGGACTGCTCCTCTGGCTCCAGCCCCCCAGCAGAACATGATTTGGGGTTTTGGGTCACGTCCCTCAAGTTGTTTCTTCTTCAATTTTCTCAGAAGCACAGATGGTGGTGTGGTTTCTTCACTATTTCCATCTGCAGGCTGAAGGGAGGATGGCTTGGAGAGGAAGGCAGGGAAAGAACCAGAGATGGAAAGAGTGAATTTTCAAAAAGAGCCTCCCACCACTTCATCTTCTTTCTTCAGCTTCTGGTAATGGCCAGGGTCACTGATTACAGCTTTGCACTCCAGAAAATTCTCAGGGGGTTTCCTGGAATATTGAGATGTGGTGGGCTGGGTGCCCAGGCAGTGACCACCACAGCAAAGAGGATGGACCTCAGCTGAGCAGCAACAAACTGAGGCATGTCCCAAAAGCTGCCTGGAGGTCAGAGACCTTGGAGTGGCACTTTTAAGGTCTATTTATCACTAAGTGAAGGAGAATCAGGGTTTTTTTTTCTTAAATACCCTCTTTCCACAGCATTTTCCATGCTGCTTGCCTCTTTAAACTTAGCAGAGGAGGCTGAACCAGCCCTGGGCTGGCAGAGAGTGTGGAAGAAATGCCAGCACCAGTCTGGGAGCCTGGGAAGGGGCTCACTGCACATCACGGGGGGATTTTAGTATTATTGTGAATTAAACTGTGACTGCAACATCCTCTGTGTCCCATCCCCAGCCTCACAGTCGAGCTTCAGGCTTCCCTGCCTGGGAAGCAGCCAAACCCACCAGGGCCACCTGCCCTGGCAGCAGGAGCTCCCCTCTCCCGGGGGTGGTGGGAGGTTTGCTGTGAGCAGGGCAGTGCTCACCTGAGCTGCTGCTTTCTCTGGCCAAACCTGCACCCAGGGGCCTGGTGCTCCCTTGGGAAGATCTCTGCATTCAGGACCAACCTGAAAACAAAGACAGGAACCTCGTTTCACTGCCCGCTCATCTCGGGCTGTGGATCAGCCCCGAGCACCCGAGCGCTGTTTGGCTCAGGCCCACAGCCATGGGCTGCAGAGTTTCCCCTGTGTCTCAGGCATGGAAGGGCTGTTCTCCTCCACAGAATCACAGAATCACCAGGCTGGGAGAGACCTCCAAGACCATCGAGTCCAACCCAACCCTGCCACCTCAACTCAACCCTGGCACCGAGTGCCTCATCCAGCCTTGTCTCAAACACACCCAGGGATGGTGAATCCACCACCTCCCCGGGCAGACCATTCCAGTACTTCACCACCCTCTCTGTGAACAGCTTTTCCCTGGTATCCAGCCTGCATTTCCTCCTCCTCCCCTGTCTTCCTGCCTTCCCCTTCCGCCCCAGCGTGCTCATTCATGAAAAATTCCCATTTGGATGGACGTGGGGAGAGGAATTGATGTTTCCCCGCGCGTCGGCCAGGGGAGGTCGTAGGCTCAGAGATGTTTATTTAATCTTTGTTTTCGCAGCTGGATTCGGTGTTATCCTTTCTCCCCCCCCAGTTTTTCATTGCTGCTCGTTCCCCGGAGCAGAGTTCTCTGTTGGGAAGCAGAGCGTGTGCCCAGCTGGAGCACAGGGCTGCTGTGGCTGCCCCAGGGGCAGCGAGTGCTGCTGTCCCGTCCCCCCACCCAGGGCTGCTGACCTCCCCTGGGGTGCCCAGGACAGGACGAGGAGCAACGGCCATAAAATGGAACAGAACGAGCCTCACCTCAGCATGAGGAAGGGCTTCTTCCTGTGGGGGTGGCAGAGCTCTGGAACAGCTGCCCAGGGAGGGCGTGGGGTCTCCCTCTCTGCCCCCATCCCAAACCCACCTGGATGGGGTTCCTGTGTCACCTGGCCCCAGGTGGCCCTGCCTTGTCAGGGTCGGGGTTGGACTGGGTGATCTCCAGGGGTCCCTTCCAACCCCAAGGGTTCTGGGATTCTGTGATTCCATGACCTGCAGAGCCCCAGGTGTTCAGTAAGGAGTGAGGCTGGAAGGGATTGTGTTCTCCTGCAGTGGGGCCACACAGTGGGTCCTGCCTGGGGAGGGAGGAAGGTGCCATCCCATAATGGTCCCCTGAGGACACCTGGCTGCTGCCCAGATCTCCTGGCTCCTTTCATCCTGGCACAGCGTGGGGGGAAGGCAGCTGGGATGCAGGAACCAGCTTGGTCCATCCTTTGGTAGGACAGGGCAGGGAGCAAATTTGGGAGCATCTGCCTTGGCCTGGAGAGTGATGGGATCATGGCAAACCCTTGGGATCCTGGTCCCAGCCTGGGCACACCATGGCTTTGGGGGATGCTCCAGGGTTTGGTGAAGGTGGGGTATGGATTGATGGTGCTGATGTGAGGTTTGGTGGTG
>VZTR01004361.1:55547-84447 GCA_013400775.1 Chaetops frenatus
AGGTTTGGTGGTGTTGGTGTAAGGTTTGGTGGTGTTGGTGTGGGTTTGGGGGTGTTGGGTAGTTTTTCATGGTGCTGGTGTAGGGTTTGGTGATGCTGGTGTAGTTTCGGGGATGTGGTGTAGGTTTTTGTGGTGCTGGTGTAAGGTTTGGTGGTGCTGGTGTAGGTTTGGGGGTGCAGTGTAGGTTTTTGTGGTGCCAGTATAAGTTTTTGTGATGCTGGTGTAGGTTTGGTGGTGTGGTGTGGCTTTCTGCGGTGGTGATGTAGATTTGGTGGTGTGGTGGAGATTTTTGTGATGCTGATGTAGTTTTTGTGGTGCTGGTGTTGGTTTGGTGGTGCAGTGTAAGTTTTTGTGATGCTGGTGTAGGTTTGGTGCTGCTGGTGTAGGTTTGGTGATGCTGGTGTAGGTTTCTGTGGTGCCAGTATAAGTTTCTGTGGTGCTGGTGTAGGGTTGGTGGTGCAGTGCAGGTTTCTGTGGTGCTGGTGTAGGTTTGGTGGTGCTGGTATAGGTTTGGTGGTGCTGGTGTAGGTTTGGTGGTGCAGGTGTAGGTTTGGTGGTGCAGTGCAGGTTTCTGTGGTGCTGGTGTAGGTTTGGTGGTGCAGTGCAGGCTTTGGTGCTGTGGTGTCAGGTTGGGCAGACAGGCAGGTGTGGGCTGATGCCCAGTGTGGCACAGGGGGTGCAGAAGGTGCTGCCAGAGCCCCTCAGGATGCCCAAAGGACTCCAGCACTGCAGATCTCAGAGCCAGCCTTTGCTGGGAGCAGCAGCAGCGTGGCCCGGGGCCAGCTGGCACTGGCTCCACTCCCACCTGGATGCCAGCCTGGGGACACCTTCCCCACGCCACCAACCCACTCCAGAGGGGACAGAGGGGACTCCTGATCCCACCCCCCTGCAGTCCTGCGAGCTTTGGGGATGGACAGACACGTGGTGTCCCTTCTTGGCACGGGGGACCCGGAGCTGTCCAGATGTGAGGCTGGAGCCTCTGACCTCTGTGGCCCCAGCGGGTGGGGGCCACCTATGTAAACACATCCAGGAAGGTTCCCAGCCCTGTCCCAGCCCCAGCTCACCTTCAGACCAGACCCTCCTCGGATCAGGACCAGCAGCCCTGGCTGATGCTCCATCCCGGAGCTCTGGGAAGGTACCGTGCTGCTCGCCCAGCCCTGGGCTCCCCTCCGGGCATTTCTCTCTCATCCTCCCCTTCTCTGCATGTAAACCTGGCTGTGCAATTAATTCTGGGCGTAATTACCTAATAATTACCGAGTTATTAGATATTTGCTGGTGATATCTGTGTAATGAAGTGTCTGGGTGAGCAGAGTAGGAATCTGCCCTGCTTGTGCTGGGAACGTGGCCAGGAGGGTAGGAAAGTACTTGTGGAAATAATGTTTCCTTCTTTTCCCTTATTTTCTCTTCTGTCTGTTATCTAAGAACAGTTGGCAAGAGCATGTCCAACCCCTTTGCTGCTTTATTTTTCATGCTGGAGTCTCTGTCTTCCTTTTCAACTCTGTTTAGGTCTAATTAGTAACGGGGAAATGGGCCACAGAGTCACATCCCAGGGTCTGGGACTTTTGCTTTGGCATTTTCCTTCTTGTCTTCATAGAATCCCAGAATGGTTTGGGTTGGAAGGGACCTTAAAGAGCATCTCATTCCAGCCTCCTGCCATGGGCAGGGACACCTCCCACTGTCCCAGGCTGCTCCAAGCCCTGTCCAGGGTGGTCTGGAACAGCTCCAGGGATGGATGGGGAGGGCACAGCCTCTCTGAGCAACTTCTCATTGTCTTCAGTATAATTTTAAAGTTGGTGTTGAATTCCTTCACCATAAAGGTTTTGTTACCATCAAGAAAATCTGATGTCCAGGTGTCCAGAGCTGAGCTCAAGAGGACATTTTGATAATTCGGGGTGGCAAATCTGCAACAGATTTATTTGGGGAGGGCACAGGCATGGTTTTATAAGGTGGAAGGAAGGGTTTGACAGCTGTTCCCAACCCTTGTCCCTGTTTGCACAACACTTGGATCATGGAGCAGCCTCAGTGTTACAGCTCTGTCTGACCTGGCAAGTCAGAGGCTTCTCCAAAGCCAAAAGATTGGGAAATAGATAAAATTGATATCCCAGCAGTGAGTGCTGGAATCTGCAGAAAGGGCTGGTGTTTCAGATATCATGGTTCAGATAGAATTTTGCCTCATCCCACAGGTCCTGCTGCCTGAGCTTCACCTCAGCTCCTGCAAGCAGAAGCCTTGTGCTGGGTGATGGGTTTGGGAGACCAGGGGAGAGTCACCAGGGTGACCAGAGGGATGGAGAACCTCTCCTGTGGGGAAAGGCTGAGACAATTGGGACTGTTCAGCCTGGAAAAGAGAAGCTTTGGGTCACCTTGGAGCCCTCGCTTGCCACTAAAGAAGCTCCAAGGGAGCTGGAGGGAGATTTTGGGCAAGGGATGGAGAGACAGGACAAGGAGGAGTGGCTTTAAATTGATAGAGAGAAGCTTTAGATGAGATATTAGAAATGAATCCTTCCCTGTTGGGGTGGGGGGAGGCCCTGTCACAGGGTGCCCAGAGAAGCTGTGGATGCCCCTGGATCCCTGGCAGTGCCCAAGGCCAGGTTGGACAGGGCTTGAAGCAGCCTGGGACAGTGGGAGGTGTCCCTGCCCGTGGCAGGGGTGGAATGGGATGATCTTTAATGTCCCTTCCAACCCAAACCACTCTGGGATTCCACTCCTGGCAGAGCAGAGTGCAGAGTGAGACCCAGCATCCCGAGAAGATGCCACACCACAGCAGCACCTCAAAGCTGCTCCAAACACAGCAGCTCTTCCTAATGACCCCCAGATGGTCTTTACCCACCTCAGGGTTGTAAAGGTTGTTTGAAGACCTGAGCTCTGCCCCAAGAATGGTGGAGGACAGGGCAGTCCCCAGGGTCTGGCCAGGGCAGTACAGGGGAACCTCCTGAGAACCAGGCAGGGCATGGACCTGATCCAGATACCTGAGCTGAGTCCTGTGGGTGCCATTCCTGCACCAATTTATGGGGCACTTGCTCACTGCAAGCTCCTGGCCTTGGTAGGGTTGAGAGGTTTCTTCAATATCAGCTTTGGTTAGCAAATTAAAGGTATTTTTTGCATTTGTAAAGAATTAGAACCATAGAATGGTGTAAGATCATCACCAGTCAACCCAGCACCATCATAACCACCCCTAAATCATGTCCCCAGGTGCCACATCCACACCTCCAGGGATGGTGACTCCTCCACTGCCCTAGGCAGTTTCTTCCAGTGTTTTACAACTCCTTCTGGGAAGAATTTCCCCCTAATATCCAATCTAAACCTCCCCTGGTGCAACGAGAGGCCATTTATTCTTGTCCTGTCGCTTGTTATCTGGGAGAAGATAAAAACATTCAATAACTGTGGACCATTTCTCATGGCTGGGTGTGAACAGGTCGTGCCATCTGCTGCAGTGGCTGTCCCCATGTCTGACATGGATGAGGTGTGTGATGACAGAAAGGACACCATCACTTTTTCCACTGGAACCGCTGGGGGGGAAAAAAAAATTAAATTAGAGTCAAACTCTCAGGGTCAGCAGCCTGGCTGTGACATTGCAAAGCATTTTCCACACACAGAAAAAAACCCCAAACCTATGAGTATTGCAGGTGTTTGCAAGAGGAGATTGGTGAGGAAAGCTGGAGGAGGGGGTGAGCATGTCCTGCTGCCACAGAAATGTGGAATCATGGAATGGTTTGGGTGGGAAGGGACCTTAAACATCATCCTGTTCCAAACCCTGCCATGGGCAGGGACACCTCCCACCATCCCAGGCTGCTCCAAGCTCTGTCCAACCTGGCCTTGGACACTGCCAGGGATCCAGGGGCAGCCACAGCTTCTCTGGGAACCCTGTGCCAGGGCCTCCCCACCCTCACAGGGAACAATTTTTTCCCAATCTCCCATCCATCCCTGCCCCCTGGCAGTGGGAAGCCATTCCCTGTGTCCTGTCCCTCCATCCCTTGTCCCCAGTCCCTCTCCAGCTCTCCTGGAGCCCCTTCAGGCCCTGCCAGGGGCTCTGAGCTCTCCCTGGATCCTTCTCCTCTCCAGGGGAACATTCCCAGCTCTCCCAGCCTGGCTCCAGAGCAGAGGGGCTCCAGCCCTGGGATCATCTCTGCTCCAACAGCTCCAGCCTTCCTTGTGCTCTGCTTTCTGTGGATCCCAAGGACAGAACTGCTCCACCTCCACTTTGGGGGTTGCTGTCTTTACCCTCAAGGTGTGTCTGTGGTGTTGCTGCTCCCATCCCCGTCCCTCTTCCCACACTGACAGTGGGAATGTGGTTTTCACGCAGCTGAAAAAATGGGGGAAAATGTTCCTTTCATCCACTTGGCACCAGCCAGGGGCCTCACCCAGCAGCTCTTGAATGGAGCTCAGAAGCCGTGGCTGAGCTTCCAACCTCTCCTGACCCCTTTTCCTGGGGCTCTTCCAAGCTGCCTCCTCCTAACACTCCATCTCTCCCCATCCACAGGTGTTAGGGGAACAAAAAAAAAAAAAACCTCCAAACCCACACCTTTCTGGAGCAGCCAAAAATGTGTCGGTTTCCCTTTTTTTTCCCCCCTCCCAGCATTCCCTAACCTTTCCCATCCACCCTGACCCTTTTCCTCTGCCCCCAGCTGCACTAAGGCACTGCTGTGGGGTGAACTGTGGATGGAGGAATGTCCACATGGACAACAACCAGAGGAGGAGGAGGAGATGAGCCGTGAACTTTTGCACGGCCCGGGGATGGATTTCCTCTGGTTTTAATTGAATAGTTTTAAATTAATTTTTTTTTTTTCCACTCTTTTGTACAAGTTCAGGAAGGTCTAGAGCAAGTCAAGCCTGGCTGGGCTTCACAGGGCTGGCAACACCAAGTGGAAAGTTTATTGCTTCCTGTTATGAGAGCTCAGGGAGCCACGATGGGGTTTCGGGAGGAACACGGGCAGCCCTAAATCCAGGGGTGACCTCGACGGGTGGGGTTGGAGATGGCCTTTCATTCCCATTGCTCCTCCAGCCACTTCAGGAAAGGGAAGCAAATAGAGGAGGGAATAATGGCTCGATTTGACCTCTGGCTGTCGAGGCAGATGTTTTCTTTGGAGCAGGAATAGACGCCGGGAGGGGAAAAAAAAAAATGCTATGAAGGGCTTTTCTGAGCCACGTCCCGGGGCTCCACCTGAGACCCTTCTTGCCACCCCTCTGTACATCCCCTCTGCCACCTCACCACCTTGGACACTGCAGCAGAAAGGCTTCCCTCGGAAAAATTAATGTGTTTTTTTCCTGAACACTGAAGTTTATCTCAAGAATGTGTCCGTGGCGGCGAAATATTCACCGGGAAGGGCTGGAATAAATTGCTTCTGCTGTCCAGCCCGAGTTGAAACATTTCCTCTGGGCTCTTTGTGGTTTGGAATTTAAATCTGATTGTTATTTAACCATATCAGGTTAGTTTTTAGGTCATTTTCAAAGTGAAGTGCTTTTACCTTTCCGCAGTCATCAGCCAGTAATAGCTGAAGGAAACTTTCCCCTGGTTTTCAGCAGAAATGTTATTTATTCTGCTAACAGCACTGGCTTTTTGCTCCAGGCACAAACTAATGCAAACTTCACAGAAATCCCACTTTCTGACCTATCTTCTGTGCTAACTGAGGCATAACTGTGGTCCAAATGTCATGGCAGCTCTGAGCCAGAGTTTACATTTTCAGAGTGCATGAAGGAAAACATGCCTCACCTCGCTTTCAAACAGTCTTGCATTATTCAGCCAAAATCCCCACGGGCTTTGGAAAAATGTGTAAGACCAGATTTCCTCTGTTTCATCCTTGCAAAGAGCCAGAGACCATCCACATCATTCTTTTCCAGATCAAAACCTCCTTGGGCTCATCCAACAAGCAGAGCTGGATGCAGGATAAAAATCCACCTGGTGATGAATAAGTAGAGATCTTGTCTTTCTGTCCTTCAAATGACACGTTTGCTTTGGGGTTGTTGTCACCACTGCCCTGAAAAGTCCACACAGAGGTTTGTGATGAAGCAGATCTTATCAACAGAGCCTGGCACAGCTTTTTCTGCTGGTTGTAAATTGTTGTTTTTTTAAAGAAAGTTAAAGTTCTGGCTGAGTTTTTAGGATGTGAGCCCTGATTAGCCCCGAATCTTGGAGAGCACCCAAAGCTCTGCGTGGAGGAGGGAAGAAGTTTGCACAACTGGGATGGTTTTGGTGTTGAGCCAGGGAGTGTGGTGGGACTGAAAGGGAGCCTGGAGGCCCTGGGATGGCTGAGTCAAGCAGCACCAGGGCCATTCCCACCTGCTCCCTCCTGCCTCTGCTTCCCAGATCCTGAATGGCTCCCTGGGACATCCACGCTTGTCCTTGATCCTGCCACCCACTAAACTGTTGGTTGTGTTTCTGTTTCATCAGGAAATGGGCTGCTTCTCTCCCCTCCACCCATAAACCCAAGGTGTTGCTTCCATCCTTGCTGGGAGGTGCTGGCCCATCCCAAAGCACAGCAGAGATGTGGCCCAGCCACAGCCACCAGCACGTCACCAGGGCAGTGACACAGCTTGGGTTCTGGGGACACTGCTTGGGTCCCTGGGGACAGAGCTTGGGTTCTGGGGACACTGCTTGGGTTCTGGGGACAGAGCTTGGGTCCTTGGGCACACAACTCGAGTCCCTGGGGACAGAGCTTGGGTTCTGGGGACAGAGCTTGGGTTCTGGGGACACAGCTTGGGTTCCTGGGGACAGAGCTTGGGTTCTGGGGACAGAGCTTGGGTCCTTGGGGACAGAGCTTGGGTTCTGGGGACACTGCTTGGGTTCCTGGGGACAGAGCTTGGGTCCCTGGGAACAGAGCTTGGGTCCTTGGGGACAGAGCTTGGGTTCTGGGGACACTGCTTGGGTTCTGGGGACACAGCTTGGGTCCTTGGGGACAGAGCTTGGGTTCTGGGGACACTGCTTGGGTTCCTGGGGACAGAGCTTGGGTCCCTGGGAACAGAGCTTGGGTCCTTGGGGACAGAGCTTGGGTTCTGGGGACACTGCTTGGGTTCTGGGGACACAGCTTGGGTCCTTGGGGACAGAGCTTGGGTTCTGGGGACACTGCTTGGGTTCCTGGGGACAGAGCTTGGGTCCCTGGGAACAGAGCTTGGGTCCTTGGGGACAGAGCTTGGGTTCTGGGGACACTGCTTGGGTTCTGGGGACACAGCTTGGGTCCTTGGGGACAGAGCTTGGGTTCTGGGGACACTGCTTGGGTTCCTGGGGACAGAGCTTGGGTCCCTGGGAACAGAGCTTGGGTCCTTGGGGACAGAGCTTGGGTTCTGGGGACACTGCTTGGGTTCTGGGGACAGAGCTTGGGCCCTTGGGGACACAACTCGAGTCCCTGGGGACACAACTCGAGTCCCTGGGGACAGAGCTTGGGTCCCTGGGGACACTGCTTGGGTCCTTGAGGACACAGCTTGGGTTCTGGGGACACAGCTCGGGTCCTTGGGGACACAGCTTGGGTTCTGGGGACAGAGTTTGGGTCCTTGGGGACACAACTCGGGTCCTTGGGGACACAGCGTGGGTCCCTGGGGACAGAACTTGGGTCCCTGGGGACACTGCTTGGGTCCTTGGGGACAGAGCTTGAGTTCTGGGGACAGAGTTTGGATCCTTGGGGATAGAGTTTGTGTTCTGGGGACACAGCTTGGGTTCTGGGGACACTGCTGGGGCAGTCCCTGGGGTTGCTGAAGGCTCTGAAGAATCCAGGCATGAAGAAGGGGCTCCCATGGGAGCTGGTGGCCTTCTTCCCACCAGGAAATGCAAAGGGAGATGTCCCAGAGGGACACACACTTGGACCTCTGGACCAGTGGAAGGTGTCCCCACCCATGGCATGGGACTAGAAGATCTCTAAGGTCCCTTCCACCCCAAACCACTCTGGGATTCTCCACAGTGCTCCATCCACCAGGTCTCATCAACCAGGCACGTGCCAGTAGAAATGTCAAATTTGCAGTGCTGGCTTCAACCAAACTGGTTGAAAATGAGCCCAAATCCTCTTCCAAACCCATGGATGCCCCCACACCTGTGTGCTCTGAGAGCAGAGGAGGGGTTGGAGGAAAGGAGGACACATGGAAGAAGGGGGTTGTCAACCCCTGAAGCCCATCCTGACAGGGATAAAACCTCAGCCTCCCTCCCTTGTGACTCTGTCACTCACTGACCAAGCTGGAACCTTCAGATCCCTTTTTCTCCATAACTACCACAAAATTACTGCCTAATAAGAATAATAACACAGCTCCGTGGATTTTCAGTCTGTGCAAAAGGGGAAAAAATATTTTCCAAATCCCAATATTCCTTTTTAGCAGTGCCTTTGCCACGCTTTCCATCAGAAACCCCTTTCAAAGTGGGCAGCACCCAGAACCACCAAAGATGAGGATGAGTCCTTCATCCCATGTCCAAAAGTTAGGAAAAAAGGTTTAGTGAAGTTAATCCAAGAGGAAAAGGAGCAAGAACTAAAACTGCTGCTTCACATTTTGCTCTCATTTGTGGGGTTCAAGCATTTTTGCTTCTCAGATGAGAAATTCCATCATCTCAAAAGCTCAAATCCAACAATGATAAATAAGGTTAAAAGTTGGCATTTTTAATTTATTTCAATTTTGTGGCATTTGTCTCAACACAGTGGGCCTTGTAGGCTTATCATCTGCACAAAGATGCATATCTTAATTTCATTAGCTTTAAAAACTGAACAAATGAACATCCAAAAGAGGAAAATTAGAGAGGGAAATGACCTGACAGCACAATCCAGCAGCGAGCTTTGCAGGTCTGTGCTCAGAGTGGGTAATTATGGTCCCTCCTCATCCCTGACCTAGCAGGGAGATGTTACACCAGGTCTCATTATCATTGGTGACAGCACTTATTTGTTTCAATAGCACATTTAAATAAATGTGTATAGATCACTGCTCTGAAACACAAACGCTGCCTGAGGGGAGAGGTGGCTTGGAGAGGTGACTCCCAGCAGCAGCCAGAATTATACCAAGCCCCATCACATCCTTTCCCCTCTGTCTCCTCTCTTTTATTCCCACTTCTCACTGCCAGGCATTGAGCTGAGGGCACAGGGTGCTGCAGGGGTGAGGTTTCTCCCTGTACACCCATTTGTGGCTCTGCCTCCTTCCCTGGGTGATGGCTTGGTGATGGAAGCCCTCAGTCCCTGCCAGTGATGGCTGGAGCTGCTGGGTGTGAGGCTGGAGCAGGGGCAGGTGTTGCCTGGCCTGGCCTGCCTGCAGCACAGACACCCCCAAAAACTCGGCCGTGTGTATAAATAACCCTCATGGTTAGAAAGCAAAGAGCCCGGAAAATCTGCCTGACCCACGGGACCAGGACCACGCTGAGCTGCCTTTCATCTCTGAGAGCTGCTGCCCTCAGCCCTGCAGAGCCTGGGAGCTGCTCTCAGCTGGTTATTTTTAAATAACCAATAACACTTCCCTGCAGCTCCATCCCGCGCTGGTGGGAGCAGGTGGGAATTCCAGCGCAGATCTTTGGTGGGAACAAGCTGCTGGTGGCCATCCCTCAGGCCTGGTGGCCATCCCTCAGGCCTGGTGGCCAACCCTCAGGCCTGGTGGCCATCCCTCAGGCCTGGTGGCCATCACGGGGGTGTGGCTCTCAGGAGGAGCAGGTGTGACAGGTGCTGGAGGGTCCTTGCTGGCCAGGGGTGCACCCAGAGAGGATTCCAGTGGCCCCTTTGGAACGACCAAGGGGTGACCCCACTGCTGTCTCCAGAGCTGAAAGGCCTTGGCTGGAAGGAGGGCACAGCCCCAGAGCCTGCTGCAGGCCAAACCCAGGCCCAGGAATAAGCAGGGATAACGTGGCCTTCAGCCTGCTGCAGGCCAAACCCAGGCCCAGGAATAAGCAGGGATAACGTGGCCTTCAGCCTGCTGCAGGCCAAACCCAGCCCAAGGAATAAGCAGGGATAACGTGGCCTTCAGCCTGCTGCAGGCCAAACCCAGGCCAAGGAATAAGCAGGGATAACGTGGCCTTCAGCCTGCTGCAGGCCAAACCCAGCCCAAGGAATAAGCAGGGATAACGTGGCCTTCAGCCTGCTGCAAGTTCTCACCTCCTCAGTAGGGGATCTCCAGGAGGGGCTGGGGTGGGTTTGGAGATGTCCAGCCCTGGTGTTCTCCTCTGGAACCTCTCTGTGTCCCTTGAGAGAGCAGCTTCTCAGTCTGCCCTGTGCTGAAGCTGAAACATGAAGCCAGGGTTGGGATAATTTAACTGTTTTAGAGGTCTGTTCCCCCAAAATGCCTCCCAAACCCTGGTTTTTCCTGGTGTGGCATATTCCCACAAAGGTGTGTTCATCCCTACCACCTCACTTAGCTGACAGGGCTTTTCCTGCTATCTTTGGTGAGTAATTCCAAACAGGGAATTAACTTATCAGTAATGATGAGTGAGTAATTAGTTTATAACAGAGAACCTCGAGGAACGCCACTGCAATAAAGTGCAGTGCAGATGCTGCTCCTTGCAAGAACATCCACAAAACAAGCTCCAGTGAGGAGGAATTGCCCTTCCACATCCATTCAGGCTCTTTGGGGAACCAGAGGTCTGAATACCCTGCTTTGTCAGGAGCAGGGGTGAAAGTTCCTGATCAACCAGATGGCTTCCAACACCCCCCTTAATCCCAGTGCAGATCTTCCCAAGCTTTCTGCCCTCAGAGGTCTGATCCTTTCCATGACCTGGCTGCTGCTGCTGCCTCCTTCCCCTCCTCGCTGGCCCTTGGCTGGGCTTTGTGCCTTGATTCTCCATTTCCAGCTCAGCAGACACTCAGAGCCCTGGTTCTGCTGGAATGGCAATGCCAAAGCTCCCCACGGATGGAGCAGGTGATCCTTGGGCCATCAGGTGGAGCTTTTTCTCTTGAAAACCCTTTGCCTTAGGCTTCCTGGGCATCCCCATCCTAACAATTCCTTCTCGCAGCTGCAAAAGAGCCAGAAAGTCTCTGTTGCCGCTCAAAATCCTTTCCCCACCCTCCACCTGCTCGGAGAGAGGGGAATCACCTTTTTCAGGGACAGCTTTTCCTGGGAGTGCAGCAGAGCAGGAGCTTCAGGGCAGGTTTTCCCACTAGCGAGCTTTCCCTCCTTTTCTTTTTTAAAATTTTATTATTTTCCCCCCCCAACCGCCAAGAAACTCTTGCCAGAATATGTTTTCCACATGTTCCCTGTTAGTCACGCTCTCAGCCTTACAAATCTGTTCCCAGTGCCACAAGCTGATGCTGTGAATTTACTCCCAGCCAGACACAAGGGGCTCGGCAGCAAAATTCCAGGCAGCCCTCCTAAAAACCAGACCCGGCGGCTTGTTTGGATTTAAAACCGACGCCCCTTCTCTCTCCTGGCGTGTCCGTGAGCCCCTTGCCAGCTTCTGGCGAGGCAGGAGGGTCGGGACAGGCGGAGGGGTCGGGCAGGGGCTGCCGGCGCTGCTGCGGCAAAGGCGGGGTCTGACAGAGCCTTAAATACTCGGCTGGAGCTGCGCTTCCCGAGCCCCGGAGCGCGGCTGGACCGCGCTTATCTAGGGCAAGGCAGAGGGACTGGAGGCACAGGAATGTCGGTGGAGGAGGGAAAGCCACCGCGAGAAGCACCATGTCTCTGTAAGTAGATTTTTCTTCTTTTCTTTTCTTTTTTTTCTTTTTTTTTTTTTTTTTCTCTCCTCCGTTGTTTTCCCTGCAGCGGAGCGAGAACCGTGCAGAGTGGAAGGGCATCCAGCTAGCACTGATTTATGTATATATATATATATATTTTCCTTCTTTGGCGTATTTTAGACTCAGCTTTTAAAGTTTCCCCGCCTCCTACAGTTGTGCCTGAGGTTGTGTGGAGGGGTCAGCAGGTTTTGGGAAGTCACTGTGGTGAGAACGTGGAGCTGGCAGCTCATTCCTGTACTGGCTACAGACAATTTTGACCACTTTAGGGGTTGGTTGTGGTGATTGGAGCAGTCCAATCCCTCCTTTGTAGCTGTTTTGAAGTGGAACTTGTACCCTGTGTGTGTTTCATACACTCTGTGTCACCTGTGGAGGGGGAATGTGATGAATGGATTTCAAAGCCACAGGGATGGAGAGTCCTTTTTGGGGGAGATAACTGAGCTACTTGAACCACCCCATCTAACCCACCTACCTGCTGCAGGTCCACACAGATGGGGTTTTTTTACCCCACACGAAACCAATAAACATAAAACCATAAAACATCAACCATATGGTTTTATCAGGAACTTTCATCCCTGGTGCTGACAAAACTTTTGCACTGCACAGAGGAATTGGGTCTGTAGCAGGTGGAAAGCTGCAAAAATCCATGTTCTGTGCTTTGATGGTTGGGATTGTGAGGAGAGGAGAGACAGCCTTTTCCTACTGTTAATCCACTCATCAGCACTAGGAACAAATCTTTCCTTGAAAACTTCTTTTATTTATAATTTATTCCCAAACACCATGGTGCACTAAACCCTCACCCAAGAAATTACAAGCAGGAAAATCTCACAGTTTAGTCTTTGCAGCCAGTGAGTCCTAAAACCCACTGGAAGTTTAACCAGACTGATTTGTAGGGAGGGGTTTTTTAACCTCATTTCCTTCAGCTCCTGCTCTCAAATACGGTGCCAGGAGGGCAGGTGGACACACACAAAGGGGTGCAACACCCAGGTGTGACCCTGCACAGAGGGGTCCCCGGGCACAGGAACAGCCCGGGGCTGCTTCCTGCAGATGTTCCTGCAGAGCCAGATGTGCACAGAGGGCTGAGCTGCAGGACCCACAGCTCAGGGTGGTGGCTGGCAGCCAGGGATGCTCTTCTCAAAGCAACTTCTGTTATTTTACAATTTCTGTCCTTTCCCTTGACTCAGGAGGTTTGTGAGAGTTTTATTGGCTGCTCCTTCCTAAAATGCATCTCCCAGAGGAGCCAGCGGGTGCTTTGCTAACAACCCTGCTAAATACCAGTTCAAAATTTGAATAATTACTCCAAAAGCTGTCACAACCCTCGATCAGACACCCCGTGGCCCAGCAAGGGGCTCCTGGGAGGTGATTTGAGCTTTGGGAATTGTGTCCATGTGTAACACTTGCAAAAAGGTGAATTATCCTGGGTGTATCCTTCAGAAACCCCTTAGGGGAGCCCTGAATTTTGGATGAACGGCTCTGCAGGACATTCAAAGTGCATTTTTAAAATGCAATTTGGGACTTGCAGCTAATTTGGGGTGCAGGTGGGAGCTGCTGGGGGGCTGGACACCTGCACGGGGCCAGCTAGGGTGGGGCTGGATCCCACCCTGCCTCATCCAGACCCGGATGCTCCACAGGCAGATGCACCACGGCCCACACCCAGCAGGGTCTTCCCTTCCCAGCCCCCTGTCAGCTGGAGCTTGGCTGAGTGCCTGGATTAATCCTACAAATCATTTAACACCCCAATTTGCCCATATCTGAATGTCAACACAACAGAGGAAGGGTTAAAGACCCCTTGGGGGGTACCCACCGTAAAGAAGCAAAAAAAAGGCACTCAAAGAGGGAACTTCCCCATCTCACCCCTGACTAAACCAAATTACCTCAATAAATACAGAATATATCTGGGGACATCACTTTCCACATCCTGCAGTGGCTGAAGTGTCCCACCTGCACAGTTGCACTGACCAAGGCATCACTTCTGGGGCAGGAGAGGGGGATTCTGGTCCCAGCAGCTTTGAGGGTTGTTGCTCTTCACCTGGTATGTTGAGGGATAAGAGAGGAGGACTTCCCCACCTCTCCTTCTGCTTTATGACGAAGCACAGGAAGGACATTGAGATGCTTGAGAGAGTACAGAGGAGGCACCNTGATGATCTTGAAGGTCACTTCCAGCCTGGACATTCTGTGAATTCTGTGAATTCTGTATGACTCAGCTGTTTCTCCCCTCCCTGCCTCAGTTTCCCCAGGACAAGAATAGCAGCATCTGCAGAGCTCTCCCACAGGCTCAGCCTGGCGTGTGAAGCCTTGGGGGTTTGTGTTCGCAGGGGATTTGTTTGATCTGGAAATAGCAGGGTTAGAAAATTCCATCTGCCTGCTCTCGAGAGCCCTCGACAGGGGCGGCGCGGCGGCGAGCGCTGAGCAAAGCAGCCCTGAGCAAACCAGCCCTGAGCACAGCAGCCCTGCTTGGCCCCCTGTCCTGGGAAGCAGCAGGAGCAAAATCACATTCCAGAATGGCTGGATGGGGGGGACAGAGCGGGGCACGTTCCCCCTCCCTGCTCCTGTGTGGGGCCGTGCTCGTGGCTGTCCCACCATGGAAATCCCACAGCGCAGTTTTGGGTCTCCAGTGGTGTAAAGCCACTTCAGGGCCAGCCTCGTGTCCCGTGGCATCATCAAGCCAGGTTGGATGGGGTTTGGAGCAACCTGGTCTAGTGGAAAGTGTCCCTGCCCATGGAACAAGATGATCTTTAAGGTCCCTTCCGACCTCCCCAACTTATAGGATTCTGGGATTTTATGATCATTTTCTGCCCTGGATCTTCACTCCCTCTCAGCCATGCTCATCCAGCATGGAGAGTTAGGGTTGATGTCTCTACTCTTTCCACATAGGAAAACACCTTTTTCTTCTTTTTATATCCTCCAGTGTTCTTTGGGTGCAGGTGCTTTCCCTGTCACTCTCATCTCCCAGTATCTGTGCCAGCCAAGCAGTGAAATTGCCTCCTGCCTTTAGTGCTGCCTGAAGTCACCCAAGAAACTCAGGCTGAGGCCCCACTGCAAGTTGAGCCGAACACAAAATGCTGATTACAGGCTCTTCCTCCCCAGCTGTCCAGGTCTCCTAATAAATGCATGGTTTTCTCTTGAAAGCTTCTCAAGGTTTATTTTTGAAACAGTCTGTATTTGATTGAAGTTCTGTTTTGTTTTGCTTTGTTTCAAGAGGAACTTAAAAGGGCCATTGGCCTGTAAACATAAATATTCCCATTCTTTCGCTGATTCTTTGCATTTTTCTGGGTTTTCTAATGAAAGATATTTCAGGAGGGGAAATGTCTGTGATGTGGGAGCATCCTCCACTGCTCCAGCCCTGACCACCCTTTCAGGGGAGGAATTTTCCCTAATATCCAATCTAAACCTCCCCTGGTACTAATTGAGGCTGTTTCCTCTTGTCCTGTCCCTGTTCCCTGGGAGCAGAGCCCGACCCCCCTGGCTGTGCCCTCCTGTCAGGGAGCTGTGCAGAGCCAGAAGGTCCCCCCTGAGCCTCCTCTTCTCCAGGCTGAGCCCCTTTCCCAACTCCCTCAGCCCCTTCTGCTGCTCCAGACCCTTCCCCAGCTCCTTCTCTGGGCACGCTCCAGCCCCTCAATTTCTTTCTTGTTGCAAAGAGCCCGAGGCTGACCCCAGGACTGGAGGTGTGGCCTCACCAGCGCCCAGCACAGGTGACGGCCACTCCCCTGGTCCTCCTGCTGGCACAAGATGTGACCTCACAGCCCTGGTGTTTTATCTCCCCCTCTCCCTGCAGGTTATAACTGAGCAGCCCTTATGACCAACATGAGCTGGAGCTTCCTCACCCGCCTGCTAGAAGAGATTCACAATCACTCCACCTTCGTGGGGAAGGTCTGGCTCACCGTGCTGATCGTCTTCCGCATTGTCCTGACGGCGGTGGGGGGCGAGTCCATCTACTCCGATGAGCAGAGCAAGTTCACCTGCAACACCAAGCAGCCGGGCTGCGACAATGTCTGCTACGACGCCTTCGCGCCGCTGTCGCACGTCAGGTTCTGGGTCTTCCAGATCATCATGATCTCCACGCCCTCGGTCATGTACCTGGGCTACGCCATCCACAGGATCGCCCGCTCGGCCGAGGAGGAGAAGAAGTTCAAGGGGTTCAAGAAGAAGAAGCAGTTCGCCCTGAACTGGCAGGCCGTGCGCAACATGGAGGACGCCATGGAGGCCGACGAGGAGGAGCCCATGATCTCTGATGACGCGGCCGAGCACGAGAAAGCCAAGGCCAAGCCCAAGTGCAAGGAGCAGCAGAAGCACGACGGGAGGAGGCGCATCCAGCAGGAGGGACTGATGAAAATCTACGTCTTCCAGCTCCTCACCAGGGCTTCCTTCGAGGTTTGCTTTTTGATAGGGCAGTATTTGCTCTACGGTTTCGAGGTGGAAGCTTATTACGTCTGCAACAGGGTCCCTTGTCCCCACACCGTGGACTGCTTTGTGTCCAGGCCCACGGAGAAGACCATCTTCCTCCTGGTGATGTACGTGGTGAGTTGCCTGTGCCTGCTGCTGAACATGTGCGAGATGTTCCACCTGGGGTTCGGGACCATCCGCGACGCCATCCGCAACCGGAAAATCAACAGCTTCCGGCAGCCCCCCTACAACTACGCCTACCCCAAAAACATCTCCTGCCCTCCCGAGTACAACCTGGTGGTCAAATCCGAGAAATCCACCAAGATCCCCAACAGCCTGATGGCCCACGAGCAGAACTTGGCCAACGTGGCTCAGGAGCAGCAGTGCACCAGCCCGGACGAGAACCTGCCGGCGGATCTGTCCACGCTGCACAAGCACCTGCGGGTGGCCCAGGAGCAGCTGGACATCGCCTTCCAGAGCTACAGCAGCACCCAGGCCAACACTCAGCCCTCTCGGACCAGCAGCCCCGCCTCGGGGGGCACCGTGGTGGAGCAGAACAGGGCCAACACCGCCCAGGAGAAACAAGGTGCTAAACCCAAGGCCTCCCTGGAGAAAGGCAGCTCCAGCAGTAAAGACGGGAAGACGTCGGTGTGGATATAACTCTGCCAGGAAGGCGAGAGGGCAGCGTGAGCGGGGCTTTTTGTTTTCGGTTTGTTTCGGGTTTTCGGGGTTATCTCGCGTTCGTTTCGCAGGGCACGATTTTTGCGTGGAAGCCGAGAGAGCGGAAGGAGTTTCGGACCAGTTCAGTGCGTTAACAAAAGACATTTCCTCCCCTGATTCCAACACTCCGGCTGGGAGCCTCCGGTGAGCGACAGGAACCTCCAGTGAGTAACAGCAGACCCCCCACACCTCCCAGCCCTTGGGCCACCACCGGAGCCCCCAGCAGAGACTGGACAACGTGCTGTGGTGGGAAGAGGAGCTGCTGGTGGCTTGGGAGGGAAGCCAGGCTGGCAAGGATCAGCCACCCTCCTGCACGGCAAGGCTCCAGCGCTGCAGGCCAGGCAGTGTTTAATTACTAAATACCCTTAATCAAATTAATTTCTGATCCTTTGGTAAGAAAACCACTGACATATTGCACGGACCTTGGCAGCAGGCTAACAGCTGGTGGCCTGCCTGGGCTGGTCGGTGCCAATGAGGACCTCTGGATGCTGTGAGCCGGGAGCTGGCACCCACATCATGTTTGGGGCAGGAACACAGTGACTGCCTCACATGGGGAGACCTAAAACCAGCACGGGGCTGAAGATTTCATCTTTTCTTCCTCTGCATCAAAGCAAAAAGCAAATCTGCTCCAAACCCTTCGAAGCAGGAGCGAGCAGTGACATTGCATCCTACTGGTGCCTGTGTAGCACTTGCTACAGATGTGGTGGGAATAGTTACAGAGTTTTTAACAAACTGCTGCTTCACATCATCAGAAAGTGCCTTTATGCAACCGGGAAAACAAAAGTGTAAAGGGTTCAGGCTCCTTTACTTGCTGAACTTTAGACGATCGGCGTCGGCAAATTTGTTTTTCTGATTAATCGAGGAAAAGCACTGTTGGTAAATTTGTTTTTCTGATTAATCAAATCCTTATAAATAGTGGCAGGAGGCAGATCTCTGCATAGTGTGTCTCTGGTGTGTGTGTGTGTGTCCATGTGTAGATCCAGACACGTGTGAGCACGTGTGTGTGAACATAGACATAGAGAGATAGGTGTAAATGTAATATCACCCCTCTGCTCCTTCTACAGCCTTCCTGGGCAAAACCCAGCTGCTCCAGGACTGGGGCTGATCTCATCCTGGAGCAGTCCTGGGGCTTCCAGCCTCCAGCCCCACCTGGGCAACCAGGAGGGTTCCCACATTTGCTGGGGTGGGGGGGGCTTTGCAGAAGGTCTGGCTTCAGTGGGGACAGGATCAGGACAGCAGCAGGAAGTTTTTCCTGAGTTTCTGAGGAGTTTTTTTTAGCTGGGCTGGGCTTTAGGGTGTTTTTCATGCACTTGCAGTACTTTGGGTGCATGTTAAAATCAAGCTGTTGTGCTCCAAGGTGCTTTGTCTTGGTGTTTTGTCAGGGGTGTTTTCATCACCACCACAGGGAACCCAAATAGGCAGAGCCTTCAAGATCAAACCTGTGGCAAAAGAAGTAAATCCTCCCTGAACACAGCACTGTCCCTGTGCCAAGCTGTTCCCTTGGGCTGTGCCAGGATTTCTTATCCATGGGATATTCATGACTTCTGGCTGGACATTGCTCTCATGTCCTTGAGATCAGTCCCTAAAAGCCCTGAGGGTGCCTGTCCCCCCAAGTGTCCAGCCCTTTGGCCATTCCTGGGCACAGGCAGAGAATTTGGATATGCCCCTCATCTCCTGGGAACCTCAGCTGAGCTGTGCCATGCATTACAAAACAGTCCTGGCAGCAAAAAAAAAAAAAAAAAAAAAAAAAAAANAAAATTAAAAGGAAAGCAAAGAAACATCCTACAAGGTATCCACCAGCAAATATTTCGCTTTATGGCTTTGTGTAGCTGTCTGGGGAACACTCCCAGGCTTGTTCCTGGTCCTGCTGAAGGCACTGGTAAAATGCCTGGAATGCTGTTTGCTCTTGCAGCTTGAGATCTTCCC
This sequence comes from Chaetops frenatus, assembly GCA_013400775.1. Lineage (NCBI taxonomy): Eukaryota > Metazoa > Chordata > Aves > Passeriformes > Picathartidae > Chaetops > Chaetops frenatus. The sequence continues at coordinate 74,186 of VZTR01004361.1, forward strand.
CTCACACACGGATAAGTGGATCCAGGAGGAGGAGGATCAGCACAGCAGCAGTCAGGAGTGCCATCCATCCATCCCCTTCTGCTGGGAATTTAGCAGGACAGGCTCAGAAAGGTCACAGCACGGTGGTGGGGAGACAAACACATCCAACTGCTCTGTCCTTGTCCCGTGAGTGGGAATGTGCTCTCTGCTGGCTGGGGATGTGCTGGGCACAGCAGGACAGGCTGGCTGCTCACAGGGCTGCTGGCACCTGGCAAAAATGCCTGCAGGGCCACAGCCCAGGCTGCTGGGGAGGAGAGAGAGGTGATCCTGGGTGGAAATTTGTTCCTTGGTCGCTGCAGCTGCCCAGGGCAGGAGCTTGTCCTCTGTGTCAGTGGGACTTCTCTTTCATTCCCAGCCCTGGGTCCCATGGGTGCAGTTAAAGTCGTGATCCCAAGGGAAGGATTTCTGAGGATAACCAGTGTTGGATGCTGCCTGGGTTCTTCTGATTCCTTCTTGATGAGTAACAATACCAGAGCCCGGGATAAACTTGTGCTTCCCACACGATGCTGGAAGGCACCGCCCCGTGCAGGAGTTGGGATTTTGGATTTCTGCTGCCCCTACCAACATCACCCCCACAGCACCGTTCATGGCCTGAGCACTTCCTGGTGACTCAGATGTGCCCCTCAGCTCCTGCTGGCCTGCAGATCCCCCCCTGTGAGTCACCACACCAGGGACAGGAGCGTCACTCCCTTGCTCTTGCTCCAGGAAAAAAAATCTTGGCAAACGCCTCGCCGTGGGGAAAGCAGGGGGCAGACTTTAAGCCAAAACCCCCCAAACCTGGTCACAGAGAGCTGATCAACTCATTAAACCCAGCCTATACAGCAGGGCTGCACCTGCTGCCCCTGCAATGCAGGTGGGCAGTGCCCATGGGAGGGGATTCCAGATCCAGAGCACGAGGGTGGGAAAAGACCATGGATCTCCTTGCCAACTTGCCTCTATCAACGATGACTCCCTGAAGGGTGGCGTGAACCCCCCTCTCTGCAACCCCATGGAGACATGGAGAAGTCTCATGCCTTTAACCTCTGCATATTTTGGGTGTTTGGAGACTGCTTGCACCATCAAACTTGCTTTGAGATGAACACCTCCAGTCTCATCCACCTTTCTCCAAGGGCTGCTTTTCTAGCATGGTTTTCCCTGCTGTCTTTGAACCAACACCAGCCACTCTACATCTTCCCAGCGCTGTGACAGTGCTGATCCTTGTGCCACCTTCCCTCCCTTCTCCTCTTCATGCACTCTGGGTCCTCTCCAAACCCTCAGATCCTGCAGGCCTGGGGCTTGCTCCCCTCTCCAGATGTGTGGCTGTACAGGGGGGACCCTCCTCCCTTCCTTCAAACCCCCTTTTTGTTGTCACATGGTGAGCCAAGGGGGCTCTGAGTGCCCCGTGGGTCCTGCAGAGGGTTTGGAGCCTCTTCCCAGCTGGTGTCACCCTCACATCTCATACACACACGCTGTTTTCCACAGGGAGAGTCAATAATTGCAATATTGACGAGTACCAGAGCCAGGGCAGACTCTTGGGGGATCAATAACCCCCTCATCGGGAAGGGACACGGGGTAACCACTCCCAGCCCTGCTCATCCCTCAGGCCTGGAGTATTTCCCTGCGTAACATCCCTGCCCAGTGGGAGCTGATCCCTCTTTCCCATGATTTCCAAGAATTTTGACAGGGACTCCAGCACAAGGGGGTATTCCCAGCAGGAATGCTCTGGTCTCAGGGGTGGCTGGGAGGGATGAAAAGTTGCCTGAGAGTTCCCAGCCAGCCTGGAGGACACTGCTGATCCTGGAGGGGAGGGATCCCTGTTCTCCCAGATCCCATCTGGGCCACACACTGCAGCCAGCACAGGTTAGACAGCCCTAGGAAGAGAAAAGATTATTATTATTATTGCTTTATGCACTGATTTGCTCACTTCCCCCTTTCCTCCTCCACTCTGTGACCTCTGCATCCTTTAGGACGTTGGGTTTCTCCACTGAGTCACTGCCACAAAAGTGACCAAATGCAATGGTGACTCTGCAGGAATGGCTCCATTTGGGGCAGGAGCAACAGTCCCTTCTTTTATCCTGTCAGCTGGGGCAGGAAAAGGGTTGAGCAGCAAAATATTCATAGCCACAAGCAAAATCCCCATCACAGCCTTTCCTAATTCAACCAGCAGCTGGAGGAAATTCATTTAGAGGGTGGAGCATCAGCCACAGAAGAAATGCCAATGGTAAAATTAATGCTTTGCTTTTATTTTTGTGTTTTCTCCAGGTAGCAGTTTTGTCCACACACGAGACAGGTTTAGCCTTGTGGCTGAACCAATCATAAACGTTGACTCTCTCGCTAAACTTGGCCAGATAAAGTGCCCACACTTCTATTTCTCTTCTTACCCTTCAGGGCCAGGAATGTCCCATAGAAGCCAGATTACCTTCTTGCTTGCATTGCATTCCACTGGGAAATACTTGAACTTAACTCAAGGCCATAACCAGTCTGTGCTGTTACAAAGCATCTGGGATTGTTTGTTTTTTTTTTTTTTTTTTTTTGGTCTGGTTTGGTTTGGTTTTTTGGTGGTTAATATTTTTTTTTTTAATGTACTAACTGTATTTGTAGTAGAAATTTTTGGAGGATGAGGTTGAATCTGTAAGTATTTTTCAGTGTAAATGTTACATCTGGGCTGTAGTTAGAATATTAAACACTGGTCAAAAGGGAAAGGGACATCAGTCAACTGTGGCTATTCCACATCCATTACTAATAATATGGAATAAAACTGACATTTTGTTACAATATGTAAAGTGTGTGCTACTTGCTTGGGGAGGGCTCTGAGTGACGAGAAGGAAATCCTTCCCCATCTATGATTTGCCTGCTTTAGCCACGTAGGAGCTCCATTTTCCCTGATATGGCTACAAATCATCACAAAATAGTTTTGCCTTAAGAAGCGTTTGACCTTCGCGTTGTTTGGGCCGTGTTGTCTCCCTGATGAATCACTGCGATCCCCCAGGCACAGAGCTCCAGCTGCTGAGGGAAGCCTGGGCTCTCCAAAGCCAGAGAACTTTGGGGAATCTGATGATTCAGGCTGAGCAAACGATGGGAAAGCACTTTGTGAGACAGCCTGGCTTCCCAACCGCCCCGGTCTCCGCTCTTCCCGTTGAACCACGGGCACTGCTCGCTCCCAACCCCTCTACAAAAGCCCTCAGGAAAAGAATTCTAGGCTCAATCATGCATTTTTTTCCTGTTTCTCTGGAAGTTGAGCTGAGTTGACAGCTTCTTTGGCATAAGCAGGACGTGGTCCCACCAAGAGGCCAGGTTGGGTGGGGCTTGGAGCAGCCTGGGCTGGTGGGAGGTGTCCCTGCCCTGGGGGTTGATAAAGACTCCACAGAAGGAGGAATGGCAAATGCAGCCCCCATCCAGCATATTTTGGGAATACACAGAGTATTTCCAGTATTTTAGGAACAGGTACAGTAATTGCAAGCCTTCCCATTTCTTTGGAAAGCCAGACTAAAATCGCCAGTGACTCCTCAGTTCTCTCTGGGATCACAACACCCATTGCTTTCATCAGCTGCTCCTCACTGCAGGCAGAATTCCAGTCACAGCATCCCAGTGGCTCCTAATCCCTTCTCCCAGGGAAATGCAGTAAGAGCCTTCCCTTCCCCTCAGTCCCAGCAGCAGGAACCCCAGAGTCCTTAAGGCTGGCAAAGCCCTCTAAGTTCATCGAGTCCAACCCTTAACCCAGCACCACAACCACTAAATCCCGTCCCCAGGTGCCACATCCACGTGGTTTCACACATTTCCAAGGATGGTGATCCCACCACTTCCCTGGGCAACCTGTTCCAGTGCCTGGCCACTCTTTCAGTGAAGAAATTTTCCCTAATTCAATCTAAACCTCATCCAGTGCAACTTCAGGCTGTTTCCTCTGTCACTTTTTCACTGAGAGAAAAGAGTGCTGCCCATCCTCCTTTCAGAACAGCCCTTTGATGCACAAACTCACTCCCTGCAAACTCAGCTTCCACTTTGCTCTATTCTTTTCAATTTCTCCCTATCATCACTGATTTTACATTGCCCAGGCCAGCCACAACCCGTGTTTTCCTCTCCAAAATTGTGGAATATTGTCCCAGAAGTGCAGCTATGGTTTAACCACAGCCCCGTGTCCCAACTGCCTGTGGCTGAACTCCCAGCTTGGGGAATATTTAATGCACAGAGTTTGGGATGAATAATTGCAGCTCATGTCGGTTTGTGGAAGAGGGTTTGTGCTTAACACCCCGAGAAAAAGCTGGAGAAAATGAGTTTATTATGCAGGGCTGGCTGCAGAGGTTATCCCTGGTGAGGATGAGTTATGGACAAATAAATGCCAAGGATGAGCCCTCCCAAGTGAGAGCCTTGGGCTGCCCAGGGTTTCGGGCAGTGGGAGAGTAGAGAGCAGAAAGCTGCTGGAGCAGGAGGCTGCTGGCAGCTTGTGCAACCACCCAGGGGCTGCTGAGGGACAGGGAGGGAATCTCTGTCCTCTGTCACCTCCTTCTGAGCCGCGGGAAGGGATCCTGGGGCCACCCTGACACATCCCACTGGATGAGAGGTGTTCCACCGAGGAGGGAATTTGTGTCTCGTCACCCTGTGCCACCAGCTCTCCTTCCAAAAACACCCCTGGGAATTACAAAGCTGGTGGGGGATGATCCGTCAGGGGCAATATCAGAATCCCAGAACGGTTTGGGTTGGGAGGGGCCTTAAAGATTTTTCCACCCCCTGCCACGGGCAGGGATACCTTCCACCAGAATTCCACAGCTTCCACTAGAAATGAATGTCATGGAAGCTCTGGGAATTGTGTTGCCCCTCCCAGTTTTAGTGAAGACAGGCACACACTCACTGAGGGCTGGCACAAACCTCCCCAGGACTCCCAGGATTGCAGGTCTCAGTCTCACTATGGATTGTCTCAAACCATCCCCTGAGCTGATTGAGTGCACTCAACTGGCAGAGTTCTCATTTCTGACACTGAGATGTGTCAGTGTGGCTTCACTGGCTGCATAACTCTATGAGAAAAGAAAAGCAAACCCAGAGGAAAGCGAATAAAAGGGCTAGGAAGTGGAAAAGCAAATAAAGGCTCGAAATGCTGCCTGAATGTTTTACATTTGCACTTTTATTTCCCTTGCTGCCCTTTCAAATATCCCCGTGGGTTTGATGCCACTCCTGTGGTGGCTGGGAATGCAGGGAGATGGCAAAGGGCTGCCTGTGGGAGGGCCACTGATGATCCCCACAGCTTGGTGGGTGAAGGAGGGATGTGGCAGAGGCAAAAACCCCACAAATTTGGATCCAGATGCGGGTCCATGGTACCTGTCGGGCTCTGGAGTTCCAGCCCAGCTGTGCTTCCAGATTCGTGATTTTCTCCCTTTCTCCTTCAAAAAGCAAACGCAGCTCCTGCTCTGGGCACTTCCAGGGAGAGAAAAGAACCACTCTGGGCATCAGCTCTCTGTTCCTGCAGCTGCCTCCGAGCCAGGCAGGTCCCCTCAGCCCCGTTTTTGACACGCAATTCGTGCCAGCTGGGGCAGGCACAGCACATCCGTGTGCCAAGGTCACCTCCGAGCCACCTCTGGCCACATTTTTATTTCTCCACCTGCAGGGCCAGGAAGAGGCTGGGTGAAGGCTCCACATCTCCTTCCCAGGGTGAAGGCTCCACATCTCTCAGCCCTGCCCGGAGCTGATCCAGCCCGGGACACGGGGCTGTGTGATAAAGGTTATCACTGTCCGAGAGCGCGGGGAGAGCCCAGCGCTGCCCAGGGGCTGAGCTCACAGCGCGGTTCCAGCTCCTGGAAAAGGAGCGTGCCTTCACTCAGGCTTTTAGGATCGGTGGGTTGGTGCTGGTGTGAGCGTGCCCTCATTCAGGCTTTTAGGATCGGTGGGTTGGTGCTGGTGCTGCCTGTCCTGGGCGGGTTTCAGCGGGGTTATTGGGGGTCAGTGCGGTGCCGGTGTGGGCAGCGGGGAGGGGCGGGATGGTCTCAAAGCGCGTTGCAGCCACTGGAGAAGGGGAATGGCAAATGACAGGGGGTGGTTCGCGGCTGTTTCCTCGGACTGCGGGATGAATCCCAGCGGAACGAGGCGCAGGCAGGCCCGGGGCTGTGCGGGCCCTGCAGACCCCGCTTCCCGGAGCGCCAGTGGATGTTCCAGACGGAGGCGAACGGCGCCCCGGCTCCATCATTTCAACAGCGGGGCTTTAACGCAGGGATTCCCCCATCCCTGGAAACACTCAAGGTCAGCTTGGGCTGAGGCTCTGAGCAACCTGATGGGTTGAACATATCCCTGCTCCTTGCAGGGTGTTGGACTAAATGACCTTTAAAGCCATTCCACGATTCCATGATTTTATTCCCTGGCAATGCTTTGCAGAAATTCCCGCTGCCAAACGTTATCATTTTCTCCAATACGGAGCCACTGACAGTTTTTCCAAGGGTGTTAAAACTGAGGATGGTGAGTCCTGTGGAAATACAACAGTGGAAAACAGGAACCTTTGGGGTCTCTTTTCCACCCTGACAGCCAAAACGCAGCTGGAGGAGGAGAATGGCTCTGTCCCCTCTCTGTTTGCAGCATCCAGGTGGATTTTAGGCTGGGCAGGGGCAGGAATGGAGGTGTTTAAGGAATGACTGGACGTGGCACGCAGTGCCATGCTCCAGCTGCCATGGTTGGACTCGATGACCTCGGGGGTCTTTTCCAGCCTGACTGATTCTCTCGTTAAATGCGGAGCAGCCGGGAGAGGCAGAGCTGGGCTGGGCAGCCCCCGACTGCGCCCAACAACCAAACCGGGGGACGTGGGAGCGCTTTGGGCTCTGTCCATGGCCGGGGAACCCGGGGAACCCGGGGAAGGTTGCGGACGGAGCTCCCAAATTCCTTCCCCGGGATCGCGGGGCACCGAGGGGGCGTGACCGATATAGGGGGCGTGGCCTCGGCTGTGTGGGCGTGGCCACGGCAGTGCGGGCTTCACCTGTAGGGGCGTGGTCTGGCGGGGAAATGGGCGTGGCCACGCCCCTCACAGGGCGGTCCCGCTGCTCCCCGTCCCGGCCAGCAGGTGTCGCCCTCCCGGCGGGCACACACAAGATGGCGGCGGCGGCGGGCGGNGGAGAGACCATTGCGGGTTGGAAGGGGGGGGTGGCTCCTGTCACCGCCGTGTGACATTTCCGGCTTCTCTTTCTGCATTAATGTACAAAAATGCGCTTTCTCTCTGTGTGTTTGCCATCGAACACACGAGGCTGCCGCCTCTGTGCGTTACCCCGGCAGAAAAGAGCGATGGCTGTTAAATCCCCGCGTGTGGATTTTGACCCTCTGCTCTGCTCTGGAGCCAGGCTGGGAGAGCTGGGAATGTTCCCCTGGAGAGGAGAAGGATCCAGGGAGAGCTCACAGCCCCTGGCAGGGCCTGAAGGGGCTCCAGGAGAGCTGGAGAGGGACTGGGGACAAGGGATGGAGGGACAGGACACAGGGAATGGCTTCCCACTGCCAGAGGGCAGGGCTGGAATTCCCAGATTTGCTGTGGCTGCCCCTGGATCCCTGGCAGTGCCCAAGGCCAGGCTGGACAGGGCTTGGNGCACCCTCTGACGGCGCCGCCATGTTGGTGAGGGCAATAACGGCGCCCGGGCTGCGCCGGTGGTGCCGGGGCCGGCGGGGCGAGGCCGCCGCCTGTTTCCCGCTGGGCCGGGCGCTGCTGGGCGTGCGGGGCGCCGAGGCCGCCGCCTTCCTGCAGGGGCTGCTCACCAATGANGGGAATGTTCCCCTGGAGAGGAGAAGGATCCAGGGAGAGCTCAGAGCCCCTGGCAGGGCCTGAAGGGGCTCCAGGAGAGCTGGAGAGGGACTGGGGACAAGGGATGGAGGGACAGGACACAGGGAATGGCTTCCCACTGCCAGAGGGCAGGGATGGATGGGAGATTGGGCAGGAATTGTTCCCTGTGAGGGTGGGGAGGGGCTGGGCTGGAATTCCCAGATTTGCTGTGGCTGCCCCTGGATCCCTGGCAGTGCCCAAGGCCAGGCTGGACAGGGCTTGGAGCAGCCTGGGACAGTGGGAGGTGTCCCTGCCCATGGCAGGGTTTGGCACTGGATGAACTTTAAAGTCTCATCCAAGCCAATCCATTGTGGGATTCTGTCACAGTGGAAGGCACAGCTGCACGAAGCTCCTCCCCCAGCTGAAATTGCCCTCACTGTAGGTAAGGATAGAGAATTCCAGATGGCCAGGCCTGTTTCTGCCCCTGGGAGGGGTGAGGGCAGTGTTTGCTAGGAAAGAGTACAGCAGGTGGCTGAAAAAATGCAGGTGTTTCACTGTGGGGAGGTTGAGTGCTCCACAGAAACTCCCCAGCTTTCTGGACTGGCACCAGGATCCAGGTAAAAAACCCACCTTTGGCTGGTTCCTGCTGCTGTGGGTATTTGTTTTGCTGACCTTTCGGTGTCACTTTCTGCAGGCTCCACAGGAGCACGGCAGAGGAGCCTCACATCCTGCTGGAGTGTGACAGCAGCGTGCTGGGTCCCATCCAGCAACACCTGAAACTCTACAAGATCCGCAGGAAAGTCACCATCACCCCCTGCCCCGACCTCTCCCTGTGGGCTGTCATCCCCAGGGGACAGCCTGGGGACACCAGTGCCCTCCCAAAATGTGCAGACCAGGCTCTGCTCCTAACTCCTGACCCCAGGGCAGAAGTCATGGGCTGGAGGCTGATTGCAAAGAAAGGGGCAAACCTGTCTGAGATTATCCCTGGGAGCCAAGTTGGAGATGTTCAGGATTACCACAGGCACAGGTATAAACAAGGTAAAGCCAAGCCCTGTTTTGCACTATGGATTCTGGGAGTCCACACGCTGATAGAAGGCAGGAATAAGTTACAAAATCTTAATTCTTATGTTTTAAGGCATTTCATTTGTTAATCAACACATGTATTAATTGCTACTTTCAGCATTAAAGTGATCTGGTGGTTATAATTCTGTCCGGTGGGTCTGTTTGGGTATAACTTTCTATTACTCAGATTATGGGGATTGGTCAGGAATGCTAAAAGAATGCCAGGATTATTCATTTTCTTAGAGAGAAGCTTCTGTGGTTTGAGGAATTTTGATTATTTTGGGATGACACACAGCCCGGGTGTTTGGCTTGTTGCTGAGGAAGGAAAAGGCAACACCCAGACTTGGTTTCCTAAAAGTTTTGTGGCTGGATTTGCCGAGTTAACTCCGAGGCCGAGGAGACTGGAGAGGGATCTCTGTCCTGGGAACCCGAGTGCGTTTGATTTTAGCGTGTCCATGCTGAAAAGAGATGAAATTAACTGGCAGAGAGATCCCGTGCTGAAACTGGGATCCGTTCGGAAAATCAAGCCGATAACGAGTCCAAAGGATTGAGAGCGCCGAGTTTACCGAGGAGCTTTTACTTTTTTTTAGCTGCCTTTGTTCTCGCTCTAGGGATTCCCGAAGGCGTCAAAGATCTCCCCCCTGGAGTCGCCCTCCCACTGGAATCCAACCTGGCCTTCATGAACGGCATCAGCTTCACCAAAGGCTGCTACATCGGCCAGGAGCTGACGGCCAGGACCCACCACATGGGCGTGATCCGCAAGCGGCTGCTGCCCGTCAGCTTCCCGGCACCCCTTCCCAGCCCCGGCGTTCCCGAGGGAGCGGAGATCCTCACCGAGTCGGGAAAGAAAGCTGGGAAGTTCCTGGCTGGAGGAGGAGAGCTCGGCATAGCCCTGCTGAGGTTGGCTCACGCCAGCGAGCCGCTCTGCATAAAGCTGGGAGGCGACAGAGTGAAGCTCAGCGCCAGCACGCCCCAGTGGTGGCCAAAAGCTGCTGCCAAATAGAGGAGGGGGGCACCGCTTTGCCTTAGGGAGAGGCTGGGTTCTGTGGGGAATTTGGGAATGCTGCTTGTTTGGGGTGTNCTTTTGTTTGGGGGTTGTGGCGGGGGGGGGTAGGGAGGGGGGGGTCTGGCAGTATTCCTCAGTCGGGACCCCAAAGCTGTGGCAGATCGCTGGGTTGGATCATCAGTGAGTGCCGTGGAGAGACAAATCCAGGGAATTGCACCTTTTGCCGAGGGTAATCGCCACTTTTTTAGGGGTGCCGTGAGTGGTTGGGTTGGTGCCTGTGGATTTTAGGGGGTGTCCCGTGTTGTTGGGTTGGACTCTGGATGGGTTTCCAGGCTGGCAGTCACTCCCTCAGACTGTGCTCTGTGTGTGTGTGTGTGTGTTCCAGCTGAAGCAACGGGATCAGGAGTTCCCCTGTTCCATGCACTGAATTCTTCAGTTCAGAATACACATTCTGTGGTG
>VZTR01004377.1:0-10422 GCA_013400775.1 Chaetops frenatus
AAAAAAAAAATCCCCAAACTAAACTGTGAGAAGATTTGTAGTAGCTGCAGTATTTTTTACTGAACTGAGGTTTTATGTACTTGTGGAAAGAAGCCTATTTATAATAGAATCAGTGAATGGAGAAAGCTTTTAGATTAAATTTCTCTTCTGAAGCCTGGAAGTAAATATTTATTTATTATCCATTACCACTGCTGATTCCTGGGTTTGTAATAGATGGGTCCAAATGTCTTCTCAGAATCCAGAGGATTCAAAACCCTTATCAAGTGCTCAGAACTGTTAAGACAAGATAGATTAAGAACCCCAAACTGTAACAGTGCCTGCACCTTGTTCTCTCCTTTCCAAGGAAATGGAGGAGCTGGGAGAGATCTGGAACAGGATGATGAAGATGATCAAGGGCCTGGCATGGCCCCTGCTGGAAAAGCTGTGAGGGAGCTGCCCAAGGGAGGCAGCCATTGAGGGCTCCCATACTGCACATGTGGGGACAGAGCTCCCTGTGCCCTTCCAGCCTGGGGATGGGTCTGGCAGGGCAGAATTAAGGAAGCTCTTGGTGTTGTGTGTCACAGGGCTGGGTGCTGGAAGGTACCTGGGACTCCAGGAGTGACACAGAATCTTTGCAATGCTCTTGTGCAGCTGCTGCTCCAGATGAACCCCTACCACGTGGACTCCCTGCTGCAGCTCAGCGACGTGTGCCGGATGCAGGAGGACCAGGAGATGGCCCGGGATCTCATAGGTAAGAGTGAGGTGAGGAGCAGCTGTGTCCATGTGAAATCCTTCTCTGGCAAGGGCAGTGGGGGGCAGGAGCTTGGCTTTCCCTGGACCAGCCTCAGTCCCACTGGGATGAGGAATCAGTGGTTCCTCTTCCCACCCAGAGTGTGATCTAATGTGGAAGTGCTCACCTGTTGCCACCACATCGTAACTTTATGCTTCACTGGGCTGGGAATGAGCTGATTTCCTGTCTTTTGGGCTAAACTGAGTGCCAGGCAGTGCTGTGCTGGGGTGCTGTCCCTGTCCTGTCCCTGACACTGTCCCTGCTGTCCCCAGAACGGGCACTGTACAGCCTGGAATGCGCCTTCCACCCCGTATTCAGCCTCACCAGCGGGGCCTGCAGGCTGGACTACCGGCGGCCAGAGAACAGGTGAGCAGGGCTGCGGCACAGGGGGGCTCAGCTGGAGCTCCTGGCCCCCTTTGGTCACCCAGATTCACCAGTGCTGCTCCTCCAGGGAGACCCTGAGTGTCCCTTTCTGTCAGGGGATTCCGGGATTTTGCTGGAGCACAGGCAGCTGGTGCCTGGAAGCTTCTGCACAAAGCATCCCTTTTCCCAAGGGATCTCTTCCTGCAGTAGGAACTGTCCCTCCCTGTCATATCCTTCTCATGCCATTAGTACCCCTTAGCCCAAAATGGCCACAGAAATCCTTGCTCTGTGTTTCCAGCCATCACCCCCAGCACTCACACTCCTCCCAGTCTGGGTTTTTATGTAACTCCAGCTCTGCAGCTGCTGGGAAAGGTGACTTTATTCTGGGAATTTTCCAGTCAGCTGACCCGAGCCATCTCTCCCAAACTGCTGTACCTGGAGGGTGCTCACATTTCAGTCCCTCTGGCTGACACGCTTTGTGCCATCCGTGACCTGTATCACCAGTTCAGGTGTTGGGCCTCCCCACACCACTGGGACAAGGTGGGTTGTGGACTTGGGGAATTTACTTGTCTTGGTCCCAGTCTCCATAGCAGGTCATGAATTTTCTGTCCCTGTTCTTGCAGAAAAAGATAACCAAAACAAGAGATGGGAGCATGGGGGGTCTGTGGTACCCCATGCCACACCAGGATGTGATGCTTGGGGATGAGGAGCTCTTGATGACTGTGTCCTCTTTTTTGAGTGGCACAAAATGCTTCTTTCCACATCTGGCCCTCTAAGTCCTGCTGCTGTTCCCCACACAGGGCTTTCTTCCTGGCTCTCTTCAAGCACCTGATGTTCCTGGAGAAGAGGGGCTGTCCCCGCACAGCCCTGGAGTTCTGCAAGCTCATCCTGAGGTAGGTGACTCCACCGAGGGTGGAGTGTCTGGGTTTGGGGGGATGGTCACCCCAGAGGGGTCCTGCTGCTCCTGGGCTGGGTATGGGCTCATTCCCACCCCTGAGAGCTGCACAGGTCTGTCCTGGGGATGTGCTGGTGCCCTTGGAGAGGTGATAAGTGAGAAGGGGCCCTGGGTGGCCTGAGCTTGGAGGCTCAGCAGAGCAAAGTGTGATGGTGGCTTCAGCCCTCTCAGTTTGTGGCCACTGATCCTCCTCCTGGGTGGTGGCTGGGGACTGTCCCCTCTGCAGGGGACAGGGACACAGAGCACCACTCTGTCATCCTGCTGGCCAAGGGGGAGCGACCGTGTTCCCGTTCTCTCTGCTTGCTGAGTCACTGGATGTCACTGGCAGAGGCTGTTAGAAATCAGGGCAGCTCTCTCAGCTGTTGTGACACTGAGTTTGTTCTCTCCCCCTGCTCCCAAGCCTCGATCCTGAGAACGACCCGCTCTGTGTGCTGCTGCTGATCGACTTCCTGTCCCTCCGGGCCAGGGAATACACCTTCCTGACCCGCCTCTTCCAGGAATGGGAGGTGAGTGGCCAGCAGCTCAGGGGATGGCTGCCTGGGGTGCTCCCCACCAGGGGAGACCTTTGGAGGGGATCTCACAGCCCAGCTGGCATCCCAGCGGCACTGGAATGATCCACAAAGGCTGGGCTGTTGGTTCCTGTAATCCTTGGATTCTGCAAACAGTTGTAGGAACGCAGAATTGCTCACTCAGCTGTGGGGGCAGAGAGCCAGTCAGTGGCTGGGAAGCCACTTAACCCCAGCAGGCAGAGCCCTGGCCCCGCACAGCCCAGCTCTGCTGCTCAGCATCACTTCTCGGTAACTCTCTCCCTGATCCTGCAGAGTCACCGGAATCTGTCCCAGCTGCCCAATTTTGCCTTCTCGGTGCCACTGGCCTATTTCTTCCTGAGCCAGCAGGAAGAGCGCCCGGAGCTGGAGCGGAGCCAGGCCCGGGAGCGAGCGGCCCGGCTCATCCAGCTCGCCCTCATCATGTTCCCAAGCGGTGAGTCTGTCCCCGAGGGCTTTGTCACTGTCCTCCTCTGGGCCAGCCGGGGCTGGATTCCCGGCAGGCGGGTGCAGAGGCAGGAATTTGCCTTTGAGGAGGGAGCCCTGACTCAGAGCGGGCGCGGTCGGGCAGAACGGCGGTGCCTGTGCCCAGTGTGATGGGGGGACCCACCCTGGGGGCAGTTCTGGGCCCCTCATCCCAACACTGAGGGCCTGGAGCATGTCCAGGGAAGGGAATGGAGCTGGGGAAGGAGCTGGAGCAGCAGGAGCAGCTGAGGGAGCTGGGGAGGATCAGGGGGGACCTTCTGGCTCTGCACAACTCCCTGACAGGAGAGGGGAGCCAGGGGGAGTTGGGCTTTGCTCCCAGGGAACAGGGACAGGAAAAGAGGTAACAGCCTCAAGCTTGGATATTGGGAACAACTCCTTCCCCAGAAGTGTTGTCCAGCCCTGGCCCAGTCTGCCCAGAGCAGTGGTGGAGTCCCCAGCCCTGGAGAGATTTAAAAGCCGTGTGGAAGTGGCACTTGGGGACATGGGTTAGGGGTGGCCTCGGCAGTGCTGCAGGAATGGTTGGGCTCAATAATCTTAGAGGCTTTTCCAGCGTTACAATTCTGTGATTCCGTGATTCTGCCCTCCGTCCCCAGAGCAGCCAATGCTCCTCCACCAGCAATGGTGAGGGGTGAGCAGGCTGGGGGAGGGTGAGAGCTGGAATCTCAGAGCAGGGAGATGTCTCACCTCCTCGGGGCTGCCCAGAGCAAGGACAAGCCAGTCTCCTTGGCTCTCCCCCTGAGGCACAGCTCTGTTTTGGATGTGCTCTCTCCATGGGTGCCCATCACTCCCTTTCATCCTGTGGGTGCTGCTGTCCATGAAAGGAGCACACAACCCTCAGGCCCACGGGAGGGTGTGTGCAGCAGGAAGAACCAGCTCTCCAACAGGGATTCCGTTTGTGGGGCTGGAAACATCTTTTAGGCTGCTCGTTGGAGTGACTGAAATAACACCTTTGTGAGCACAGGGACCAGCAGTGTCCTCACCCCCTCCTTGTGTCCTTGTTGGTGCCCTGGGGGTGCTGGCCCCAAGGAGGGGGGTGACCCTGCAGGGGTGACCCCACCCCACGCTGCCCCTCATCAAGAGGTCCAGACGAGTTGTCTGCCTTTGTCCTGCAGTTCTGATGCCACTGTTGGATCACTGCAGCGTGCAGCCCGATGCCAGAGTCGCCTCCCACCCCTTCTTTGGGCTGAATGCCCAGATCAGGTAAGACCTGGAGATGTTCTCAGCAAAGGGAAGGGATCGATTTTGCCAGCGGCGGGGATCTTGCATGCTCAGACAGCTAATGGAAGAGCTTGTTTGGGTTCCCTGAGTAGGCTCATTTGATAATGCCTTATTTGATAATCCCTTTGATAATGGATTTCCATAATGGCCTCTGGATCAGGCTGACAGACCCACCTCACCCCAAGGTGGACGGGTCAGAAGTTCACCCCAGAGGCTGTTGGTGTGTGCAGGGAAGGAGAGGGACGCGTGTGTCCTCCCAGGGCAGGCTGTCTCCAACCAGTCTGCCTTCCCTTGACATGTGGTCTTCCTCAGTGTGTGAAGGCTCTGCCTCGGGCCAGGGCAGTGTTGCCTCATTTCATGGCTCTGCTTAGCCTAAAAATAGGTGGGGGCAGATCTGGTGGAGGTGGATGGCAATAGCCAGGCAGGAGCCTGCGGGTCCCTCTCGTGTTCCCACGCCAAAGCCCAGTGCACAGCTGAGCCCTGAGCATCCCGTGAGGAGCAGGAGGAGGAGGAGGAGGAGGAGGGTGCCGGGAGTAACAGCCATTTCCCACAGCCAGTCGCCCGCCCTGAACCAGCTGACATCCCTGTACGTGGGCAGGACACACAGCCTGTGGAAGGACCCTGCTGTCATGGCCTGGCTGGAGCCCCACACCCACGAGGTTCTGCGCATGGTGGAGGCTGGGGATGCGCTGGTGCAGGAGGCTGAGCACAAGTGAGCACAGAAGGTGGAGGGCAGGCATCCTGTGCCAGGGACAGGGGACAGAGTGGGACAGAGGGTCTGTCCTGGGCAGCAGCAGTTCCAGTGTCTGGGACAGGGCTCAGAGCCCCCCAGCTGCTGGTCTGATGCTGAGAGTCACAGCATAGGGGCCAGTAAGGCAGTGGCTCTTCCATGGTTTTCACAAACGGGGATGTAGAGCTGAACCTGCACATCCTGCACTGCATTCCCTGGGCTTGGCTGTCACCTGTACCCTGGAAACATCCTGGAGAGGGTGGAGGGGTGGCTTGGAAGGGCAGGGATGGCCACACAGTGCAGGTGAGAGCTTAGAAACACTTTCCAGTGCAGAGAAACAGGAGAGAGCCATCAGGTGTCCTAAACCAAGGTCACTCTGCTCATTCCTGAGCTCTCTGCTCTTTCTCTGGAGCTCAGCAGCTGCCACCCCACCTTGGCTCGCCCTAAGCGAGCTCCATCCAATATGGCCTTGTCCCCTGGAGCCAAGGAAGCTGCTGACACTGCGCCTGGAGCAGCAGAAATGGGAATGTGCCTGCTCAGGGCTCACTGCTCTGTCCCCTCCCTGCCTCAGGAGGAAGATCCGGTACCAGAGCGCTCCCAGGAACATCTACCGGCACATCATCCTCTCGGAGATGAAGGAGGCCACGGCAGCCCTGCCTCTGGTGAGGGGCCTGATGGGGCACAGGGGCTGTGGCTGCACGTGGTGTGGGGGCACTTGTGCCCCTGCTGGGCCCACCCTAAGCCCTGTGACTCACAGCTTCTCTGGGCCCCCATGTTTGCTGCTACTGGATGCGCAGCCTTCTTCTCTTCTTTTCTCCTTCATCCCTCTTTTGTCCTCCCCCTGCAGGAGGTGACCTCACAGCCAGTGATGGGGTTTGACCCTCTCCCTCCTCTGGATTCCATTGTTTCCTACACCCGACCGGAAAGGTACCACCTGCACCGCTGGTGCCCGTGCTGGCAGAGCTGCTGTGTTCCCGGCACGCCCTGAGCCCCAGGCCAGGCTGCACGCGGGCGCTCGCTGCTGACATCCTCCTCCATGGCACAGGAAGGGCCCTGCTGCTCCTGGCAGGCACAGCTACAGGCTGGACTGGTCCTGCTGCTTCCCGTGGTTGTCACCACCGGCCATTCCCAGCCATAGGGCAAAAGCCAGGGAAAACCCAGGCCATGGCTGACTGGGAGGGTTTGGGGTAAATGGAAGTTTAAGTACAGCCAGTCCTGGTGTTGGGGTGGTGCCGTGTGTGTGTTCCACACCAACCCACTCAGAGCAGAGCTGGTAGAATCATGGAGTCCTGGAGTGGTTTGGGATGGAAGGACGTTAAAGCTCATCTCATTCCACCCCCTGCTGTGGGCAGGGACACCTTCCACTATCCCAGGTTGCTCCAAGCCCTGTCCAGCCTGGCCTTGGTTGTGCTCTTAGTGACTGCCTTGCTCAGAGTTGCTTGAATTCAGAATCCCGTGGGAATCCTCCAGTTCCCTCCCTCAGGGCTGGTTCCAGCAGCACTATGATTCTCCCAGCACTGCCACATCCCGTTGAGGAGTCACAAACTGAGCTGTCCCTTCACCATGGTGCCATTTGTGTCTTCCAGGACGAGCCATCCCTCCAACGAAAGCACTTTATCCCTCTTCTTCCGCTCGCTGTTGCCAAATTTTAACTTGCAGGTGAGTGCATGCTGGGATGTGGGTGCACCGTTCCCCTCCACGACGTTCCCTCTCCAGGAGCCGCTGCTGGCAGCAGCCTGGTGCTGATTTGGCAGCAGTGCTGTCCCTGTCCCTGCCACCACAGCGCTGCTGTCTTGCAGGGGGACATCCGGCACGATGGGGACGACGAGGCCGGGGCAGCGCAGGACCTCAACCAGGGGGTGAACAGGCTGATGGCGGCCATGCGGGACATGCTGGCCAACATCCAGTTCCAGGAGCCCCCCCGCGATGACAATCCCGAGGGGGACGGGGACTGGGATTGATCCTGGGGTGTCTCTCCCCAGACTCCCTGGCGTCACCCCCCGATTTGTGTCGCACTCCAATAAAGTCACACAAATTGACTCGCTGTGGGAATGGGCTGTTCTGAGGAGGGGGCTGCATCCATGGGAGGGTCTCCATCCAGGAAGGGGAGGCTGAATCCACGGCGACAGGCCCTGTCCAGGGCCCCTGTCTTAACAGGGGACAAGGACTGTCTGAGCATGTCCGAGCTAATCGGCAGCAGCTGTCCCTTGTCCCCACGGCAGCTTAGTCCCCTTCTGGCCTCCACTACACACAATTCCCATCCCATTCCCCTCCCTGTTCTTCTCCTGGCTCTTGTCCTTAATTCCCAGAGGGGTTTTACTGCCCTCTTCTTCAGCTCCTTTGTGCTTCCCGTAGCCTGGAGCTTCCTTCCCTGCACAAAATACTCTGCACCCTCACTACACTGAACCTCCCAAAGGTCTCAGGGTCCCCTGTGCCACTAGAATTGTGCATGGAGTAGCTTTTTCAGCCTTTTAATTATGTTTGGAGAAAAAAAATCTTTCCCCTCCCCTCTTTGTTTCTCCATCTTTTATTCCCTCACCTTCACCTTCTATAGCCAGGATTGAGGTAAGCCACAGTCAAACCTTAACTCATCCTTGTTCCCGTAAAAGCTTTTCCCCCTTTTTTTGCTGAGTAATGGTGAATACATGGAATAAATCCCTGTTTCTGCTGTGTTGTGTCCCTGGGGGCTGTAGCTGGGGTGGGTTGGCTGGATGTGCAGACCCCGAGTCTCAAGCCAGCCCGCCCTGGCTCCGTTCCCCACTGGCATATCCAAATCCCATGGGATCCCATCCCTGTAATTTGGCACTGGGGCAGCCTGGGACCCCATGCCCAGTGTGTGCAGCTGAGCCATTCCCATCCCTGCCAGAGGGAAGGGCTTCCCAATGGAAGTGGAAAAGCGTGGGATCAGCCTTTTCACGGAGCTGTGAATGGCTCTTTGGCAGCCGTGCGGCTCCAGGCATCAACACGGACCTAAGGCACATGATGGTCAGATGGGTCCTGTGCCCCCCCAGCCTGCCTGGGCTCCCTCCGGCGCTGGGCTCTGCTGCATCCCATTAAATCGTGCCTTTGACGATCCCTATCGTATCCCATGCCTGCCCCATTGTACAACATCTTCCCTGGGGCCACGGGGATGGGACCCCTCCCAGTGCCACTTCGTGGGACAGCCTGGATCGTGCAGTGGGGAGGGTCCCACAGGGGTCCCCAGAATGCGTGGGTAGGTCAGGGTGTGTGGATGACCCCCACAGCAGATGGGACCCCCCCCAAGACACGAGTCCCACAGGGCACATCGACCCCCATAGGACACAGAAGCCTGCAGGGCACTTGGGGCCCCTCAAGCTATGCAGGCCCCCGGGGTTCAGGGGTCCCCCCAGCAGACACAGGACCTCAGGACACGTGGGGACCCTAAGGTGCACAGTCCCCCAGGGCACAGGGGACCCCTATGGCAGTGCCCCCAGGGTTCATCACCCCAAGGGTGCATGGACCACCCCAGGGCATTTGAGACCCCTGGGCACATGGTGATCCCAAGCACTTGGGTTCTCCAGAGCCATCCTGGGGGTCTGTCAGCCCTGGCCTCGGCAGCAGCCCCCCGCACTGCCGGGGTGCCTCCCTCATGCAGGTGCCCACCCTCGGAGGAGGAGGAGCTGCGGGAGCCGGCTTTAAAATGGGGCAGAGAAAGGGCCCTTTCTTCCCCAGCACCCCGGGCCAGCGGGCAGCGCTGGCGCAGAGAGCGGCCGCCGCACCGGAGGGTCCCAGCGGGCACACGGCCCCCCCAGCACATCCCGTCCCCAGTTCCTGGGCATCCCCTCGGCCTCGCCGCCGGGCGCCGCGGGAGCACTGGCGGGGCGCAACGGGGGCTCGGGGGCTGTGCGGGCGCCACTGGAGGCCCCGGGGCTGAGGAGGGGGCCATGTCGACGCTGGCCCCCCTGCGTCTGCTGCGCGAGCCCTGGAATGCCAGCGAGGGCAACCAGAGCAATGCCACGCTCGGGGCCGGCGGTGGCTGGTGCCAGGGGCTGGACATTCCCAACGAGCTGTTCCTGGTGCTGGGGCTGGTGAGCCTGGTGGAGAATCTGCTGGTGGTGGCTGCCATCTTGAAGAACAGGAACCTGCACTCTCCCACCTACTACTTCATCTGCTGCCTGGCCGTGTCCGACATGCTGGTGAGCATCAGCAACCTGGCGGAGATGCTCTTCATGCTGCTGCTGGAGCACGGGGTGCTGGTGATGCGCCCCAGCATCGTCCGCCACATGGACAATGTCATCGACACGCTCATCTGCAGCTCCGTCGTGTCTTCCCTCTCCTTCCTGGGGGTCATCGCCGTTGACCGCTACATCACCATCTTCTACGCCCTGCGCTACCACAGCATCATGACGCTGCAGCGGGCAGTGGTCACCATGGCCAGCATCTGGCTGGCCAGCACTGTCTCCAGCACCGTCTTGATCACCTACTACCGCAGCAACACCATCCTCCTCTGCCTCATTGGCTTCTTCCTCTTCATGCTGGTCCTCATGCTGGTGCTCTACATCCACATGTTCGCCCTGGCTCGCCACCACCTCCACAGCATCTCCAGCCAGCAGAAGCCTCCCACCGCCCACCGCGGTGGCAGCCTGAAGGGTGCCGTCACCCTCACCATTCTCCTGGGTGTCTTCTTTATCTGCTGGGGGCCCTTCTTCTTCCACCTCATCCTCATCGTCACCTGTCCCACCAACCCCTTCTGCACCTGCTTCTTCAGCTACTTCAACCTCTTCCTCATCCTCATCATCTGTAACTCGGTGATTGATCCCCTGATCTACGCCTTCCGGAGCCAGGAGCTCCGGCGGACGCTGCGGGAGGTGGTGACGTGCTCCTGGTAGGCAGAGGGACACGGTACCGGCACGGCCACCCCCGCCCCGAAACGGACAGGTGGATGGACTGACGGATGGCCGGGACGAGCCGCGGGGTGCCCAGTCCGGGCGAGGGGCTCACGGTTCCCAATAAAGGCTCTTTGCAGTGACGCTGTGGCTGGCATCGGGCAGCCCCGGGGAGCCCCGGGGGGAGCGGTCCCTCCCGGTCTCGCCGGTCGGTCAAGGGTCACTTGCTCCCAGTGGGTACCGGCGGCAACCGGGAGGGACCGGCGGGGCTGTGGGAGGCTGAACCCCACGCGGAGGGCGGCCCCGGCCGCCCCCGGACAAAGGGCCCATCACCGCCGCCTTTGTTCTCGGGCCGCGCCCGGCGCCGCCCACCCCGGCACTGGCACCGGCGCTGTTCCCCGTCCCGCGGGGGCGACCGGCGACCGGGACCCTCAGGGCAGCCCTCCCGTACCCTGTCCCTACCCCTCCCCGTTACGGGACGCGGTTGGGAGGGGTGTCCCTTGTGTGTC
>VZTR01004378.1:12893-44436 GCA_013400775.1 Chaetops frenatus
GAGGGTGGGGGGAGGAGTGGGATGCTACAGGGAAACCTGGGTTGGGAAATGGCCCGGGTAGGCTGGGGCAGGGAAGGGGGTGGCTGGGGCCGAGCCGCTCGTGTTTCACATCACGTCAGGGCTGAGGAATTTCCTCTGCTCTGGGGGTGCCTCGCAGAGAAAAAGGGGGAGGCTTTAAGGTTAGCTGGGGATGAATAATAGCCAAGAGAGGGATTAGAAGTGTTACCCAGGGGCTGCTGTTTACAAGCAAACCCTCCTGCCGAGAGCAACAGGGGAAAGTGGGATGCATCGGGGTGATGGTGGGGATGCCATGTGCCACCCACATCCCTTCCCCGACTGCACAGCGGGCTGATCCCCCCCAGCCCCTGAGAGCTTTTCCCCCCCAGCACCAGCGGGGTCCCAGCCGCCGGTCCCTGCACACCTGGTGTGTCCTGGGGTGCCTGGCCTGGCTTCCCCACCCTGTCCTCCCGTGGCCCCAGGAGGTTTCCCACCCTTCTCTGGCCCAGAGCTGCAGACAGCTGGATCATCCCTGTGCACAGGAGAATCCACGGGAGGGTTTGTGTCACCCACTGGGAGAAGGGAGATACAGAGTGGGGAGGGGGCACAGAGACACAGGGCAGTGCCCGGGCATGGGGCTTGTACCCTGCTGGGTGATGGCAGCAGCCCCCACACCTGGGCATCTCCTGGTATTACCCTCAGCTGGGGCCCAGGTTTTGTCCCCAAACACTTCATTTTCATTTCCCCTTTATTGTTATCCTGGGTGATGTGAAGTCAAGGTGGGGAGGAGCAAAGGGAAGCACATTTCTCCTGTGTTATTCCCTATCACCCTCCATCTCTGTTAGGGCAGTTGGGAATGGGATTGTTGTCCCAGGGTGGAAGTGCATCCTCCAAGCTGGACCCAGGGAAGCTGTAGGATTCAACCTGGCTGCCCACCCTGGGATAATGGCAGAGACACTGGATGTGCTGCGGGCAACTGGGCTCCACTTCCTGGGGGTGTGTGCTGTGTACAGGCTGTTCTACCTGATTTAGCCCAGGGAAACTGAGGCACGGGGGGGCCAGGAAGCCCCTGAGAGGCTGGAGTGGGGACATGGACTTATTCTACCCCATAAAGGGAATGAAAGGGCAAGGGGAAGCTGTGGCTGGAATCAGCTGAGTGCTACTTGGAGGAGGCTGAGCTGGTGCACCTGCACTCTTGGCCACCCTGGTGAGACCTTATGCCCAGGTGAGACCCCTGCCCGTGCCTGGGGACTTGGACCTGGCCCAGTGACAGCAGCAGGGGCTGGCACCACTTGGGGGACACAAAGTAAATCTATGCCCGGGGCTCAGGCTGAGTGCAGCCCCACCTGCCCTGCTTAACAGGTTTCTTCCTGCGGAGCATTTGCACAAGAAAAGCACCTTTTAAAGGTTATAGAACGTGTGTTGGTGGCTAACTGTGGACAGCGGGGTGCTCATCTCTCCTCTTCCCCTCCACCCTGCAAAACCCTGCCTCTTCCCAGGTACATTCCTGGCATTGCTCCGTCCTGGAGTGCAGGGAGGGCCCTGACCCCTTGAGCATGGGAAAAATGCCTGTCTGCGTGCGGGAAAGGAGGTGCAAATAGTGCGGGGTGAGGAGGTCAGCCGGGAAATCCCTTTCATCTTCAGCCGGGCTTTGCCGACACGCGGCCGGGGAGCGCGTGGGGCGAGCGGGGAAGGGTTTTGTCTGCAGCTGGAACAGAGGCGGCTCCCGGGAGACTCCTGCAGGGGCAGATGCTGATTCCGAGCTGGAGGAGGCTGAATTGCCCCATGGGGTGGGTTGTGAGGAGATGGGCTGGCCAGGTCACAGCGGTGACCCCTGGGATGGGCGATGGGTTTGGCTCTCG
Source organism: Chaetops frenatus (assembly GCA_013400775.1). Taxonomy (NCBI): domain Eukaryota; kingdom Metazoa; phylum Chordata; class Aves; order Passeriformes; family Picathartidae; genus Chaetops; species Chaetops frenatus. The sequence goes on from VZTR01004378.1 coordinate 14,753, forward strand.
TCCCCTTGAGCAGCTCAGTGGTCACTGGGAGCCGCCACAGGCCAGGGCAGGGGGGCAAAGGGGCACCCCCACACCCCACAGTGCCCATGGCACACAGGTGCCAGCTCTCGGTGCTGCTGGCTCAGCCCAGCTGGTGACACGGAGGCTCCTGGGTACAGGTCATTGCCCCAGGGTCACCCCAGAGAGCTCTGAGTGCCAGAGGGACTTGGCCTGGTGCTGCTCCATCCTGCAGAGATCCCATCCCCATCTCCACGAGACCTGACGCTGCTGCAGAGGCTGGGCCTGACTCTGCCCCTGGCCTGCTGGGGCAGGAGAAAGTCTCCTGGCACAAGCACAATAAAATGCAGGTCTTGCCCTCCCTGTTTGGCAAAAACCCGCTGAGTGGAGGAGAAGGGGGGAGCCCCTGAGGAGACGGGGAGATGCGGGGCCACCCCGTGCTCTGCCACTGCCCCGCTGCATTCCGTCCCTCCTCTCTATCTCTGTATCCCACCTGGACTATAACAAACCTCTCCCTGTGGTTTGAACTCTGCCATCTCCTTCCAGGCAGCCCCCCCACCCCCCGGGCCACCGTCGTCATCGCTGTCCCCTGCCCTTGTTGGCCAAAGGAGGAGTCCCAGCGCAGCCCAGCCCCGTGCCTGCCCAGCCGGATCCGGTCTGGCTTCCAGGAATCGGGGCTGGGGCGGGCGGCTGTGGATGGCAGCTGCTGCCTCGGGTGGCATCTGCGTGTCCTGGTGTGCTCAGGTCCCCATCCACGCGTTTCCTAAAGCACCCACTGCTCCGTGGGCCTTATCTCTCCCCAGGGGTCCCCACTGCCTTTCCCCAGCGTGGGACGAGGGCTTCTCCTGCCTGCACAAAGCAGATGGTAAAACACGGACTAACAAGATCAGAGATTAACCTGCACTTTGCTTCCAAATCACATAATCAGGTAATTATTCCCAGTATCGGGGAGGAGCAGGCTCCAGGTTCCTGCATCCTCCTGGGCCACTTTGCAGGGCAGGATGGTGCCAGGGGGTCGGACCCTGCCTCGCTGCTGCTGCAGGGCCCCGTTACTTTGGTGGGACTGCCCAGTGTCCTGCAGGTTTATGTCCAGTGGGAAGTGATGGGAGGGGACCGGGCATGTGGGAGCAGCAGCTCCCCATCACACCCCACATCCCCGTCCAGCCTTGCACCAGGGTTATTCACCTTGTGCTGGGGCAGCCCAGTGGGAAACACATCCCACTTTCCACACCCCCTGGCACAGCGCAGGAGCAAACCCAGCCCAGTGATTCCCAGTTCCTACCAGCAAGAGTCCCCGGGGTGGAACTGGGCTACTGTTGATGTGATGCTGCTCTGGACCCTGCACAGCTCAGGCAGCATCAGCACAAAACGCTGCTGCCCCAGCACCGTCTGTTGCTTTTGTGGGAGAGGAAAAGGGGGAAAATCCCGCATTTAGGGCAGGGTGTGTGGCCATTGGCTCCAGATTCCTGGGTGGCTGGTGGCACGGCCCCATTATCAGCAGGTCGGGGCTGTTTGCTGGAAAAGGGCGGCAGCGGGGCTGGGTGACCCCACACTTCCTTCCTTTCCTGGAAGCCGCTCGCTCTGAGTGTGACACCCGTACTCTGATAACCAGCTGCTTTCACAACACCAGCACAGGGCCCTGGCTGGGGCTGGGCTCACTCACCCATCCTTGCTGCCCAGCTTCCATCAGCTGCCTTCCCTGCCTCAGTTTCCCCCCTTTCCAGAGGTGGGAACACAGCCCTGAGCACTGCAAGAGTGAGAGTGTGGATATGTGTCACTGCAGGGTGTAATGAATTGTGTTGGGCCTCAGCTTCTCTCTCCATCCATCCATCCCTCCATCCATCCATCCATCCCTCCATCCACCTGAGTAGTGAAGGCTGTGCTGGAAACCCCATTTGCAGCACAAGCACTGGGGGAGTGAGGGGAACTGGAGGGTTCTTCACCATCTTAGAAGCAGCCAGGAAAGGGCTCATGGGTGATGCTGAACCACGGAGCTGCACTCGTGGCCATGCACTCTGTGGCCCCCCTCCTCCCTGGGGTGGATGGAGGACCTCAGTGCAAGGTGCAGGATGGGACAGGAGTGGGTTGGGGGGTTCTTGGTCCCCCTGTGCCCAGGGCAGAGCAGCACTGTGTGCACCGAGGGGCTGACAAATCACGGCTGCTTTTGAAGGGGAGTGGCAGGCAGGGTCCTGCCTCAGTCAGGTGTACCCAGCACGGTCCCCTCCCTGCAGGGTGGCAGGTCCCTGCATGCCACAGGAGCCACCGCCGCAGGTCAGGGAGGGACAGGCTGAGGGGGAAACTGAGGCAGTGGTGGGAATGCCATGACTTGCCTGAACCCGTCTGGAAAGGGACCCAGCAGCCCTGCCTGCTCCCTGGACACTGGTTTGGAGCTCTGGGGGCCGCATGGAGCCAGGCTGGTGCTAACAGGGTTTGGCTTGGAAACCTGGCAGGGGCTGGTGCTCAAATCCTCCCAAACCCCATTGGGATCCACTCTGCACTGCCCTGGGTAGGGGCAGAGGATCAGGGTCTGGGGTCCCAGGGTCCTCCCTGCCAGGCCTGTGTGTGGCCGAGCTCGGCTCCTTGGCCCGTCCAAGGAGGAAGTTTGCAGGGTGGATTCCAGCAGGCAGGTAAACAGCGACCAGATGGGACCCAGATACCTGCCCAGGGACACCGGCCAGGCCGGGTTTGCACAGCCCCGATGCTTATTTGCTCTAGAGAAGGCTTTTCCCTCTGTTGGACGTCAGCAGCGGGGCCAGGACGTCACCCCAGCAGCTCTGCCGGGCTCCTCTGTCACACTCCTGGCCAGGTGCCTGCATCCGGGGTGCTGCTGGGGCCTGGCAGGGCTGGGAGGCTGCACTGCTCAGAGTGTCACTGAGCCACAGCCTCACCTCCCACAGCCAGGCACCAGCAGCTGCCCACGGCTCCTCCAACCCAGCCAAAAGAGCTGGGGGTCTTTGGGTGCCCAGCAGTGCTGGGCTGGGGGGCCCTGGCCTTGCTGGACCCCTTTGCAGTGAGCTAGGAGTGAAGGGATGCTGCTGAACCTCCCCCAGCTCAGGCAGCAGAGGTGGCTGGCAGAGGATGCCAGGCATGCCCTGGCACAGGTGCAGGAGCACCTTGCACCCAGCCCTGCTCTGCAGTGCCACCAGGATGCTCCCAGCCCTGGTTGCAAGATCCTGTCTTGGCTCATCCAGATTGCCCAGCTCACCCTTCTGCTGCCACACCCAGCAGCCTTCCTGCTCCTGGGGGAAACTGAGGCACGGGGATGGCAGGATTGATGCAGAGATGTGGAGTGAAGCTGCTGAGGGAAGGTCACCGAGCATCACCCGCCCACGGACCACAGCACCCTCCATCCCGAGGTGCTGCTGTGCTACCCAGAGCCCCAGGGCTGCTTCACTCCCAGCCAGTGGATGCTGCAGGGCTCTTTCTTCTCCCAGGTTTCCATCATTCCCCCAGCCCTGCAGGCCCGAGGTGGGACGGCCCTGGGGCTCAGTGCCCACCGCAGCATCACCCGCATTTCCCTGCCCTTTGCATGGTGATGAATAATGCAGAGCCCCCGGGGCTCCTGGCTGCCACAGGACGAGCACCGGCGGGAGGCTGCTCCCTCTGCCTGCCGGGGCACGGAGGGGAAATGCCGGGTCAGGACCCCGTCAGCGTCTGTTTACTGTGTCAGGAGAAGCCGTAAATTCACTCGGTTTAATTGAAAGCCGGTGCTGTGGGTTTGGCTTAATCCACCCTTCTCCTCCTCCTCCATTAGATAACGTCTCGCTGAAACCACTTTGCAAACTCACGGCATTCCTGTGTGCTGAGCAGCGGCCGGGCCACGGCCACGCCGGGGGCTCTCGTGCCTCGGGGCCACTTCACTGCCACCGGCTCTGCTCCTCCGCACCCACCCTGCCCGGTCCCGGTCCCGGTCCCGGTCCCAGCTGGGGAGAACTGACCCACTCGTGACATGAAACGCGGATGGCAACGGAACAGGGTGGCTGAGGGTGGTGGGATGCAGAAAGATGCAGAATTGTGCTGGGGATACACCCTGAGCGAAGCCAGGAGCGGATTCAAAAGGCTCGAGGTGAAAAGAGAAAGGGAAATTCTTTGGGTGGAGGGGAGATCCAAGCCATGGGCTGGGATGTTCCCAAAAAGAGCTGGTGGGGACAAGCAGTGGGAGCCCTCACACCTCTCTGCATCAGAGGGGTCGGCACTGCTTCTCCTCACCCCAGCAAAGGGAAACTGAGTCACAAAGCTGGGCAGTGCTCGGAGTTGGGGCTGCACCGGGGCTGTTTGTGGGCAGCCCATTCCTCTTCGGGGTTCTGCAGAACTGGCAGAGGAGGAAGCGCCCAGGCCACAGCAGGGTCAGTTTTCCAGCGCAGATTCTCACACCAGCTCTGTCCCCTGTCCCCGTCCTCTCCCGGGGCCACCCGGGGGGACCCCGCTGCCTCTGCCAGCCCCCGCAGCTGCGGGGCCGAGGAACCCCGGCATCTGGCGCGGGGGGGATTTTGCTTTGCCAGCGGAGTTCAGGCAGAGGCCAGGGGCGGCGAGGGCTGTCGGGGTGTCCTGCGGCCGCCGCTGACCTGCGAGGAATGCTGTGAGTCACCGGGAAAGCATCCCCACGCCGCCAGCCCCTCGCCGAGCCTCCGCGCCGCTGTGCTGCCAGTCCCGCACCTCGGGCTTTGGGGTGCGCAGAGCCCGGGACACCCCCTTACACCCCACAGAGGACACGGGCACTGCCCACCCGAGGGGTGAACCCCCAGCCATCCCGATGGGCAGGGACAGGGCAGGCAGGCCAGGAGCGATCCCCAGCCCGGGGGAGGCCAGACATGAACTCAGCTTCTCCGAGAGGGAAGAGGTGACGTGATGCTGGGAGGTCACCCGGGGCCGGGGCGCCGTCCCAGCCCAGCACTCAGGGCTCTCCCGCTCGGCCACCTCCGTCCCCTCCGGCCAGCGGGAGGGGAGCGGGAGACTCTCCCGGAGGCGGCTCCTGCTCCGGTCCTTCCCCCAGGGAAGCCGGTGTTTTCGACTTTATCAGCTCTCCGCAGATTCGTGCCCGGCGTTGCAGAGGAGAGAAAGGCTTTTCCCAGTGGTGCCTTATCAAGGAGCTGAGCCTCGGACGCTGCTTTGTTTCTGGTCATGTTGTAAAATTAAAGAGGCAAACGGCATTTCGGGGAAGAATTGTGAATTCCTGGGAGATTATCTGAGCATGGCACCTGCCCCTGGTGTGGGGCAGTGGGAGGTGGCATGGGGCCAGGAGTGGGAAACCCAGCAGGGGACAAAGCCCAGAGCATCCATCCCTCTGTTCGTGAACACCCAGAGCCTGCCCAGCTGTGTCCTCACAGCCTCCACAGCTGGATACATCCTGAGCAGGGGGGAAGGTGCTGAGTTTTCAAAGATGGCTCTGCCCCGGGCTTCTCCCGGGCACTGGGAGGACACTGGAGCACAGTGACTGCAGTGGGAGCTGCAATGCTGAGCCAGGCACCAGCTCCAGCCGCTTCCTCCAGAGCAGCCACTGCCTTTCCTCCAGGCAATAAAACACAGAGGGTTACTGAAGGGACAAATGTGTGACAGAAGGAACCTGGTGCCACCTCCTGCCTGTCCCCAGCACCAGGGCAGGACACCCAGGAGGTGACAGGGATCAGCTGGGGGCAGAAGGATGGTGACTCCAGGGAAGCCTGTGGTATCATAAAGGACATGTCGTGCCCTCCCCAGCAGCTGGAGCTCCTCCCCTGCCTGGGGCATCTCTGTCCCCAAGGGCCACTTCAGCACCCCATCCCTCCTGTCCCACACCAGGGCTGATCCTCCCAGGAAGAGCAAAGGCCTGGTGCTCTTGTGACACCTGATGACAGTCACTGTTATCAGGCACAGCACTGTCCCAGGAAGGTTCATCTCACCGTGCAACTGCGGATCAAGGGATGCTCTGTTCCCAGTCCAGGCTGGTACTTCTGGGCCTGGACAGGGCTGCCAGAGGGGTTTGGGAGCTGGAAACATCAGCCCTGGGAAAGACAAGCCCAGGAGCTGTTTCTTCAACCCATTCCTTACAGAAACGCTGGCTGGGGGTCCTTTTGTCTCCTCCCAGGGACTTTTGAACCTGCTGCCACCTCCAACCCCAACCCAATGGTGCCTGCAGAGCCAAGGAGAACCAGGCAGGTGTACAGACAGGAGAAGCTCCAACTGCTGCTCCTCAATCCTCTCCCAACACGATGGGAGAGGCAGGAGCTGCCCACAACCACAGCACCAGACATCAGAGAATCCCCACCTAAACACACAGCAGTCCCAACTCCCCAAATCCTCTGTGAGGGGAACACCCTGATAAACCCAGCCCCGTCCCTGGGGAGGAGGATGTGAGCCCTCAGATCACAGCACTGAAACCTCAGGGCAGGGGTTGCCACAAAGTTACATCACCAAGGTTGGAAAACTCCTGGATCAGTCCTGAATCCATCACCAAAGGGATCAAACCCTTTGAGTCACCCAGCACCACCAACCCCAGACCCTCCTGTGTTGAGTCCCATCTCTCATGTTCCTGTTTGCTCCCATCCTGCAGCGCTCCAGCCACATTCCAGACCCTCATCCCAGCACACAGGGACTGGACCCAGAGCCCTCAGACCCTGCTGGGCAGTGGGAGCTACAGAACTCCCTTCCCCTGATGGCAGAGCAGGATCCTGCCTCCAGACCCTGTTAGTTTTTGCTTGGTGCATCCAGCCCAGCCCAGGGATTGGCATCCCGAGGGGCTGCAAGGTCCTTTGCCTCCCCACACCTTCCCTGTGCTGAGCCAGGGCCATGCTGGGTGCAGGGGGGGCGTGGGTGATGCAGGGGGAGGCAGTGGCAGACAAGGAGTTTCTGGGAATTTATCTACCAGAGCCCACACCACGCTCACCACTACTTCTGTTCCTGGGAAGAGAAGTGACAGGGACATGAGCAGCCACCAACGGCACTACAGGCACGATGGGGAAACTGAGGCACAGAGCAGGTACCTGGGCTGTCCGTGGTGTTATCACAGCTCTCTGAAGAAAATACAGGTACTGAAGGAGCCAGCAAGGCCAGGAGTTTTCCCTGGAGGTGGGAAAGTGTCTTCTGGACTGGATCAGACTGCAGAGGATGCAGCCCCGGAGCCTCCTCTCTGCCCACCCCCCCCTCGAATTTCCACCCACCTCCAGGCTATTTTTCCTTACTGAAGTGGCTCTTTGCAGGGCGGCTGGCAGAGGGGGGCACTGGCTTTAAGTGTATTTGATGGATAATTCCTCATTACTCTAATGCATTTGCAAGCTGGGATAATTGATGGATGTTTAACAGGATGCGTTTCCGACAGTCGGCTGGAGAAATGGACTCCCATTACTCGGCAAACGTTTCTTTTTACCATTGAACTCCTTTGTTTCAATTGATCCTCGCCTTTCCCATCACTTGCTGCTCATTAATAATCCCCAAAGCAGCTGCTCCCCCCACTCCAGCTCCTCCCAACCTGCCATGCCGGAGGCTTTAGCACGGGTTTGCAAGCAGATCTGGGCACTGCTGCATTTTATAATAAACAAGATATTTTTCCTCCCCAAAGTGAGGTGAAACCTGCACAGGAGCAGGGCAGGGCATGCCTGGGGTATCACCTGGGTCCATCAGAGTGATACAAGCTGCTAATCAGGGGGAATTTGGGGTGAAAAGGGGGAGGTGGCAGGTCCATGGGGCTAAGCCGAGCCCAAGGGAGAGGTCGCCCTTTGGGGCTGGTATCAGCCCAAGCCAGGCTTGGAGCTGAGCCCTGCTCTGCCTGCAGAGCTTTTATCTGCAGCTCCCTCTGCTCGGGAAGGGCAGCCAGGGATTATCAGCTCTGCCTGTCCCCTGACCAGGCTCCATTCCCACCCAGAGAGGGTCCCTGTGTCCCCACCCGGCAGAGCCACTCGAGGGGCTGAGGTGGAGGGGGGGCTCTCCCTCTTGCTGAGCTGCAGGCCAGGAGCAGCCTGACATTTAGTTCCCCTGGGATTTCCTCAACAAAGGCCTTGGCATGGCTGTGGCAAACAGGGTTCCTTGCACTCCAGTCACCCCAGGCATGGCTGTGGCCCTGCCCCAAACCTGGGGGGCACTGAAGCCCCTGTGTTCCAGGAGCCAAGCATTGCTGGGGGGCATCCCAAGGGGCTTTTCCCCACTGAACTATTGTGCTGAACTGTTTCCACTCCTAATCCTGGTGCATCTCAAACCAAGGTGCTCCCTTGATTCTCCCCTGCACCCTCAGGCCAGTGCTCCCACCTGTATCCCTGCTGCAGCCCCATCCCTGGCAACTCTCACCCTCCAGTCTGGGTTTGGAGCTCACTCTTCCCCTCCATTCCCCAGGACACCTCAAGCCAAGCATGACCAGCCCTCACACCTTCACTTCTCCTTCCCAGTTCCCTCAGAGCTACAGCCTCTTGTCTCTCTCACCCCCTGACATGACCCAGCCTCGCACCTCACCAGGGCAGGAGCTTTCACTGCTGCTCACACATTTACTTGCCATGATCTGACCCGAGCCTGCAGCATCCTTCATCATTTTCCCATCCAACTCTTGCCCAGGATGAAACACAAGAGCCTTGGCACAGGAGAAGAGCATCCACAGGCCTGGCTTAAGGAAGAATTTAGCAGGGAAAAAAAAAAAAAAAAAAAAAAAAAAAAAAAAAAAAAGGAAAAAAAAAAAAAAAAAAGAGAGAAAAAACCAAAATCCATAGAGGAGAAAATCAGCTGAGGCTGCTCAGGGGTTATACAGACCTGAGTGGGTGGAAAGAGGGGGATCAGGTTGGATTCAGGCCAGCTGGGGAGATGGGATGGGACCAGACTGTGGGACCTGCAGGAGCAGGTGGCTGAGATGGAGTGTGGGGAGTACAGGGTCCAGAGGAGATGTTCCTGCCCTGGGCTGCACTTGGGGGTCTCAAGGGACCTGGTCCCAGGGCATGGAGCCACCTGGTGGAGCCCACACTGCTGGGCTGGGACAGTGAGCACAGCAAAACCCTCTCTCCCACAGGGCTGCACCAGGAGCCCTGGGCTGCACCCCGTGCTCCAGAGCAAACGGGCCTGGGGCCACGGCTGATTCTCCCCAGACCCCCGTGCCAGGGGGCTGCAAACCCTCCCTGCCCCTCTGCACAGCCTGGCGAGACAATTACCTGCTTTTGGGGGTTTCCCTTTGAGGTCTCAGCTCAGGAGGATCTGGGGGTGGCAGAGGAACCCACAGCCCACCTCCAGCATCCTCTGTAGCATCAACATCCTGAGAAGGGATGAGCTGCATGGGCAGAGATGGACGAGACCCCTCTTGCTGCAGACAAGGTGCTGAGCAGGTGGGGGGGCAGAGGGACATGGAGCACATCCCAGGCCAGGTGCCTAAACCAGGCTCATGTCCTGGAGATGCCCCCAGTGACTCTGTAGCTGCCCCTCGAACACCCCGGGGCTGTCCCTGCCCATAATGGAGCTTTTCTGAGTCAGGACAAGCAAACCCTGGGCGCACCTGGGGGGTCCCGCAGAGCTGCCAAACACAGCTCTGATCCCCCCCTGAACTGCAGAGCTGGTCTCAAATCATCGCGGGAAGGCTGGTAAAAGCCTCAGTGCCTTCAAGCATGAAATACAAAGCACTCACCACCCCCTTTCAGCCTCTTCCCTGAGTGCCCGGCTCACCGCATGAAACCTTTTATATCCCCCCTCCCCGTTTTCCCCCATCAGCCCCGAGAGCACCGGCGCGCCGCCAGCAGCACAATCCCAAATTGCTCCCTTTATCAGGGGGAAAAACGGAAAAAAAAAAAAACTAGGATTCGATTTCCTTTCTCACCTCTGAAATGTCCGGGGGGCGGGTTGAGGAGGGGGGTGGGGGGCTAAAGTCACCCCAACCCCAACACTGCCCCCCAAACCCAAACACACCAAAGGGTTTGGTTTTAACGGGAAGGGACTGGGGAGGCATTTTGCAACGAGAAAGGGTGTGACTGCAGATGAACGATGGGGATGTGGAAAGACCCCAGTCCCTGACTCAGCCCCTGGCAGAGCTGGTACCCACCAGGCACGGCTGCAGGAGGGCTCAGGGACCCTGGTGCCGCTTCCCGCAGGCAGCGATGGGATCGGGATGCACAATCCCACTGCAGCCCCACGGGGACGGAGGCAGCCGAGGGTGCCTGAGGGTGCTGGCGAGCATCCCCCCTACCCCCCGGCGGTGGGGAGGGCTCCGTGGGGCGATGCCCCGGCGGGCAGATGGGGCTGTGGGGAGGCGGGGGGCGCGGGGCTGTCCCCGGGAGCCGGGGGAGGGTGCAGATGGCGCGGGGTGGCTCCTGTCACGCTGCCATCAATCAGCGCCGGCTCCTCCGAGCGCGGCAGCGTCTCCGGGGTGTAAATCAGACCTGAACAAGGCTGAGGGTTTCTCTGCAAGATCTGGCCTCGCTGCTGGCGTTCGCTCCGGTGACAGCGTCGCGACGGGCAGACCTTGTGTCCCTGCCGGCCCGGCAAGGGGCGCACGGGGACGTCTGCGAGGGGATGCTGAACGTGCCACCTCTTGCTGTGGGGGAAAACAGCCCAGAGGAGCCTGAACGGCAGCTCCTGGCAGCCTGAACTCCTTCTCTGTCGGGTTTTTCCCGTTTCCCACCCTCCCATGTCCTCCTGATGGAGCCCCAGCCGAGCAGGTGTGTCCCCAGCCGCCAGGGCCCTGTAGGGGTTTGTGGGGGGCAATAAGGCACCCGCAGTGCCTGCACTGCTCCCAGTCCCTTCCCAAACCAGGCTTTGTCTGTGCAACACCAGCACTGGCCCCCAAGCTGCCCTAAAGAGAGACTGGGATGGGGACAGGGGCTCCCTGGGGACCCCTTGAGCGTGCAGAGGCAGTTTGGTCCCCACAAGTCATCCATCCCCTTATTCCCATCCTGCCTGGGACAGGACAGGGGATGTGTCTGGGGGAGGGGTTTCAGTCCCCTCCTCCCCATTTTCCTCAGCATCCTCTGGGTGTGGTGCAGCCCAAGGCAGCAGAGCATCTTTCCCACGTGCTTTATTCTCCCTCCTGGTGCTGTCGGTTCCCAGCAAGGCCGGCGCTGCTGAATTGCTTCATCTCTTTCCAAAATTTGCCCCCTTGGAAGCCAGAGCAGCCCTCAAACCGTGCCATGCAGGCATCCCCGTGCCACGCTTGGTCCAAGCACTGCTGGCATTGCTGCTTCACCCAAAGGCACCACTCTGCCACCACAGTTTGCTCTGCAGGGTTTCACTTTCCTGCCCCTGCAGCTCCTCTGTTCTGCCCCAGGTTTCTCCCAAGCTCCCTCCTGTCCATCCAAAGCTGGGCCGTGTTCCTGCTCCCGACAGAAGGCGGCTGGTTCTGCTCCTTCCCTTCAGTGGGGGGAGAGCGGGCGAGCTCCCTGCCTCAGCTCATGTGAGCATCTTTCATCCCTGCACGAACGTGCTCACATTTAAGGAGTAATTACTGCGTGACTCAGCCGTTTTGGCAAACACCCGGTGGCTCCGTCCCCGTGAGCTCCCATTCCTCCTGCAGCTCCCCCCGTTACCCCCCCCTGCCCTGCCGATGTGAGCTCAGGGCATCCCCGGCAGCAGCAGCAGCAGCTTTTTGGGGAAGCAGGGTGGGGGATGCAGCGCATCGTGTCCCTTGTGAGACGTTCAACCTCTGGGGACAGCAGCGCTGTCCAAGGGGCCGTGGTGCAGCATCCACCCGACACATCCCGGGCTGGGGCTGCCAGCGAGCGCCCGGGAGCAGGGGAGGGCTGGGCGGCTGCGATTATTCAATCTGGAGCAACCCTGACCTGCTGACAAAGGCAAAGTTATTTTTAAAAAACCACCACTCAGCGAAATTCGCCTCCACCGCGCGTCCTGCTGCTGCTGCTGCCCGCCGCCGGGGAGAGATCCGTCCCGGGAAACGCTGCTCTGGGATGGCCGCAATGGGGCAGGAGCCTGGGCCCTGCTCCACACCCTCCAGGCTCCCTCCCCGGGCCCCGCTGGCTTTTTGGGCTGTCGAATCTTCCACAGAGCCGTGGGAGCATCACAACCTGCATCCCAGCACTATTTATAGCCCCACGTGCATGGTGAGCTCGGGGCACCCCCAGGGCATCTCTCTGCTCCCTCCACAAGCAGCAGAGTGGATTCTGCATGGCCCAGAGACGTTTTTATGTCAGGATGGTGCTCACCGCAGCCCTGGCCGCGCTGCAGGGGCCGGAGCAGCGTGGCTGTGGAATGGCCAGGTCCGTGCCCTTGTGCAGGGTGGGAGCGTGGGGCTCCCCCATCCCCACTGCCCCCTGCTCAGTCTGGGGGTCAGCAGCAGCCCCGGGCTCTGCCCGTGCTGGGGGGTTGCCCTCTGCATGCCCAGGCTGGTTGGCATCGGGGAGGGATGCAGCCAGAGGAGAGCCTGGTGTTTGCAAGGGAAGAGCTGGACCTGCTCCAAATTTCCAGGGTGAGAAAATCGCCCCGAGTCACGCTCCAGCTCCAAACAAATGCTCAGCTCTAGGGGCCGGCGATGATTCACCCGGGTGAGACCTCGGTGCTCCCACCTTGCAGCCGCCCCCTTTCCATCTGAGAACGTTCAGGGAGGGTTAATTCCCATTTAAGGGGGGGTGGCTCCAAGATTGCCTGGCTGTTGCCCAGGGCTGTGATCCCAGCCCCGCTCGCCTTCACTCCCCCGAGCTGGCCGCGCTGCCCGGGAGCCCTCCTTCCCTTTTATTGCCACGAGGTGAATTAATACCCATTTCCTGAAGCTTTTATGGTTTCCTCCCGAATGGCTCTTACATCAGGGGCAGATTGGGTTACAGCAAATACCAGCAGCGAGGAACGAGCCCAGGCTTTGCTGTTCTTAAATCCGCTGCTGCATTTGGGGACCACCAGCCTCCGGTCCCTCTCCTCCCAGCCACTCCCTTCCCCCAGAGCTGGGTGGATGCTCCCAGCAACAAATGACTCCCTTGAGATGTTGGGAAACAGCAAGTGAACCTCTGCACGAGGAGCACAGGGCTGGCTGAGCCCCCGGGGGGGTGGAAATTTGGGGGTGGCCCCTGGTTTCGGGATGGTTTCGGGGTGCCTGGCGTGGCTGCTGAGGCTCCTGTCTCCGTCTCGCTCGGAGTGCACGCACACCTCTTGGGCTGGTTACTGTAGAAACGAAATTAGCACGGGGAGGGAATGCAATCCCAGAGCTAATTAAGGTAATTACAGCTTCACACCAGCTGCTCACGAGGTCCAAGGACCTTCTGTAACTTGTGGAGGGGATCAGGCGCTCCGGGGGACTTTGAATTCCAATTCTCCGGGACCAGGCGGCTTCCGTGGTGGCGCTTGTGTCGCTCACCAGTGTGACATTGGGCAGGGGGGGATGCACGGCTCCAGATGTGCCTCCCAGATGTGCTGGGCCCGTTGCAGCAGTGGGTTTCAGGCTGTGACTGAGGTCTGGGGTGTGTTTGGGGTCGCTGGGGAGCTGCTTTGGAGGGTGCACAGTGCTGGGAGGCTGGCAGGAGGTGCTCCCTGAGCCCAGGGCATCCTGCCAGAGGTTGTACTTTCCAGATGTGTCACTTTGGGGACATGCTGGCCTGGCAGGGAGGGAAAAGAGAGCCGGCTTGGGGTCCCCGTCCATCCCACGGGGACTGGCTGGCTGGGGCCAAAGGCTGCAGGATGAGTGCAGGCAGCAGGGAGGTGGCAGGAGCTGAAGGATGTCACTGGGGTTTGGAGGGGTGCTGAAAAATGAGACTTCTGCCATCACCCAGGGTTGGATGAGCCCACTGGAAGCAGTTAGACACACTGTGGATGGGGTGAACGACCATCGGGGTCTGGCACAGGATCACCCCCACCATCCAGCGGGGCACGAGCATCCCCAGACCTCCCCCAGCCTCCTTTCAGCTGGCGAAATGTTACCACCTAGTGGGTGCCTTCCCAAAGCCCACGTTGTTTTGGAGCCGATTCCTGGCAGTGGTGGAGACGGGAGCCAGGAGAATGTGGCCGAACGTGTTTGTGCCGTGGCCGAAAGTGCCCGGTGGCCCGGCTGTGGCGAGGGGAGGCAACAGCGGGGGCTCGGCTGGCCGGGGAGCCGGGGGGCTGGCGAGGGGCCAGCGCCGGGGACAGAAGCTCCGAGTGCCGCGGTGTGTCAGCAGCAGCGCCGGGAGCGGGCGGTGATTCACCGCTTCCCAGCAGCTGATATTTATTACTCAGCCTCGCTACGGGGCCGACAAGAAACGTGGTCCAGGGAGGGGGGGACAAACACGGAGCAGGGGGCGGCAGCGTCGCCCGTGAAACCTGATGGGTTTCCCCATCCTCCCCCTCCCGCTGCTCTCTCCGGCTGGTGGATTTTGATGGAGGAAAATAAACGCTCACAAAAATCACTCTCTCTCTCTCTCTCTCTCTCCCGGCTTGTCCCCGTTTGCCCTGTGCTTTGGCAGCTCCGCCGGGGTGGGCTGGGACGTGGCGGGAATGGCAGCGAGGAGGGAGGGACGGCAGGAAGGGGCTCCCCTGGGATGCTTGGCCCCAGCAGAGTGATGGGACTGAACTGGGACCCTCCTCCTGAATGGGACCCCACTCCGAGGCTTTGGAGAAAGCCAGTCATGACGTGGAGCTGCCCGAGCTACATGGGCGTAAGAACTGCCCAGGTCGGTCCAGGGATGAGAGGCAGGAATGGGATGGAGAGGTGGGAGAGAAAGGGGCGGATCCCCGAGCTGGTCCCCAGAGTCCGTCCCGCACCCTGAGGAGGGTGGTGTGGGGAGAGCGAGGCAGTTCGGGTCTGGGGCTGGATCCGATGGAGGGAGATGGATGCAGGGCTGCAGGGTGGATCTGGTGCAAAGCAGAGGAGCCAAAGCAGAACGATGCAGCTGCTGTGAGGGGACAGATCCAGCACAGAGGGATGGATCGGATGCGGGTGGCTGGTTCTGCTGCAGGGCAGGGAGCTGCTGCAAAGGGACGGCTCTGATGCAGAGGGATGTGACTCAGAGTGACACGAGCGCAGGGCTTTGTGTGTCCCCCCCCCCAGCCCTGCCATCAGCCCCGGGTTGATCCCCTCTCCCGCCCCCGCATCGCAGGCAAACGGGTCCATCACCTCCCCTCGCTCCCCCAGCAGAGCCCCACCTGTGCCTCAGTTTCCCTGTGCAGCCAAGGGGCAGAGGCTGCTCCATCCCAGTTTCCCTGCGTGCCTCCATGCGTCCATCCACCCCTCCAGAGGCACGGCCAGGACGGGGGCTCCGACCTCCTCCCGCAGCAACCGGGAAGGGCCAGTGTGAGCTTCCCCCCGGGTTATTTATAACCGGCTCCAAGTGCCGGTGTGCGGCGGCAGCTCCCGGGGATATTTTTAGCCCACTGCAGGGAATCACGGCGGCGAGGGCTCGGGATCAGCAGGAGGGAGGCAGAGCAGGAGAGGTGCCGCAGTACGAAGCCCTGCCAGCATCCCTGCTCCAGTAACCCTTTCCAGGATGCCTGCGGGGTCACGCCTGGGCTTGGCACCGTCGCATCCCTTCATGGCCTGGAGGGACCCGAGGGACCCTGTGACACCCTGTCCCTGCCCGCTCCGGAAAGCGGGAGCTGCAGGCTGGGCAGGAGCACGCACCGAGGAGCCGAGGGCGGCTGCAGCACAGGAGCTGTGCAGGCTGCTGCTGTCTGCTCGAGACAGGAAGACATTAGAGAGCAGCACTGTCTGCATCCCTAATCGGCCTCGCTGCCGCCCGCTCCCCCTCCCAGCGCTGCGCTGGGGCTGCGGGAAAGCCGGGCCGGGGACCCCCGGGAAAGCCGGGCCGGGGACCCCCGGGTGCACGGCTCCGTCCCTGCGGCGGCTGCTGCTGCCCGCCCCGCTGCCACCCCTGTCCCCATGGGTGCTCTGCAGCACCCGCGTGGCACTGCCACACACACCCGTGTGCATCGCTGGCAGGGAAACAGCACCCACCGTGAGCTCTGGGGACAGAGGTGCCACCCAGGCCTTGCTGAGCGAGGAGAGACCCCTTGTGCCAGCCCCCCGCAAACGTTCTGCAGCTTTACTCTCCTGTGACCCTCTTACCCCCAGTGCCAACAGCATTCCCCATTTCCCACACCCCAAAGCCCGTTACAGCCTGGGCAGCTGCAGAGCACTCAGTGGCTGCTTCCCCAGCACCCCAGGATCTGGGCACATGGGGATGTGGGCACGCAGGACCAGGGCTGGGTACCCCGGGCTGCAGGGCAGGGTTCCCAGGAGCAGGGACAGACACCCTGGGGACAGGGACAGACAGACACTCACCCCTGGCAGCGCCAGCGGGGCATGGGGCTGATGTGAGAGGCACCACCCTCCTGTTCCAGGCGGTTTCCCAGTTTATTTTCTCCCCTATTAGATTCCAGCTGGCAGGATGGTTCCTATAAATATACATAAGGGCTCATTTACATGACGGTTTATTCGGGAGCAAATTCCACAGCTGCCTGGCAGACACTCGGTGCAGTGGGTGAGAGTCATGCCTGAAACCAAACCTGCCTCAGTTTCCCCATCTGCAAGTCAGGTGACAGGGAATGGCTTTCCCCACATTTTTGACAATTCGTTCCTGGAAAACCCAGGGTGTTATTATCAAGGCTATTTATAGCCTGGTAAATGTGTTATTAATACGATTATTTGCTGTGTGGCAATGGGTAGTTGCCCTGGGTGGGGACGACATCAGTGTGTCTGAAGTGCTGCATGGGGACAGTCTCAGAGCCAACCTGCCTCCAGCCCAGGGGAAAACTCACCCCAAAACCCCAGGAGGGCACCGGGATGTGCCTGGTGGGCAATGGGGTCCCAGGGCAGGTGAGAGGGTTTGGTGGCTCCATGCTCCAGCACTGGAGTCCGGCTCTTGTTTCGATCATGATGATTAGCTGAGTCACAGCTGGGGTGCTGCTAATTAAATGTATTTCTTAATTAACAAGATCACAGAGAAGGCCTGCCAGCCCGGCTTGGCTTTCAATCACAGCTGACAGAGGCAGCTGCGGCCACAGGGCACGGCAGGCCCGAGGTGTTGGGAGCATCCCCGTGCTCAGCGCTGCCCCGTGGCTCCAGAAACCCTTTCCCACAAGCAGCAGGGGTGTGAGGATGAGGAGGGCTCATGCCCAGCATCACCCAGCCCCTGGCTGTCCCACCCTGGGGTGCAGTGAGTGTGTCAGGGCTCAGTGCAGGGCTGGGCCATCCCCTGCTCCTGCCCTGTGACTCAGGGCTGCTTCACGTCCCCCCTGTTCCTCCCTGCCACCTGAGCCCTGAGCGAGCCTGGCTATTAATTAATATTAATAATAACCCCCTGCAGCTGCTATTCACTGACCTCAAAGCACAACCTGCAGTAACCCCGTCCCGCTCCCCGATGGGGAAATCTCCACTCCCCACCGGATGAGGAAACTGAGGCACGGGAACTGGGTCAGGAACTGTGCCAGAAGCTTTCCCTGCTCACCCAGAGAGCCTGGAAGATGGGGAAGCAAAACCCCAGGGACTCCCCCCAGCCCCACGACGACGCATGGACGGGTGAGCTAGAGTGGGTGGAGAGGGTTTTCCTGCCTGGGAAAACAAAAACAAAAAAACAAAAACAAACCAAAATAGAAAATGAAATAAATAAATAAACAAATAAATAAGCCCATTCTGCCCCCCATGCTGAGCTCTGCCCCACGAAAGGGGCTGCCGTTTCTCTGGGAAGTGGGAGGCTGAGCTCCCCGAGGGGATTTCGCGTGTCCTCGCCCTCCGGCGCGGGCAGGAGTCGAAGCTGGGGCTTCTCCCGGGTTTTGGCAGTCTGGTCATGTCCTGCCGGGAGAGCAGCAGGACTGAGTCACGTTCCAGCGGCAGCAGTGACTCACGGCCACCCCAGCCTCCCGGGGAGCAGCCGGCACATTGCAGAGATTCCTGGATGGAGGCAGGAAAATAAAATTAAATAATAACAACTGCCAGCTTCCCCCCTCCACCTCCGCCTTCTTCCTTCCCCCAGCCTCCTGCAACACAGGCGCAAACTGCAAATTCCTGCGCCACCGGGAAACACCTCCCGCCCCGCCAGACGCCGGGATGCACGACCTGCTTCTCAACCGCACGAAATGCCCTTTGCCGGCAGCTGCGGGGGCCACCGAAAAGCAGCTGGACGCTTCCCCCCCTCAAACGCTCCCCCGGGCATGGGGACACCCCCACAGCGAGGTCTGCGGTGCACTGCAAAAATGGGGTGCATCCTGGGGTCCTCCTGATCGGAGTTGTTCCCTGAGGGACTTCGGGGGGGTGAAGAGCAGGTGGGCTACTCCAGTCCTAAGGTTACACAATCCTGGCTGTGGGAATTTTTTGGGGCGGGGGGGGCGGATATCACATATATTTTACATCATTTAGCATCATCTTCCGTCCTTAAATCCCTGCATGCAGGGGGTGCCCCCAGACTCAGGCGACACAGGGTTCCCACGTGTCCCTGCACGGCGGGGAGCGATGCCCCGGGGCAGGGCTCTGCTGTGGCTGCCTCCAAACTCGATTTATTCATTATTTAATTGGTGGGAGCGGGGAAAGCCCCGGTGGGCTGCAGAGGCTGCATGGTGGGAGAGGCTGAGCTGCTGCAGCTCCGGCACTGCAGCGCTGCGGCGAGAACCGTGCTGCCCAAAATGCCACAGCGAGAGGGAGCTGTCCCATGGCCCCACAGTGAGGGGGGAGCTGCCCCAAGTCCCACAGTGAGGGATGTGCTGCACCAGGAGCCCCACGGTGAGAGTTGTCCTGTCCAGCGTCCCACAGTGAGGGCTGTGTTTCTCCACATCCCTCTGTAAGGAACATGCTGTGGGTCAGGGACTCTGTGGGTCAGCCCCTACGGGGAATACCACTATGGAACTCAACACCTACAAGCAAGAGCTGTGTGGGGCTGGCCCCTATGGAGTCCAGCTCCCATACAGCCAAAGCCCAGGGATTGTAGAGCAAAAACTGCTGCCCCAGCAAAGCAGACCCTAAAGAACAGTCCCTAGAGAGCACAAAACCCCATCCCATGTAGTGCAGAGGGACCTGCAATTAATGAGGAAGAGAACATGCCCAGTGGAATGGCCCCCATAGAGGGGGAGTGCCAACCATTTAGAGAATCCCCCTAAAGAGCCTGTCCTTATGGATCAAGAGCCCAGACCCCACAGAGCAGGTTCCAGAGCAGCCCTACACGCTGGTGCTGTGGGGTTTTACTGCCCCATATGGTCCCGATCCCACCCCACACCTGGAGGGGCACCGGCCCCAGCCCTGCTGAGCCCCTTCCTGGGGAGATTGCACCGCACAGAAACCTGCAAGGAGGGACCACAAGTGTGCCCCTGGCAGCCCCCTCTGCTCCCTCATGCCCTCGAGCCTCTCTGCATCCCCCTCCCGCAGCGTGGATGGAGGAGGTGTGGTACCCAGCCGGGGTTTGGGATGAGCATGGGACAGAGGAGGCTCTGCAAGGCAGCAGCTGCAGGGACACCTCTGCCCCGGGCCCGGGCTGGGTGCTCTCTGTGCTGGGTGTCCCGGCCCCGGTGCAGCAGTGTGGCTTTCACAGCGTATTTTGGTCAGCGCTTACGAGAAGAGGCGTGGGGGGGCCCGCGGGGGGGATGCCAGTAAATGGCCTGTGAGCCTTCCCCATTCTCAAGAATAGGAAACTGAGACTTCTGCACGGGGGTTTCACTTTCTGCTCTGGAGGCAAGAGGCCAAACTGCTCTGCTTGACCACTGCTGTGGCACCACCACAGGATTGGGACAGGGTGTGCAGACAAAATTCATCAGTGTATTCTCTGTGTGTGCAAAAATCTCCTTTTGTTTTTTTATTTTTCTTGTTAGGAAAGCACAGTTGGGGAATCATGAAAAGCCCTCAAAGTTAATTCCTCCACCCTTCTGTTTCAGGGATGCTGAGGGCAGTGATGTCCTGTCTTTGAGGGTAGCACAATGCCAAGGCCACAGCAGTGACCTGCCCTAGTGCCCTGCCACCCCTTCCATCCCTGGGCCACCTCTCCTCTGGGGCAGCCCCCTTCCCGAGGCACACATGGGTGCTGCAGTGGGGCACTGCTCCCGAGGGTGCTGGGGGTCAGGAAGGAGGAGAGCAGGAGCTGCTAAAAACAGCCCCAGGTGCCCTCTGCCCCGGCAGCAATTCCTCACTGGGTAAACAGGAAATCTATTCTTAGGCCATTCACGAGCCGAGGGCTGAGGGCAGCTCCCGGCTCTGGGCTTGTTTTTGCTCCTCGCTGACACAGAGGTGACGCCGAGGTGGAAGGGCCCGCACACAGAACCTTCCAGCCCCGCGGGCTTCCCCTTGCTCACTCTTTCCTCCCAGCAGCTCCCGGCGCTCCCCGGCTTTTCCAGGGCTGCTGGGGTTTCCCCTTCCCACGAGGTGA
The DNA here is from genome assembly GCA_013400775.1 of Chaetops frenatus. NCBI lineage: Eukaryota > Metazoa > Chordata > Aves > Passeriformes > Picathartidae > Chaetops > Chaetops frenatus. The sequence goes on from VZTR01004378.1 coordinate 34,942, forward strand.
CGGTGGGGGGTGAGGGCTGTTTTGGGGTGTTTCTAGAAAGCCCTGTTTGTGCTGTTTCCCTCTGGGCTCAGCCCTTTGCTTGGTGGCACCCTGAGGGGCAACTCCTTTGGCAGAGCTCTCACCCCAACATCCAGCTCCTCTCCCCTTTCCTTGATCGGATCTCAGTTGGAGGAGATAAAGCCACCACAGTTCACTCTTTCCTGGGATGAGCTAGGTTTGGTAGATTGAGGAAGGACATTGCTCACAGATTTTTCCTGTCTCCCCAAAGCCCCCCAGAGTGGTGACAGCTGTGGTTCATCTTTACTCCCCATCCTTTCCCCGAGTGTTGTTCCCATTTCCAGTACCCTGCTCCACCTCTCTTCCCATCCCGGTTTGCACGGATCTGTTCAGCCTGTGACACCCCTGGGCTCTGCCCAAGGCTGCTGTGCTGGAGCTGCTGCATGGTCCAGGCACAGGCAACAACTCCTGCCTGCCAGGGATCCTGCGCTCCTCCAGCTCTGTGCACGGGGCTCCTGCAGCCCATTTCAGCCCCTGGCAGGCTTAGAAGTGGCAGCTTCTGCCTGGGCAACATTTCTGGGGAGCTACAGAGGATGCAGAGAGAAAAATGTGGGGCTGCAGCCTAAAGCACCGTGTGAAATGAACAGGGGTACTCATTATGCTGATGATGGAGAGGGGGATCCCTCGTGTATCCCCAGCATTAAAGCAGCACCTGTGTGGACACGGCCTTGATCCAGAGTGTTTTCCCCCAGGAAAGATGTAACTGAGGGAGGTAGAAGGGTGGGAGGTGCTTGTGGGCAGGAGGGAGCGCAGGTAAAGTCGGGGATGGGCAGGAGTGTGGGCTGGCTCAGTGAGGCAGGCGAGGGCTGTCTGTGTGTGGTTAAGGGGTACCCCCGCACCATGGCACTGCAGTGTGAGGCCAGGAGTGGAAAAGCTGGAAAAGAGACATCCTGAATGCAGCACTGGGGTCCCCGGGCTGCCCACAAGCTGGGTCTCTGACATATTTGTGACATATACGGCAATGTGGAACCACGGAGACAATCCCAGGGGATCTCTGGAAAATACACGCCCAAAAAAAGGCTGCATGGAGTGCACAGAGAGGGGTCGCAGGTGGGATTTATCTCAGCAGTCTCGCTGCCACAGCCGCGCCCGACTCGGGGCATCCCCGCGCCGGCTGCGCAAGGACGGGGCGGTGCTGCCCTCGCGTGGCTGCCGGCGGCACCGCACAGCGCCCGGGGCCGGGGTCCGCGGGGCGCGGCGCTCCCCCAAATCCCCCGCTCCCTGCACTCCCAGCTCCTCCGTCCAGCGCGGACAGGGAGGAGAGAGGGGAAGGGGGATCCAGCTTGGCCGTGTGGTGGCAAATGTGCCCCCGTCTTGCCCCTATCACGATGGAAAACCAGAATGCGGAGATGTTGGGGGTCTGCCCAAAGCCAGCGGTGGGGGCGGGCAGGGGAGGTGTGGCCCCCGCAGGCAGCCCAGGGGTGGGAATGGCCTCATTCTGCTTCATCACAGAGGCCTGCATCCTCCTCCTCCTCCTCTGGGTGCGTGATTCCCGCGGCAGAGCGTGCCATGGCCTTCATCCAGCGTTGTTTCAGCTCCTCAGTGTCGGCCACGAAGGTGAACACCTGCCGGGACTGCACCAGCTGGAAGAGGTGCCGGGACTCGCTCTGGGGCATGTCCCGCACCTGGTAGCCCAGCAGGGGGATGGAGGTGTGGGCTCGGACGTCCTGCAGAGAACAGAGACAGTGGTGGGAGGCAGGGGATGGGCACAGTGGGATGTCCCTCGGGGGTGGATCCGAGCCAGGCCTCACCTGGGGGGCTGCATAGATGTAGAGCACGAGGGGATCGTCCTGTGGGATCACAAACCAGCCCCGCGTGCCCCCCTTGCCATTCTTGTCCAGCAGCTGCAGGGAACTGCAGAGCAAACTCCTGCTTGATATCTCTGCAGCTCCTTTCTGCAAAAAAAAAAAACCCAACAAATCCCTCAATACCCAGTGCAGATGGTAGAAAGGGCACTGAGCTGAGCTAATTTCCTGGGGAATTCCCTGCCCACTCCAGAAAACCCCCCAAAGCAGGGGCAGGTGAGGGACTGTCCTGGCTGTGATGGTGCTGCTGACATCCGGTGGTGAAAGGAGCCCTGGATGCCTGGTCCCAAGGCTTGGAGCAGGAAGGAGGGAGTTGAACACATGCACCCTCTGACTGCTATGGGAGTGACTCCCACCCCTCCTGCTGGGGTGCAGGGCTAGGCTGGGACAGTGAGGCTGGAGACCAGGGTGGGTAGCAATGCTCAGAGGGCATGGGGAGGCCGGGCAGAGAGGGGCAGAGCTCACCTCCAGGATGCCTCTGTGCTTCCCCTCGCGGTCCTCGAGCACCGTGTGGCCAGTCAGGAAGATGTAACACTCCTGGCACACGCGGTTCGGGCGGTTCCCATCGTACTGCAGCTCCGCCTTGTAGTCAGAGCAGCGAGCACACACCACCTGCAGCCACCACACAGGGACACTGGTGACACTGGGGCAGGGCTGGGGGACCCAGGGGCAGCTCCATGAGGAGCTGAGGGGCAGGAGCAGCCCTAAGCCTGGGAAAGGGGTACAAGGTGTAGGAGAGGTGCACTCCAGCCCCAGCAGCCACCTGAGCAGGCCAGGAGGGGGCACGGGGGGACTCACATATCCACAGGCTCGGCAGTGGTGCCTCCGGCGGGTGATGGCGTTGAAGGGCTCCTTGCAGCGCATGCACATGGTCACCAGATTGTCCCGCACCCACTGCGGGGCTCGGCGGCCCAGCTCCTCTGTCTGGGGGTGGGACACCATAGTCTAGGTGGTCCCAGCCCCTCTGTCCTCACCCCTTCCTCTCCTCAGCCTCCCCGCAGCTCAGTTTAGCTTGGGAAACTGAGGCATGGCAAGGTGTACTCTCCCGAGCAGCTGGAGGCAGGTGGGGCACAGGGAGAGAAGGAGGGTTACCTTCAGTGCTGGGGTGTCTGTCTCCAGTCCATGGACTGCTGTCTTAAAGGTCTCATTCCTCTTCTCCTTCCTGTCAATGGCATCTTGGAAGGCCTAGAGGGGAAGGCAGGGCTGGAGGGGCACTGGGGGCTGCCCTGACCCAGGGCACCCAGCTGGGATGGAGGGGCTGTGCCCCTTCTCTCAGCACTGGGTGGTACCTTGATCCAGGCGTTCATCTCCTCCTCAGACCTGGGTACAAAAAGGAGGTGGATGAGCTGTTGACCCTCCTCCCCGAGGGTCTGCATGATGTCACCCTTCCCCTCACCTGGCCTGGAGCTCCAGTGTCCGCTGCTTTCCCGAGACCAGGAAGGTGTGAGGAAACTCAGTGTCCTTCAGCTCCCGCACCTTTGGGAGACCAAAGGAAGATGTGGAGCTGAACCCACTTCCAGCACACCTGGACCTTTCTGCATGATATGGGGCACAGGTATGTCCCTTGGGCACAAGCCCTTCAGCCCCTCAGATCCCACATGCACAAGACTTCACTGGCATTTCACAGGACCAGAGAGTATCAACCCCACCCATGAAGCCAACCCTGGCTCCAGCTCCTCCCTCCTTCCCGGGAAATTCGGGCAGCAGCCACACCCCAGAGCAGGGGCTGTTGGAGGAGTCAGGGGCTGGGGGAAGCACAAAGACAAGGTGCCTGTCTGACCTTCATGCCCTCCACATCCAAGCGGAGGTGGACCTGGAACTCGGCGCCCACCTGGATCACCTTGGGCACGCAGTAGAGCAGCATGTTGTTGAACTGAGAGAGGGGAGGAGGGGGGGATGGAGCCCAGCACTGCCTGCTCCAAGCTGGAGGCTTCCCTGGGATCTGGGGTCCTTCACTCCCCAGGACTGAGTTAGTCCTTGGGAAGAATCCCACCTAAAACTTCCTGCCTCAGCCCCCTCCCACCCTGCAAAGGTGAAGCATCTCCAGGGTTGCCATGCCCAGGGATCAGCAGATTCCCAACCGTGTCCTACACTGAGTGGGATCAAACGCCTCCCCCAGCTCTGAATTCATCCCCTGTGTGTCAAGGTGACCCAGCAACCCCCTGGCCAGGCTGTGCTGCCCCACTGCCCATTCCCATCTCCTCTGCTCCCTCCCCTTGGCCCAGGCATCCCAGCTCCCACCAGGAACAGGTACTTCTCCGATGTGCTGTTGTTGCGGGTGGAGATTTTTTGGATTGGCCCCTCCTTGATCAGCTCGTTGGAGGGATCCACGATGTCATCCTCGAGGCCCAGCCTCTGATAGACCACCCAGAGATTCTGCAGCCTTTCCTAGGGGAGGCAGAAGGACCTGTTTCTGCAGGGTGCTGAGCAGCCACAACCTTGTCACTGCTGGGTCCCCTCCATGCCCACCTCCCAGGTCAGTTGCTGAGTGCTGGGAGAGGTGGCACAGCTCTCTCAGCCCAGACTGATCTTTGGGAGCAGCTCCCAGCCTTGACCAGCCAGTCACATCCCAGCTGATGTTCCAGATGTGACTTCTCTAGGCTTGGGGTGGTGGGGTTGGGCATTAAGAGCAGGGTCAAAGCTCCTCAGCTGAACCCACAGGGCTCCTGTCCCCTTCAGGGTCACAGTGCCATGAGCTGCAATGCATTTCCAGCTGGGACAGGGCCTCACCATCTCGGCAATAGCTGCATTGGAGTGCTTGGCCACCATAAAAATCATCTCCAGGGCCTCTGCAATGAGAACAGACAGGCTGGAGGTGAAAAACCTGCTCTGGAGCTGTAGGAGGAAGCTCCTGGCTCTGTCCCTTATAGATGCACATGTGTAGCAGTTGCTGCCCTTCTGTTAACACAACCCAAGTGGCCCTGAAATGCTGTGCAGGAGTCTGGGTACAGCTGGACTGCACATGGAGGGGTCCTGGGGGGACAGACAGCCCACCCCTGTATCCCTCCATTCCAGCAGGACTGGGAATTGTGTTATCCACAGGGGTCTGAAAGCTCCTCTAGCTGCTACAGGTCTGTAGGGGATACTGTGGAGGGACCACCCATATCCTGACACACCATCCTTCCCCTCGCCAGCCCCTGAAAAGGCAGATTAATCCCTCTCCCTGCTAGAAAAGGATCAGACTGAGAGGTTTATCCAAGGGCACAGGGCAGCTAGTGAGTGAATCCAAGTGTTCAGGTGCCCATATACACTGGGGATCATTATTTCCCTACAAACCCACCCTGCCCTCCCCACCGTGGAGAGCCAGAGCCCTTACTCTGAGCATCGCCCCTGTCAGGGGACTGGGGCGGGAGTTTCTGGACATAATCCTTGAGGAGGAGCTCGTAACGTGGAATCCTCTGCACAGGCTCCAGCATGTGGTGCTGCAGCGTCAGGTTAGCACAGACCTTCCTCTTCTGGGCAGGGACACCAGCCACGGAGAGAGGAACAGTTACCAAGGCAGCTCCCATCCTCTGCTGTTTCCCCATTCCCAGGAGATTTTGGGAGCTCTGCTGCGATTCCCCTGCCCTGCCCTTGCCTGGATGTCAGCAATGAGCTCCTGGAAGGGGGGTGATTTCTCTGACCAGGCAGTGATGAGCTCCACGGCCTTGTCGAAATTCTTCACATACTCCCCATACATCTTGAGGAAGGGTGCAAGCTTCTGGATCACATCCCCAATGCGGGGGTTGTGGTTCCTGCAGGAGGGAACCACAGACCAGCAGCTTCCTCAGCCCGTCAGGACAGACAGACAGCGGGGGATGAACTGAAGGACCACGGTGGAGGACTGAGGTTTTCCCTGCTGCAACCTGCTACATCCCACACCATTTCCTGCTCTCCAGAACAGGAATGTCCCCACCTTGCAGCCAGCCTGGCCTGTTCACACCCTCAAACCACCTGAGATGTCACCCCCTTCCCATACTTTGAGTGTTTTAAGGAAGTGCTTTCCAGCTCAATACATTTGGAGCAAAGCAGGCTGAGCTCTGGTCCTAGTGGGAGCCTGAACTCAGCGCTGCTCCCCCATTCTGGCCAGGCCACCCAGGTGCCCTGCCCTCCCCTCCTGCAGCTCACCAGTCCTCCATGCGCTTCTGCAGCTCTGGCAGGAAGAACTCAGCATGGAACTGGTAGATGGAGGAGATGTTGGAAAAGATCATTTTCACCACCTCCTCTGGGACCACCTTCCCAGTTTTGGCTTCTTTCATTAGCTCTGTATAGAATACCTGGAAGAAGGAAGGGTGAATAAAAAGGGTGATGGGAGATGCTTGAGGATCCCATTCCCTCTCTGGGTCTGGCCCATTACCCAGTGAAAGGCCTGACTGTGCAGGAGGGAAATCCCAGGCCCCAGGAGGAGAGGGGAATGGAAGGCTTTGCTGGGACAAGGGTACTTCCCAGAGGCCTGGGGTGTAGGAAAGGCAAAGGCCAGATCCACCCTCTGGCTGTAAAGACCAGTAGCCCACACGTCCCACATTTTTACAGCTGCAATCTCTCCAAAATCCCCTTGCACTGGTCCCTCCACTCCCCAGGTCACCTGGTCAAGGAGGTGGAGGCGGTTGACATAAGCCTGCTCTGTCTCCAGCAGCTCCAGTGCGATTTTCTTTTCCTCTGGTTCCTGCATGGGGAGTAGGGCTCAGTCTCGTGGGCAGAGATGTGACCCTGTGCCAGCCCTGGCTGAGTGTGGGCACCCACCAGCCTCAGGAGCTCACCTGGCTGCCAGGCTCCAGGCCTGGGCCCTGTGGCCTCCTCCAGTTGTCCTCACGGATTTTGTACCGCAGAGAACGGAGGCATTTGAAGCTGAGTCCATGCCCACCTTGCTGATCCTTCTCCTCATTCTCTTCTCTGGTCAGGGAGTGGCTCCGGCTGGCAGGGAATGTTGGAAGCTGTTGGGCCTGGCTGGCTGCAGCTCTGGTCAGAGCCTGCTTGTTCCTCTGGGCAGCTTTGCTGTCCCTCATACAAAGGAATTCCATTCAGCCATTCTCCCAGCACAGCCCCCAGGCCCAGCTTAAAGCCACCAAAAGGGACAAGAGCAGCAGCTCCCCAGCACTGACACTGCTCTGCTCTGCTCCAGCCCTGCAGGACAAACATCCTCAGCATCTCCCCACGGGGCCAGGATCCAGCCTCTCCTCCCAGTGCCTCCTGCTGCTGTGGCCAGTCCCTCTCCTGCCCTAGAAAAGCAGGATCCTGCCGTTTATCCCACCCACAGCTCTGGCTTTCTGCCTGCTACCAGCACAGAGGAAAGCAGGGAGAAGCCCAATAGCCAACAGTTTTGAGCCAAGAGCAGGACATGTGTGGGTGGTTTTGCAGACAGGTTGGTTTTTGGTGGTGTTTTCTCTTCCCTTTTCTGGCAAAGACAAAGAAAGCAGGTCCAGAGCAGGCATGAGGGAGAAGTCAGGCTGTTTAGGTGACAGCAAGTGACTTGTCTGTCATCCAAGAGCAGGTCCCTGCAGGAGACTGCTCTGGGCAGAAACTGGAAAGATTTCCACTGTTGGCCTGCAGACAGGAGTGGGATGGATAGGATGGGAAAGACACGAAGAAATTGGACATCAAACTACAAACTTGAGGATAGGAGGTAACTTGAGGAGCAGAGACTCCTCTGAGGAGGATGTCAGGTCCATCCCATGCTCAGGATGCCTGTGAGCTCAGGAATGCATCCACAGCCATGCACAAATCCCCTCCTGTCCAGGGGGGCTGGCAGAACCCTTCAGAGACAAAGAGGCTTTTTCCATTTCTCCTGGTGCCTCCCAAACCTGTGTCAGCCTAAAGCCACTGGTGAGTCCCAACAGGGAACTTCTCTCTTTCTGTTAGCTGACTTAGGCCAAACCATTGTCTGTTCCAAAATGCTCTGCTCATTCCCAGGTTCCCCAGCTTCCTCTGAAAGTCCCGAGTTACTTTTATTTCCTCTAAATCAAACTCGCACTCCACAGCAAACAACAAACACACTGCAGCAGTGACATGGCAGCACTGCAGTGGTTCCAACACAGCTTCACTGTGGGATGATGGGGACAACCACAAAGTCTGGGGAAAAGCACACAGCAGAGATGCAGGAGTTCCTGGGATGAAAGGAAGTGTCGTCCCTGAGCATCTTCAGGAATTGCTGCAAAACTCACCTGTCCAACCACACAGCCTCTCTAAGGCTCACTGAGAGCATCTCATGGGTACAAGGAATAGCAGGATTCCATATTTTGATTCAACAGATGGAGAAACTGAGGCACAGCCCTGACAGTAACTCACCTGAAGCCTCAGAATTACCTTTACACCAGAGCCAGGGCAGAGCCCCTCACTCAGAACCCAGCACACGCTGTCTGAGGGTCACAGCTCACACTCCAAGGGAAGGAGCTGTTTTACAAAAGGAATTCTCTCTGTCCCTTAACCTAATCCTTTATGTTTCCTTTCCTAGGAGCCACATCTCTGCTAACAACTGGATAGTTTGAGGCTGAGACCCTCCCAGACACCCAAGCAATTAATTCCCAGTGAAACCCCCTGCTTATGTATCTGCAAACCACAACTTTCCCCAGCAGCATCAGCAGCGGGATGCACCAGCCAGGCTGAGTGTGAAGATGCTGGGTGTGGGGGGAATGGGCTGCCACAGCCTAACCCTGAGCCAAGAAGCAGAGTCACTCACATCCCACTGAGGTTTTCAGATTTCTGTTCATGACTCACAGTGGGAGGAAGACACTGAGGCAGACCTGAGTGGTGAAGAATTGCAAAGCACCTTGTCAGCTTCTCCACAGGCTCCAAAGCACCTCCACAGTGGGTTTCTTCCTTCCCACTCCCTGTGGAGCCCTAACACACCCTCAGCACCCAGAGCCCTCCCTCCTTACCAGTGCTCTTCGAATGCAGCCACCAGCTTCACCACACTCTGCTGATTATCCACCTTCCCCTCCATGGCATGGGCTGGGAGCAGGTCCTGGGTGTCCAGGAGATGCAGGGGCAGGTGCTGGGGGCTGCAGCCCCTTCCTCTGTGCCCCTCTCTGCTCCGAGGTGTTTCTGGCACCCAGGCTGCAGTTTGGGAACGAGGATTTGCACGAGGCAAAGCCCACCCGCTGCTGTTTCTGTGGTAGCAGAGCTTGTCTCTGGGTTGGCCTCAAAAGAAAAGAGGAAGCATGGCAGTTTGTGGGTAGGAGAAACGCTGAGAAAACACTGGGAATCACTTCAGTTTGGGAGGGATCAAAGTGGTGGCACAGCCAAGGCCAGAGCAGCAGCAGGGGTGGTCCCCAGCAGCTGGATGGCTGTGGGGCCAGCCAAGGTAACAACCATGAGAAAGAACAAGACGTGGCTGGAGAAGGGGCCATGTGGAGGTAGGGCAACACTTCTCCAGAAAGGCCTGAAAGAGTGCACTGGGCGTGAGAACCAATCTGTATGGAAAGTGAGAAACCCATCCCAGAGCTTGTGCCCCAGGACCCTGGACAGCCCATCAGCTGGACCAACGCTGGAACCAGAACTGGAGATCTTTCCTCCTTTTCTCCCTTTTCTTCTCTTTTCTTTTTCTTTTCTTTTCTTTTCTTTTCTTTTCTTTTCTTTTCTTTTCTTTTCTTTTCTTTTCTTTTCTTTTCTTTTCTTTTCTTTTCTTTTCTTTTCTTTTCTTTTCTTTTCTTTTCTT
>VZTR01004378.1:45046-76212 GCA_013400775.1 Chaetops frenatus
GGGTCGCGGCCCCAGGATAACGGGAGGATCTCTGGATGATTCCCCCCCCCCTCCATGGAGGCCTCCGTGCGCTGGGGGTCACTGTATATACAGCCCTACCCCGTATAACGGGGCCCCCTGTGCGATGGGGGCACCTATGGAAAGGGGGACCCCTGTGTAATGAGGGCCCTCGTATGTAATGGGATGGGGTCCCCGCGGATGGTGAGGTGCCAGGGGACAGTGGGGGATCGGGACCCCGGTACAACAGGAGGAGGTGGATTCCTGCACGATGTCCCTATGAAGACCCCCAAGTGCTAGGGTTATATATACAGTATATACAGCCCCCATGTTTTAATGGGGCCCCCTGTGCAGTGGGGGCTCCTCTACAATGCGGGACCCCCTATGTAACGGGATGGGGTCCCAGTGGGTAATGGGGGATTGGGACCCCAGTATACAGGGAGGAGGTGGATTCCTGTTTCATGCCCCTATGGAGGCCTCCATGCTCTGGGGGTCACTGTATATACAGCCCCCCCATTTTAACGGGACCCCCTTGTAGAATGAGGGACCTCTGGGTAATGGAGCCCCCCGTCTGTAAGGGGATGGGGTCCTGTATGCTCTGGTGGTCCCTATATAAAATGGGGTTCTGTATAATAGGGGGATGAGGATGCATTCTGCAACAGGGACACCCTATATAGGGAATAGGGAGCACCATAAAATGAAGGGGTGAGGCCCCCTATACAGTGGAGGCTCCTCTGTAGTGGAGTGTTGGGACCCTGCTATGACAGGGAATAGGGACACTGTAATCTGGGAACCCCTTTAAAATTACTCCTCTGCCATCAGGCCTCCCATATAAGGAGGGATGGGAAACCCCAAGACCCTCTCAGTAACAGGGGCTCCCTAAGATGGGAAGGTGGAGGACCCCTGCAACCTAGGGACCCCATAAAATGGGGAAAGGAGTGCCTGTCTGAGAGTGATGGAGGGATGCTGGGACCAAAGCTGTTCATCCCAGGGACTTTGGGAACACCAGGACAGAGACCTGCTCAAGAGGTTTCTCTCTCAGGTTGGGCATGAGCCACTACCTCCAACCATTGGCAGAAATGTGCTGGGAAGGAAGGTCCTGTACCTGCCTGGCTTCTTCACCTACGGTGAGTGACTGTCCCTCTCTGCCAGCACCCTGGGGAGTGGGGGCTGCCAGGCAGACTGAGCCAGCCCCCAGCCAGCACTCCCACATGCCCTTGGGATCATCCTGAGGCTGCAGTGAGGCATAAACCACCACAGCTCCTTGCAAGGCTGTCAGATTCATGTACCTGTTGCTGGGGACAGAGGAGTGGTGGCCACAGTGTTGGTGCTGCATCCCATTCCCATGGCACATTGCTGTGGCTTTGCACCATGGTGGAGAGGTTTGGGTGGGTTTAGGTGATGTAGGCTTGTTGCAGGAGGGTTTTGTGTATTTTGGAGATTGTAGAATACTTTCCTTCTGCTCCAAAACAGCCCTGCAATAACCTGCCCCCTACTCTGCCTATTTGTCATGTAGATGGAGCTCCAAAGGGACAGAAATACCAAGAAAAGGGCAGGCAATATGTTTAGACGGAAAAAAAAAAAGCAGCATTTTCCTCTTTTTGTGGGTGGGGTAGCATGGGAGAGGTGGGTGAATACTTTGTGACCTGCTGTCATAGCAGGCTTGCTCTGGGGAAGGGGAATGCACAGTCCTGAAAGCTGAGCTGGGCCAATCCCAAAGTCAGTCAGCAGTATCCATGGGGTGGAACCAGCACAAGAGCAGTGTGAAAGCACTGGAAGCCCATCCTGGGACACCCAGGGCTGGAAATGCTCCAGTGCTGCCCTTTGGAAGATGCCATTTCCAAACAGATGGGCAGTGTTGGTGTTGGAGGGGTGCAGAGCCTGCCTGGCTTCACTTGGGCAGCACAGGACAGGGGCCAGGAGCAGTCAGTAGCCACCAGCACATAGTGGGTTCTATCCCACCTCATTATATGGGGGAGAAATGGGATCTCTGGGCTTTTTCTGTGACTGCAGAGCTGAGGAAGTTTGCCTGGGAGAAGGTGGTGAGGCAGGAACTGAACATGGGTTTGTGAGATCCATATTAACCCTGAGTCAGACCTTCCTGGGGTGGAGGGAGGAGGTGACAGCACAGAGCACATGGGATGATCCCTGGTGACACCACACAGCACATGAGATGTCCCCCCCTGATCTGGTTCAGTCCAAACTGTCTTGGAGCCCTTTCAGGTGACCAAAACCATAAAAAGACAAAAAGTAGCCCAAAATACTGGTGCTGTCCTTCCAGATTAGACAGATGACAGAGAGTAAGAGTTTTTGTCCTCCAGCAAGAAGTTTTTAGGACTGTTACAATAAATCACTTACTGTGGGACCATGGGGTGGCTGCCATGCTGAGCCTGGCGTGGTTCTGGCTGAACCCTGGAGCAGTTTGGGGTGCTCTCCACTGGCCCCTTCCCCACTGACAGCAGCCTGGTGTTGTCCCACCCAGCCAGACACATCGTGGAAGTGGATGGGAAAAGAGGCCTCTTCCGTGGCCTGACTCCTCGGCTCATCTCAAGCACTTTATCAACCATCACCAGGGGGAGTGTGAAGAAGGTAAAGGTCAGATTCTCTCTCCATTAATCACCTGCAGGGTCAGTGCTACTGCAGCAAGTGCCTGCAGCCAGCCAGGGCTGCACAGGACTGATGCACCCATCCCCCTCCATCTCCTTAGGGAATAGTCCTCCAGTGCCCTTATTCTCAAGGCATTTTTTTTGTTTATAAACCGTTTTAATTTAATTTGGCGTGTCCTTCCCTTGTATCCTTTGTCAGCAGTTTTGTGCCTCCTATTCCTCTATTTTACTCTCCATCCTTTCTTCTCCTGTGTTCCTTCTTGCCTGCTTGTCTTGTTGCTGCATCTAGAGTGTGGTTTTTCGTGTTTTCCCCTTGTCCTCAGATGTCGTGGCTCAGCATCTCCATCGGTTCTGACCATGTTTCTTCCCTCTCCACTCAGGCTTTTCCACTGGAAGACATGGAGCACGTGTCTAACAAGGATGATGTGAAAACTTCGCTTAGGAAAGTGGTCAGAGAGGTGGGAAAGTGGATATTGCCTATTAAGGAGTGGTCAGGGAGGTCTCTGGGAATGTGGGTGAGATCACTTGGAGAGAAACTGGGATGAGAAGTTTCTGGTGTTCTGTAGCCATTCTGTGTCCATCCATGAAAACATTCACAGGAATAGAGGTTTACCACAAGAACAGATTTCCAAATGGGTTTCCCCACACTAAAGGAAGGGGCCTGGGCCATGCAGGAGCAGCACAGCTTTTCACACAGGTGTCTTCTCCTCCCTTCCCAGACATCCCACGAGATGATGATGCAGTGTGTGTCCCGGGTTGTCTCGCACCCACTGCACGGTGAGTCCTGTCCCCTGGCTGGCTCCCCTCCAGACTGGGGATCACTCCAAACCCTGCTTGCTCAGGGGAATGATAATTATGGTACTTCTCTTTCATATGAGGCTGGTGCTGGGGTTGGCCTTCAGGCTCTAACCTGGCTGAGCAACGAGTTTCTCTCTTCCCACTCATCCAGGACCTTGTCCTAGGGATGCCGTTGGGGTTAGGGTCAGTAGCAGCCTTCCAGTGCCTAAAGGGGCTCTAAGAGAAGATGGAGAGGGACTTCTGGAGAAGGGCATGGAGACAGGACAAGGGGGAATGGCTTCCCACTGCCATCAGGGCTAGATGGGATATTGGGAAGTATTCCTTCCCTGTGAGGGTGATGAGGTCCTGGCACAGGGTGCCCAGAGAAGCTGTGACTGCTCCATCCCTGGAAGTGTCCAAAGCCAGGCTGGACAGAACTTGGAGCAACCTGGGACAGTGGAAGGTGTCCCAGCCCATGCCAGGGGGTTTGGAAAAAGATGATCTGTCAGGTCCCTTCCAACCCAAAGCTCTCTGTGATCCTCTGAAATCCTTCCCACCACTTACAGGCTCAGGAAAGGCCCCAGTTTCTAATGAGTCTTGCAGTGCTGAGGACCACTGAGAGGAGCTGGAGATGCTGTGAGTTGAGGGAGAGCAGAAGGGTCATGTTTCACTTTCTTTCACATCCATTACAACCCAAACTGGATTTGTTTCTCTATCAGCCCTGTGTTTCTTTCCTCCCAGTGATCTCCATGCGCTGCATGGTCCAGTTCGTAGGCCGGGAGGTCAAATACAGGTGAGCGGCTGCAGCTTGGAAGGGTCTGGGCTCAGGGGTGCCAGGTGCACCTGTGCCATGGGGAATAGGGTTATCCAGAGGCTTGAGAGACTGAAAAGTGAATCTGAGCTGTGGTGAGAGGGTGGCTGACTGGGGGTTGAAAGGGTGTGGGAACGCTAGGCTTTGTCCTTTGTTCCTGTGGGGGTTTGAGGCTGTATCACCCCTTGCTGATCACACAGCGAGTCTCCTGCCTTTTTCCTTTGGCTGTTAATGGAAAGGGAAGGCAGCAGGGAGGCAGAGTGGATAACACAAAGCTTTGCTGCAGCCCTGCTTAGTCTGTAAAATTTTTCCAAGCCTTTTGCAGTACCAGCTGCCTCTCTGCAGGGCAGAACTGCCTGTGCAGCGACAGGGAGCACGCTAGACAGGATTGCAGCCAGCTCATGACAGGCAGCTCGAGTTCCCAAAGGCAGGACAGGGTTCTTGGGCTTGGAATCAGCCAAATCAAACCATATCACACAGCATCTGTACCCCCTCACAAAGCCTCACAGAGCTGCTGTACCTTCAGCACTGGTGAGTTGTGTCCTCCCAGGGGTTACTGCAGATTGGCAGAGTACAGACACGACCTTCCATCCCTCAAACCTGCCTGGTCTGAAGAGAATAAGCAGAACAAGCTGCCTTTTGGTGGAATGATGGCTGGGGAGACACTGCCATGGCTGGGAGCTGCAGGATGCATGTGAAGTTGCACAGGACAGAGGTGGAACAACCCTGCAGACTCACAGCTCTTTTCCTTTCTTGGCAGTGGTGTGTTCAGTGCCATTGGCAGGATATTTAAGGAAGAAGGGATCCTGGGATTCTTTGTGTACGTGAGTTGTTGTTTAAATACTTTCTCCTGTAGCCTGAAGGCACCAGTGGCTCTCCTGGCTGCTGTGCCAGCCCCAGCTGGAGTCACACTGAGCTGAAACCTTGTCTGACCAAGGGACTCCCACATCACTCCCACGATTAAATCTGCCTTTGACAGCGCTCCAGTTTGACCATTAAGTTTGCCCCAGATCTTATCTTCAGTCAAAACTTCAGAGCCCAGAGGAAGCTGTATTTTTTTCTTATCTTTCTTTTTCCCTTGATGCTTCTTTGTGTTTCAGTGAAGGGCCATTTAAAGCATTTGTTTGTGCAACAGGCACCGAGATCAAGTGCAACAATGAGATCCCTTGTTGGAATGAAAGCTAGGGCCTGGATAAGCAGCATATTCCTCTGCAGAGCACTGTGGGTGCTTGTAATGAGCAGCTTTACCTGTGTGGTTGGACTGTGGTGGTGCCTGGACCAGGAGGAGCTGAAAGGTGTTTCCAGCTGCTTACAGAGTGTGGCAAATTGGTGCATCACTGAAATGGAAGTTTAGTGGGCACCTTTTTGCTTGAACCCTTAATTAATGCTTCCTGCCTTTCTTTTTCACATCTACATAAAAGCAGAACCACCTGCTGTCTCTGCTCGTGGTGGGGAGATAACTCACTTTATTATGTCAATAATAGTAAAGGCAGCTCTGGAATCTCAGGAGGGGTTTTCAGGATGCCTTTGGCTCTGCAGTCACAAAATGTGGGCCTCCAGATGAAACCTGGAATGCATCAGGAAGAGGGAAGCAGTCACAGGGGGTCTCGCCCTGTCCTTCCCCAAGGGAAAATGGCTAGGGGTCTGCAGAGACCCCACCCTGCTGAGTGTCACTGCTTCTTCCTTTGGCAGCCCACATCTGTGCAGCTCCAAATCTGCTCCATTAAATAGAGGATCCTCTGGGATGGTCCCTGTGAGTGGGGCAGGGCTGGAGCAGGCTGCTCACAGCCCTCTACCTCCCAGGGAAATGATCTGAAAGAAGCTGCCACATTCCCTTCCATCCACATCAAATAAACACTGCTGGTAGCCCAATGAAACTTAATAGTTCACAGGAAAGGCTTTAACACAACCCAGACTGACTCAGGAGGGCTCTGAAGTTCTACATGCTCTATAACTCTGTTAGGAAATCCCACTGCTGTGAGGGGGGCACAAACTGCATGTGAAGGACCAAACTGCTGGTTTTCTCCTCTCAGCCCTCCTGGTGCAATCCCAACACATCCACTCCCCTAAAATCGTGGCAGTGCACTTGGTTCTCATGGCCTTATAACCCCCCTCAGCAATAACAGTGGCACACACTCTCTGGTTGTGTGCCTGGCTAGAGATAATGGCTTTTCAAGGATGGATTTCTCTCCCCTCCCCTCATATCTGCAACAGGCTCCTGCAGCCCAGGAAGGTGTTCCCTGAGCTCCAAAACTGCTGGGCATGGTCAGCTCAAGGCTGGCTTGTGCCAGGTCATTTCACTGGGGTTTCTCCCATTGGGTCACATCAGTCTGCATCATTCAGGCTTCTTCCTCTGCCTGCTGCTGTTCCAGCTTTTCATCATCTTCCAAAAAATATTCCCAGTTCAGACCTTGGACTTATCTGCAGGTGTGAGAATTGTAGCACTCACTTTGACTATATTATGTCATTATTACTATTAATTAGATTATGTTACTATTGACATAATATAGTCACTTGACTGTATTATGTCAATAGTAGTAAAGGCAGCTCTGGAATTCCAGGGGAGGTTTTCAGGCCTGATGCCTTTGGCTTGTTGGGATTTGGTTCTTTTCTGCAGCTCTCAGACCCCTGGTTTCCAGACATCCAGCTCAGGGCCAGCAGCTGTTGTTACTCTGGAGGGGAGAGAGGGATGGGATCCTTATTGGAAGTGGAATAAACAGTCTGACTCCCTATCAGCAGTTGGGTGAGGTTTTCCTTATGGGGCTGCCCTGGCCCAGTCCTTTGCTTCTGGACTTTATTAAGGCTCCGTTGTATCTGCAGCAGCTCAGGAGCTTCAGACTTGACTTTGAGTTAGAGAAAGGATGTTTTTCACAAAGGCTGAAAGCCAAACACAAAGCAGAACATCTCTTTGGGGCCAGGGAGCTTTGATTTCTTTGTCCTGTCTGCTACTCTCATGTGTCACATCTTTGAAGCCAGTGAATATTCTGTTGAAGATTTCTGCTGTGCCTGGCCCCTGAGACCTCAGCTGCATCCCCAGGGCTGCTGGGGCCTTAACAATACGCAGGTTGTTCCCAAAACCAGTCCCAGCTGCTGCTCTGCTGTTGCAGCAAGCACAGCAGGAAACAAACTGGTCCTTTCTCTGAGGAGGCACAGTCATGTTTGGAAACAAAGGACTCAGATTAATGTGCTTGGAGGTGGCTCCTTCTAGCTCAGCAAACACTTGTGTGGCTCTTGACAGGCTCCTTTTCAGAACTGACCACATCTGCTGGTGAAACACAGATTTGACACACACCTGGATCCTTTGGTAGTGGAACAACCCCTGCAAAAGCAAGAAACCCTGCACTGGTGCAACAGATGCTGCAGAAGCAGCAATGAACTGGAGAAACCCTCTGGAACATTTCTAAAAGAAGAGAGATTCCACAAAGAGATGAACTTCTCATTTGGCATCCAAAAGGGCATCTGCAAAGATGGAAACCACTTCATCTGTGTCTCACTTGGGTTTCTCAGCAGGACTTGGGCCAGGGAGGGATTTGGGATAGAACAAGGGGTCTTGAGTCATGCCCAAAAAACAGATCCCAAAAGCTTCCCAGCCAGAGCAGCACCTGGAGTACCAAGTTTAAAGGCTCAGAGAGCTCTTTCTTGAAATCTCCCATTCCTCCCAAAGTAAAAATTTCATTTTGGGGGAGTGGAGTTCCTCTGTGCTGGTGGAGGGAAGGAGGGTTGGGCACTTTGGGAGGTGGCCCTGGGACCCTCCTGCACCTCACACCTCTCCTTTTGCCCTTGCAGTGGGTTAGTCCCTCACATCCTGGGGGATGTCATCTTTCTCTGGTGCTGCAACCTCCTGGCTCACTTCATCAACACCTACGCAGTGGACGACAACGTGAGTGCAAGTGCCTGAGGGAGGGCTTGGGGTCTGGACCAAGCATCTGCAGTGGGAAGGAGTTACTGGGGAGCAGGGGATGATTTAATACAGACCTGGGCTTTGGGGACATCCCTGTGAGAGTGCTGGAGACGCTGTGTCTGCTCAGGGCTGAGCCTCACCTGCACTTTAGGGGATCACATTTGACAGCAAATGTCTTCCCAGACTCTCAGCTGGGATGCAGCTGCTCTCCTTTGCTTTCTGCCTCATCTGCTGCCCCAGCCCTTTGCCTCAGGCTCAGGGAGTGTCACATAATGACTGTGCCAGCCTGGTGTCATCCCCCTGCTCCACAACACCTTTGGTTTCTCTCTGCAGTTCAGCCAGGCATCGGTGATCCGGAGCTACACCAAATTCGTGATGGGGGTACGTAGGCAGCTGCCATGTCCTGTCCCCTCCTCCTGCCACCTCTGGGCTGGGAGCTCATGCTCTGGGGGCACAGACTGGTCTGTACCTGACATCCTTTATCTAAGGATAACTCTGCTAACATGCAAAAGCTGGAAGTAGCGTTTTTGACACGGGGAGCATTAGGGAGGCTGCTGGTTTTCTGTGCTTTCAGATCGCTGTGAGCATGCTGACGTACCCATTCCTTCTCGTGGGAGATCTCATGGCAGTGAACAACTGTGGGTATGTCCTTCACACTGAGATCTAAAGCTTTCCCTTCCTTTCTTGCAGCCCCTTGTTGTCTGAATGGGCTGCTAACGACCGTAAAGCTTTCCTACAGCCCCATAAACTCTGTGGCACCTCGCAGAGCTGGCTCGTTTCCTGTCCCAGGTTGCTTATAATTTTAGATCAGAGGGCACAGACACGAGCAGCAGAAAAGCTCAGGTGGTGAGAACTAGGGAGAGTTGTGGTGGTGTGGTCCGATCTGAGCTAGGCTGGAGGCAGAGGGATCAAAGGGACCATGCTGGCTCCAGGGAGCATCATGAGGCAAGCAGAACTCTTACTGCAGTGATGGGAGCAGACAGGAGCAGGACCAAGCTTGCCTTCCCAATCCCACTGCTGCAAGTCTGCATTTCTGCTCATGGGAATAGGATGGTATCCAAGTTTGGTGTAGTGTTTTCTCAGTATCTGCTGGCTTTTGAAGGTGTAGATACAGTCCTGGACTCTCAATGTCTCCAGGTAACGCTCCTTGTTTGTGCACTCCAGGGGTAATTAAATTACAGAACTGCTGCATTGTAAATAACGAGCTGTTACTTGGCTGCCAGCCCGTTGTGGACACTGTCCCCGTGTCCTCACTGACACTTCCTGCTGCTCTTTTGTTACCTGTGTGGGTAAGGTGACACTTCCACCTCAGCTGTTCCCTGTTGCCGTGCAGGTTGCGCGCCGGCCTCCCTCCCTACGCTCCTGCCTTTGCATCCTGGATCCACTGCTGGAGGTATCTCAGTGCTCAGGTGAGGGAGCAGGGCACAGTCTGGGCTCCCTCTGCTCCTTCCCCAAGTCTCCAGCATTCCCCAAAAGTGCCTGTGCTGGATCCTTGATGTGCTCTGCAGCCTGCTTCTACCCCTCCAGTTCTGGCACTGGTGCCAGTATGGCAGTGCTGCTCTGCCCATTGCACACCCCAAGCTTGCAGCCTGCAAGCTTTTAGCCCGTGCATTGCATACAGCAGAGTCTGTGCCCCTCTGCATCTGTCACCCTTGGAGGAAATGCCCAACTCCAGCACCCACAGGGCTGGCACCCCACTTTCTCCTGCAGTGCAGCCCAGAGTGTCCAGGCCTTGCAGCCCTGCCATGGGCACGGAGTTGGGCCCTGCTAAAGCAGCTGCAGCTCCCTGGCCAGGTCCCAGGCTGCCCTGACCCCGTGCTCTCCTCCTCAGGGGCAGCTGTTCCGTGGCTCCAGCCTGCTGTTCCGCAGGGCTCCCATCCCAGCCACCTCCTTCCCCATCGACTGACTCCTCAGCAGGGAGAGCTCATCAACTCAGACTCCTCAAGAAACCCCAAGCTTGTTTCGATATCTGTATATTTCTATTTTCTGATCCAAAGTGCATGGTGCCAGAAGTGACACCTCCTCTCCAGCAACAGACTTCTGGACATCTGGTTTCAGGCTCCAGCTGGACCAAAGCTCCGTCCTCATGGCTGTCTCAACTGGGATGTGTAGCAGAGAGCAGAAAGGCATTGTCCCTTTGATCCAGGCTATAGCTCTGGAGTTGCTGGGGAAGTCCAGGAATCCAGAAAATGCCCAAGTAGTAAAGAGCCAGCCATGAGCTGCAGGGACAAAAGACTGCTTTGTTCTGCCTGAGCTGAGAAGCAGCAGGAGATCCAAGGTCACCTCACTGGGAAGGTTATGCCAGGTGACAGCCTCCTGCCTCATCCTTTCTGGAGGGAGCACCTTTGCCTGGCAGGTAACTGGGCAAGATCAACCTGGCATCCATATTTAAGGTTTGAGGGTACCTGAACACCTGGGAGCACCCCACCTCCCATGGGTGTGAAAAGGAAATTACAGGATCAAAACAGGGAAGGGAAAGAGAGTCCCATTACAAGGAACAGCAGAGTCCCAAAGAGATGGGTCCAGCCCAGCCCAGGGCAGCGATGGGATGTGGACACAGAGAGAGCCCTTGGGAAGGGACATGTGCTGCCTGTCATTGGGCAGGGTTTCAGTCATGGCATGGGCTGATGGCTGGGCAGGCAGCCTGCACACACTCTCAGGGGAAGTGGGTGCTGGTGTGGCCTGGCCTGGCTGCACCTGGGGGTATCTCCCAGCCAGCAGCACCACCAGCCCTGCAGGGCTCCTGTTCCCATCACTGATGGAAACGGAGCCGCTGGGATCTGAGAGCTGCACACAAAGGGCTCCTGCAGCAGGGGCAGCCATCCAGGGCTCTCTGCAATAAAGGGAGAAACCTTGATCTGGCCAAGGGCTGGTGAGGTGTCGGGGTCGAGGGCTCCTGGTGCTCAGTGGAGCACAGCTGGCTCCGTGTGTAGCAGAGCTCACCAGTGGCACCAGGGCACGATGGATGCTGAGCTCCCCAGACAAGAGTTTATTTGCACCAGTCTGTGCTGTGATGGCAGCCAGGCAGATTTCCCCCATTTCAGTTCCCCATGAAGCAGTCTTTTGCACAGAGGTGATGCTGCACTCCCTGGGAAGAAATTTAGGGTTCCTTGAGCTGGTTCCCACGTGCTGCAGCAGCAGCTGGGGTCACATCTCACCCTGGTCCTGTGGGGGCCTGCCAGCAGGCAGGCTCGATGCACACCCCCAGGCAGGGCTTGCAGGACAGTGTGGTACGTGCTGGGACTGGCAGCCCCCACCCAGCTCCCTTCGGTGTTGTGAAGTTGGTCCTGTCTGTCTTCCCTCCCTCCCAGTTTGTGTTACAGTTAAATAATGCATGGACCTGTTCCCTAACACCAGACATGATTTCAAAGAGGATTTAATTATACTCCAAAATACAGCTATAAAACAACTATTGTGTGGGTTTTTTTGGGTGGTGGTTTTTTTGTTGTTGTTGGGGTTGGTTTTTTGTTTGTTTGTTTTGTTTTTTGGTTTTTTGTGATTTTTTCCCCCTGTATAATGTGCTCCCTCACTCAGTGAAGGTTTCCGTTTAAGACAGGCACTTCCTTTGGTCTTTTCCCCAAAGCAGGGGCTAAAACAGCTGTTTAAAACTCAGATTCCCCCTGATCTTCCTCACCTCCACGGAAGGGGGGCATAGTTAGGCTGAGCAAACTGCAGTGGGTGCACCTGGACTGAGCGTGGAGGCAGCAGGGCATTTGGCTTCTTGAAACAGTATCTGTGGAATTAGGTTTTTGGAGTTAAAATTGACCCTGGGGTCTTTTGGAAAGGGTGATGGAGACCCTTTGCTGCTGTCAGACCAGTCAGGTGGGCTCAGCCATTCCATCTTCCCCCTCACAGCTCTATCCTTCCCCACTGATCTTTTATCACCTTGTTTTGTGACCTGCTCCAGCACAGGGCATTGCATCTGCCAGGTCACACAGCACCTGCTCAGGAACATGTACCTTTACCCTCCAAATTAAAGCCACCCTCCTGCAGCCTCTGCACAGCCTGACTGCAGCCACTGCATGAAAAGATGCTATTTCCTGTCCTTTCAGGAATTTACCTAAGGGATTTACCTAAAGCTGCACCAGTGCATGCATCCTGCCAGTAATTTCTGCCCAGTTCATCAGGGCCCACAAACTTGGCTGAAAACCCAACACTTGACTGTTTTTGCCCAATTTAAATGAAAACCAGGTTTCAAAGCTTTCAGTGCACTGCCTTACTTTGAAGCAGGGGCTGCCATTCTTAGGATGATTGAATATTTTCTCACCTCCTATTTCCCTGATTCTTCTTGTCCCATGCTTCATTTGAAAGGCCCCACCACAAGGACAATGTCTGCACCAGGAGCAGGCAAGGAGACAACCCAAACCCTGGCTGGGCATCCCTCCCTTAGATTGCTGCCCATTAGTCAGTGCCTGGCCCTGCAGCTGGTGCTCAGGTATCCCAGCCAAAGGGGATGGGGCCCCATTCCCACAGGAGAGGGGATCCAGGGTGGAACATGTGGTCGGGAGAACAAATGAAGGGGTGGAGGAGGAGGTTTGGGTCTGGCGCCCAGGATGGAGCCGGGGATTTCTCCAACTGGCGCTCCCCTGTCTGCCCAGGAAACAAACTCTGGTTTAAATATTGACTCTCCTGCACAAAGCCAGGCTGGGTGGGGATTGCTGCCGTTCCGTGCCCACACTGTTTATCAGCCTCCAGTGCAGAACTGCCATTGCTGGGACTTTGGCCTCATCTGCTCCCGGCTGCCCGGGGGAGAAGGGAGGCAGCGACAGCAGCCGGGAGAGGGAATCTCAGGTCAAGGCTGGTCTGTCCCTCCGCTGGGCTTGGATGCTCGAGTCTGGCAGGATCTGGGAAGCAGCGAGATGAGCCTTTGTGCCCAGGGAAGTGCAGCTGAGCTCAGAGTGACTGTTTCAGCCTCCCCTTTCCCCTGCAGAGCCGTCCTGCTGAAGGTCTTTCAGTTCGGTCCAAACCCCCTCCTGGCTGTGCTGCTCTCCCACCGTGGAGCCGGGAGGGAAGCATCCCAGAGAGCTCTCCTGATGCCTGGATGGTGCCTGGTGCCTCCCTGGTGTCTGGTCAGTGGGAAGGCCAGGGGCTGCCAGCCCCCCCTGCAGCCATGGAGGGCCCCATCTTGCAGGCACGCATGAGGAAGTGCCCTGTGGCACAGCTGCCCTCGATAAGGCTGTTTGCTCTGTTCTCCCGCAGCGCCGAGCTCCACGTAGGCAAATAATTCCTTAAAAAAAAATACATACATGTAAAAAATAACAACCCTCACAGAGGAGATCCTGCTGCCAGGGTGTTGGGACCAGCTGGTGCCAGGAAATGCTGAGGGTGGGGACTTGGACTGGACCCAGACACCAGCAGCATGGTGGCCCTGGTCCTGTCCCTGTCTTTACATAGCCCCATCTCATGGGGGATTTCGGAGGAGCTGGGTCCTCATGGATTCGCCCCCTGGATGAGGGAAATCCCATCTGGAAGCAGAGAAGAGGCCACAAAGAGCATGGTGGCAAAGCTCTGCGCAGCAGGCTGACCTGCCCTGATGACAGTGACAACTCTGTCCATCACTCACAGCTGGTAAGAGGATGGGAAGGATGTGGGGAAGCTGCTTTCCATGCTCCTGCTTGCCTGCTGCGGGCCTTTTTTAAGGGTAAACTTCCTCAAATCCCCCTAAGCTGAGCTGCCCTGTTCCCTCCTGGGCAGTGCTCTCAGCGGGAGCTGGTGGTGTTTGGTCCCAGCCTGAGGGCATCTGGGTTTTTCGGGGAAGAGGTGGCAGCACGAGGTCAGCCGAGACTCCTTTCCCTGCGGCCACTGTGACCCTCCCTCGGCACTCACAGCGCACTGGGCCCCCTATCCCAGGGGAGAAACAGGAGGGGAAAAGTCTCCCCAGCTTTAAACTGGGCTCCTCTCCCCTGCTGTGACCCCATGCCGGGCCGGCGTGGTGAGGCTCGGCATCGCCGCGGCCGCAGCCCTGGCTCGAGGTGCCAGCCCTCGCTGCAAACATGTGAATGCTCCCATCCCTCGGAATGGAGTTTCTCCCTGAAAAGAGCCTGCGCTCTGCGGCCGGGCGGCTCTTGTCAGGCTGCCAGAGGAGGCCGGAGCAGCGTCACACGCAGCAAAGTTTTACAAGGCGAGCGAGCGTCTGGGGAGAGGGACGGGAGAGGGACCGAGCGCCGCACGCACGCACTCGGACATGCACGCGGAGAAACCTCCTCCAGGCTTCCCTCCAGCTCTCATCCCAACGCTGATTTTTTTTTTCTTTCCTCCTTTTTTTGCTTTTTTTTGCTTTGGAAGAACAAAGACTTTGGGGTGGGTTGGCGCTGTTGTTTTTCCGGGGTTGGTGCTGCTGGACGGGGGGGAGGCTGGAGGTGGAGGGGGGAGCCGGTGGCTTGAATGCGAGAAAGTCCCGAATTTCCCTGGNTCACTCGGAGCAGGGGTGCCTTCCCTGCTGCCTGTCAGATGCGCCTGAAAAGAACAGGGCAATAAAACAACAGCCGCCTCTGTCTCCCTCGTTAAACACGGCACTAATTGGATGTTAATTTTTCCTTGCTCTTCTCGCTGCTCGATTGTCAGGGCTCTGCCTGGCTCTCCCTCTCCCGCTTCCTTTCTTTCCTGTTGCAATGCTCTTGGCAGCTCTGAGGGACTCCGGACTGTGCGCTCCCCTCCCGCTCGTGGACTGGAATAATTCAGGAGCTAGGAGAATTAAAAAAGACGAGGCGCGGGGGCGAACGGTTCAGAAACGGGGCGGGCGTGATGGATTTCGAGAGCTACGCTAATCTCCCCGTTTCCCGTGCATTGTCCTGCCGACTTGGAGCTATTCTCTTCCCATTTGATTTCTCTTCCCCTCCTTTGCCTTCGCGTTGGGTTTGGACTGCCGTGCAGAAATATATGTTCCAAAAAAAAAAAAAAAAAAAAAAAGGCATAAAAAAAGAAAAAAGGCAGGAAAAAAATAGAAAAAGGGCTTAAAAAAAAAAAAAAGAAGAAGAAAAAAGCCAAAAAAAAGAGGAAAAGAAAAAAAGCCTGGTTCAATGACGACAAACCCCCAAACCTCCTCCCAGCTCCCCCCGTCTCGCCGCGCTGCCTAACCCCTGCGTGGAAACAGGCGTTTTAGGGAGCCGGAGCAGGAAGTTGTTGTTCTCTGTCTTGCCCAGGTCATCCTTCCAGGGTATGTGTGCAAGGGCGATGGGCACGAGGGCTCGGTGGGCGCCCAGCTGCCGTCGGCCGCCCCCGCGCTACCCCCGGTCAACGAGGCGGGTGAGCAGCGCAGGGGGAGCGGGGGCCGGGTGGTGTTTTGGGGGACGCAAGAGGGGCCCAAGGGACAGGATGGGTGGGGGAGCGGAGGGGAGGGAGCGGGAGGCGGAGGTGGGGGGAGAGAGTGAGAGCCGGGGAGTAAAGTCCTACCTGGGATCGGTGCCAACTTCCTGCAAAGGGTTACAGACCCGCGGCTTTGAGAGCCCACCAGAGGCGAGTGCGCTCTTGTCACGGTTCCAAGGCGAGATGAAGGCAGCGGGAACAGGTACAGCAGATGCCGAGTGGCCTCGTTTGCCCACCGAGCGGGGCTTCGGCTCGATTTAAACCTCGCCGACGAGGAGCCTTCGGTGCTCCCGCCGGCGGGGGCCTCGCCATCCCCGCACGAGGCCACCGGGGCCGTCGGGTGCCAAGGGTGGGGTGCGTGGCTCGGTGGCTGGGGGGGGGTGTGTGCATGGCACGGGGGGGCCTCCGCCGCTCGCTCGCCTTCTCGCCGTTTGGATTAACATGCGGAAGATGCGCCTGTCACTTTGCTTACTGTCAGCGCCGGCTCGGGGATGGGTGACGGCTTTGTTCGGCGCAGCCGGGGGAGCCGTGCCAACTCGGACTTGGCAGGCGAAGCCGGGTGGGCAGGGAGAGGGGGACGAGGGAGCGGGAACGGCTGCTGGGGCGGCTGTGGAGGGACGTGGCCGCAGGCCCGCGTCTGAGAACGGCGGCTTTCTGTTGGCGTGCGCCTCCCTCTCCCTCCCTCTCTCCCGCGCTCGCCTGCGCCCAGGCTGGTGCAGACAAAATGAAAACGTGTTTTGTTTTGGTTTTTTGGCATCTCCCCAGCAGCGCTACCAACCCCAGCTGCCTCTCCCTCCGCTCCGTTCCCCAACCCGCCGTGACTCCCTTTTACAATCGGCACGACCCAGGTGCTCGGGCAGCAACAAAATAAGGCCAAAAATCCCCCCTTGGCACCCAAACCACCCCCAATCTGCCACCCTCGGCAGCAACTGCTCCCAACCGTCCTCCATGGCGGGTGGGTTGTTGTTTGTATGTATGTATATATATATTTTGCCCTCTTTTTTTTCTCCCCCCATCGGGTCCCTCTCGTGTTGGGTGTGTGTGTTCCTATTCAAGGACCTGCCACCTCCTGTCGTGCTAAAACCAGGAAGGAGGGAGCCAAGGGCTCATTTCTGCCTGGACGCCGGGGCGGCGGGCGAGGGAGACAACGATGGAGGACAAGAGGAGGGAGGAGAGCGATGGGAAGGCGGGAAAAGGAGCATGGGGAGGGCGGAAAAAAAATAATCCACCTCCCCAGGCCTTTTGTTTAACCTTCGTCGATGCAAAGAGGGGTCTTGGGGTTTTTTTTTTCCTCCCCTTATCCTTTTTTTTAAGCCCTGTGCTTGAGCCTCATGGGGCGTTTTCGAGCTTGACCGGGCAACTTTCCGGAGCGGGCGGTGTCGAGGTTGGTTTTTTGGAAGGCGGCGGGCTCGTCCCGCAGGCTCCGAGTGCAGGAATTCCTGCCAGCTCGCCTTTGTGCCAGCCTCCGTTGGCCTTGGGTGTCTCGTTCGGATGGAGCCTGGCATCCAGGCACCGCCCATTTCTTGGCGTTGAGCTGCGAGGAGAAGGAAAGGGGAGAGAGCGAGCGAGAGAAGGGAAAAAAAAAAGCTGTCTCACTCAAACTGGCCTTTCTCGGAAAAGGATCCTTCCACGATGATTGTCCGGATAAGCGGAGCTAAATCCAGCCACTACTCAACAACAAAACCACTCTCTTCCACGGTGCGTCTCCCTTGCTGCCTTGGTACGAAATCGAACCTCACTCTTAATTTTGGTTGGTTTTTTCTTTTTTTTTTCTTTTTCTTTTTCTTTTTTTTTTTTTTTTGTTCATGCGGTTGGGGTTTTTTTGCCTTTGATTTGAAATAACGTTTTGTTCCTCCAGTTGCTCCGTTGCTTTGTTGTTGCTGTAACCTGCCTTCTCCCCGAAATCCCTTCCCGCCGAGTCCTCCGGCCCTTGGTGCTAAAACACCCGACTTTAATCGGTCTCCTAGAGAGGGATGTATAGCAGACAAGGCAGGTCCCTACGTGCAGCGTTTGGAGCAGAACTGGAGGGTGATTTCTCCCCCTGCCTTCGCCCCACCACCCGGGACGTCCCCAAGAGCCACCCGGGGCTGGGTGTTGTCGCCCGGGCGCCTCTTTAGTTCCCCACCGAGCACCACCGACGGGGGAAAATCTGTCGAATCATGTCGGATTTGCAATTCAACATGGCAGCCGGAGCAAACATGGTGGGAGACGCTGGGCACGGGCACTCCCGGCCCCGCCAGTGCTGGGTGGGGGCACGGCAAGAGCGGATGCACGGGCAGGGAGGGCGAGAGGACAGCGGGGCGAGGTCACAGCGGGGGGGATAATTTTATTTCATGTGAAGGGGGTGAGTTCCACCAGGAGCGGTCCGGGAAGGAGGGAGCTCAAGCCGCCTGGTTTTGTCAGCATTAACTGTTTAGAAGCTGGCTGGTTCCCCACGCCGGCACGGCGGGCCCGGGCGGGCGCGGGGCTGGGAGATGCCCGGCGGCGGGGCGGGACAGGGCGCTCCGGAGGCGGCTTCTCCTGCAGCCTCGGAGGCCTCGGGGCCGGGCCGGGCCGGGCGCTGCTGGAACGCGCCCTGCGAGGGCTCTGGGTATTCCCGGGTGCTGCTGGAACGAGCCCTGCGAAGGCTCTGGGTATTCCCGGGCGCTGCTGGAACGAGCCCTGCGAAGGCTCTGGGTATTCCCGGGTGCTGCTGGAACGAGCCCTGCGAAGGCTCTGGGTATTCCCGGGTGCTGCTGGAACGAGCCCTGCGAGGGCTCTGGGTATTCCCGGGCGCTGCTGGAACGAGCCCTGCGAGGGCTCTGGGTATTCCCGGGATGTTCCCGGGCCGTGCGGCTCCTCCGGCCTCGTGCAGGTTCGCGCCTCGCACCGGGGCGAGGTTTGGCACGGCCGAGGCTCCGCAGGGCAGCCCGGCCCTGCCCGAGCCCGGGGCTTGCCCCGGCGCGGGGGAATCTGCCCTCTTTCTGTCAAACTTAATTTAGGCCTGGTTGGGACACAACAAAAGCAGCTTGTTTGCAGGGCAGGGTCCTCCTTCCCGGCTGCAGCACACTCCGCAGGCGCTCGGAGCCATGAAAGCCACCCCTCCTCCTTCACCAAATTTTTCCTCCTCTTCCCTGCTGCCCAGCCTCCCCGCTCCTCCTCCTTTCTCTGAAAAAAACCCCTTTTTCAGTGAGCAACGCATGGCCCTAGAGTAAAACCTTCGAACTGGGCACAAAGCACCCAAATGCCCCGGCCCTTCTCTGCCTCCGTGACCCACCAGCCTGCACTGGCTGTATCAGCCCTGCTCTGGGGACATTCCCAAAATTGCCTTACCCACCAGGATGGTGACAGCCTCCCCGAGATGTTGTCCTGGGCATTTCACATCTTCCTGACCTCGCAGGGAGCTGTGTGGCCTCGTGCACCCTGGTTGGGATGCTGGGGCCCAGTCCTGGACCTTGCTGCTTGTGCTGTTTCCACAACACCCCACAGCTGCTTTGGCAGCTGAAATTCCCGTGTGGTGGGAGCTGGGGACAGCCAGGCATTTGTGGGGTCTGATCCCCAAAATGTGCCAGGATGGTCTCCTCAGCAGAGCGTGTGGACACAGCAGGTTACATCCAGACCCTTAATCCCAGTGAAAAGGCAGCACAAGTGTTTTACTCATCATTCCAGCTTTTCCCTTGCAGATTATTTATACAAAGAGGGGCTGGGGTGAAACCAGACCTTTCCCAATTTGCTCCCAATCCCTATTAGTTTCCTGTGAAAATCTGGTGGAGAGCAAATATAAAAAAAAACCCCAACAACCCACTGAAGCTCCTGTAAGCAGCCTGAGAGGAAAAAAAGTCTGAACTCCAGTAAGGCTCTTCTGACGTGTCCTAAGTAAAACATCTGGCACCCCTGGAAGAGCCATCCAGCCAAGGGACACAGCTGTTTTATTCCATGCAGCTCACAGCAAAACAGGGCTCATGCTTCCAGAACATGGCTCAGCAGAAAGGGTGAATTCTTGAGAGGGGGAGTCGGATCTTTCTGCTGTTTATTGCCTCTGAATCCCCAGTTTGCTCTCAGGCTGCTCTGGTGTGAGCTCTGCTCCATCTCCTGGCAGGAGCCCAGGAGCTTTGCTCCAAGGCTGGAGCCTCGTTCAGCTGCTGTAACCCCCAGCAGGCAGCAGAGCCACTCTGGATTTGCACAGACATTCCTCACAGCAGAATCAGGCCCCCAGGTTTGTCCAGGGTGGCTCTGGGAAATTTCCTTTCCTTAAAAGGACCAAGTTTGGCCGAGGCAGAGTTTGAATTGTGATTTCCTTTTTCTTTTTCCTCTTTTTTTTTNTTTTTTTTTAAATCCCATGCAACTCAGAGCAAAATTTACATTGGTGGGAACTGCCTGATTTACAGCTGCAGAAAATGCTGAGCTCTGTGTCTCCACAGGCCAGACCCGAGGGGAAAAGCTTCCCCCATGCTGGACTATGCATATAAGCAGCTTCACCACTCCAGGATCCACTTCTGGTGGGGAAAGAAGGGATAAAAGGCAATGAGACTGATTTGACCTCTGTGGGCTCCACCCTCAGCCTTTCCACTAATTGTTCCAAGGGATTTGGGGGTACAAGTTTCATGAGATCCTTGCAGAAGCCCATCCAAGGGAGAGCTGATGGCAGCCTCGTGCACCATGGGGAACACGGTGTCCAAACACAGCCAGGTCTGATTCACCCTCTGTACCACCCCACAGCTGGGCCTCAGAAGAATCAATACCATTTATTTTTTTTCCCTGCAGTGTTTTTCTCTCTCTGCCACCTCTCTCAGTCCCTAATTTCTCTCTAGCTTTTTTCTGTGGTACTGGTTTTTATGTTGGAATTGCTTGTAGCTACTGTTTAACTTTGGTGATAATTGGCTGCTGTGAAAGGTGAGGTCTGGGAAGGCACAGCCAGGAGGTGACCAGTTTGTTATTGCAGGGTTGCTCATGGGCACTGAGCTGTGCTGTCTGGCTCTGCAGCTGGAAAGCCCATGAGACACACAGGGTTTGGCACCCTAAGGTCACTGTCCAAATAGTCCTGGCCGTAGGAAATGTGAGAGAAATAGCCCAGCAAAGGACACAACCAACACACATGAGCTCTGTGGAGTCAGAGAGGTGGGGGTTGTGCTGTTGAGGTGATGGCAACCAAATAACCACCCTCTTCTGGGAGGTCTGTGGGGTGGTGGCTTCAGGTGAACCTCTTCTGCTCATTCCCACACCAGAGCTTTTTCCCCACCAGTGCTTTTCTCTTCTGTGGTTGCTGCCAGCACATCACCATCCTGCTGGGCTTGGGGGGCCCAGCCCGAGGGAGGGACTCTGCATCCCAGGCTCGTGCAGGGCTGGCCAGGAGGTTTCTCCTCATCTGCAAGACCACAACAAACATTGTGCTTCTTCCTTCTCCTCCTTCCTCCTCATTTCTCCCTCCTCCTCCTCCTCGTCCCTCCAGCTTGAGGGCTCTGCAGGGCAGCCACAGCCACCTTTATCTCAATCTTCAGGTCTGGTTTGGACTCCATGCTGATGTTTTAGTGCCAGGTGTGGAGACCTGAAGCAGCTTTGCAAGGGCTGGGAGGTTCTGGGAGTAACACCAGGGGTTCAGGTTCTCCTGTCCTTCAGTGTTGGTTTGCTCAGCACTGGGCATTGGCTCTGATGAGGGGAATGGAGGTCCAGGGGCAGCCTGTGCTGTCCTGGCATGTGGAGCCAGAGTGAATCTGGATGGGGAGCAGGCAGCAGGATGGGAACAGCCTAATTTGCTTGCATCAACTTTGACAACAGAAATGTGAGCTCAGGCTGGCAGTGGAGGCACCCTGGGCACGCAAGGAGAGAAGGTCCCAAAAGCCCAACTGGGAGCAACAACTTGGGTTATAAAGTTTTCCAAGCAGGAAACTCCTCACACAGAGACTCCACCAAAGGTCAGGGCAGGTGCTGATGCAAACGTGATCAACAGCTTCAGTGTCTGCACATCTGCTCCCAGAGCTCCTGTTTGTGGGAGGAGGACTGGGCTGAGACCCTTGGAGCTGAGCAGCCCCACAGGGAGGATGCCTGGGATCATTGCTCCAGCTGCTGTGCCTTGGGAGCACATCACTGCCTCTGAAGAGAGCTGGGATGAATGCAGAGGGACATGGATAAAAGTGTCCAGGAGGGTTTTGCTCCTTTCTCCAAGGTGGCACTGCACAAAATCCAAGTAGGAGATGAAACCAAACTGTTTACTCAGCACATTTCAGTCTCCCGAATATAAGAATACAGATGAGGTTTCCAACATCACCTCCCAATTCAGTCTGGCCAGTCATCCTGTAGCCTGCTGGGGAATTGCTTCTACTGTTTTCAATCCACAAAACTGCCTTCTCTCCCTGTCCCCAACAGCCACGTGCTGTGAGCACACACCAAACTCCACTCCAGGATCACAGAGATGTGGAGACAGATAGTGAGTGATGTGTCAGACCCCAACAGTCTTTGTTGTTCACCTTCCTAATCCTGAAACCTTCCTGGCTCTTCAGAGAGGCAGCAGCAAAGGAAGAGCCTGGCAATAAACTCACAGGGTAGGGAGGGTTGAGCTGATGGAGCCTGGCTGTGCTGGAGCTGGGATCTGCCCCTGGCCTGGGGCTGGGTCCAGCCGTGCCCGAGCACGGTAGGAGTTCCCATCTGGATCTCAGCTTTGCAGTGCGAGCCCTCCCCTGCCCAGGGGATTAGCGGAGATGCGGTTCCCAGGGCGGGGGAAGGGGCTCTTGAACAGAGACAGGATAAAGAAGCAGGTAAGGGCTTCCTGTACTTTAGGGCTCAGGAGGAAATCCTGCAGCTGGTGAATCTGGATACGATTAGTATCCATTTCTCCCTGTGTAATCAACCCATCTGTTCATCCTTGCGCATCAGCCGCGCACGCCCCATTGCAGGCAGATGCCTCCCGGGCACTCTTTACATCCCTGCCTGCCACGGCCACTCCGGGCAGGCTGAGAACAAGGCTCGCTCTGAGCNCCACCCAGCCCAGGGAAAGCTCTGCTCCGGGGGGAGGCCGGCTTCTCCAAAGGGCTTGGAGCAGTTCAAAGAGATTGCTGTGACACACGGATAAGCTCAGCCTTCCAGGCTCAGCCTGCTCATCCCAGCTCAGCTTTACCACAAGCAGGTAAAGGTGGATTATGTGTGGCTGCCTGGCTTCAAAGCCTTGTTCATCCCGTGGGATCCTGAGCACAGGACACAGGGTCCCCTCGTGGTCGGGGGAGGGACTGGGCTCTCAGTCCTGCTCTGTAAGAACACTGGTAAAGTTGAGAGGTGCTGGTGCAGAATCCTGAGGGTTCATTTCAGCTTCTTTTCCGTGGCAATTTTGTCCAGCTGTGCAAAAAACACCGTGACAGCCCTGCAGTGGGTTACAGATGTCAGGCAATGCACCAGCCTGGGCTGAAATGGAATCAAAAGAGGAGCTGGTGTGTGGATCAGTGTTTTTTTTGTAGTGCAGTGGCTCAAGCTTCCATGGTCCTTTATGGTCTTCTGAAAGGTTCAGCTTGGTGACAGAGTTGGGACAAAACTACAGGTTACAATTCCCAGTCCTGGTGTCCTGTACACCCAAACCGTGTCGACCACCACTGAAATAGCCCTGACTGGTGTCACTGGAGTGTCCTGGGGGATCTGTCACACCAGGTGCTGTCCATGGAAAGGTGAAGCTGGTCCCTACCCTGGGGAGTTTATGTGCTCAGTCCTCCCCTGTGTGTGGTGTTCAGGGATCCAGGCACCTGGACTCCTGCCATTTGCTGAGTGCCAAAGTGTCATTACAGCCAGAACAATCTCAGGAATGCAGCACAGGTTAAACATTTCATTTGCTTTCAAGGGCTACTTGCTTCATTTCTAAATGCAGCCTGTCCTCAGCCCCTGTTATATTGCTCTGGGCTGCTCTTCGGGTCCTAAATCTTCTGATTTTTATTTGGTTTGGAATGTATCGATTTACTATAAGGAATAAATGAAAAGCAAAAGAAAACAGTACTTGTTTGCATAGGCCCTACATTGTTCTGTGTTCTGCTGCTGCTGAAATAGGAGTGAACAATCCCACTCCCTGGACAGAGGTTTTTTGGGTGGTGGCTGTGTGCAAACAAGGTTGGGGAAGATAAACAAGCAGAAAAAAATTTGGTTTAGGAAATGGCAGTTGAGGATGGTCAATCAACTGATGGGTCAAAGCCAACACAAGACCGTCAATTAGCAAAGCCATATTGATATTGTTTCTCCAAAGCATTTTTGTGTCCACAGAGGGCTGAGAGCTGGATCTGTGGTGAAACTTGGCTGCAGTTAGGAATCTGTACGGCCTCTGTGTTGCAAAGGGAGAGTTTTAGAAAGGATTCTGCCTGTAGAAAATATGTCCACAGTTCCAGAAGGGCTCAGCCAAAAGGGTGATGAAAATCTGTCTGTTGGTGTCATCGTCAGAACTGCTGGAGGTGGGAACATTTGCTAATCTTGCTTATTTTAGGGGCCCTGCTTTCAGAAGCAGTTCAGTTCTGAAAACACAGCTCTGAAAACTCAGCTCCTAAGAGTCTCATACAATACATGCCTCAGAGTAGACTAAAGAGGGATGAATTTTTCAGACTGTAGGTTCTTGCCTGCCTAATTATGATTTTCAGCTTCTTATGATTTGGTCTTTGCATTGTGTAAATGTGACACAGAAGAAATAGCTGTGACATTGCCTGGCATTTTCTGTTCCAGCTGGGAGGAACCAGCTAAACCTGCAGGGTTTCAGAGCTTGCAGAGCTGGTGTGGAAGGAGAGTTTAGTTCCACGTTTGGAAATCAACCTCAGTTCCCTGAGTAATCTAAACTGTCACAATTTCTCTTCCTCCAGGCCTGGGGATAGTGTCACTCTTAAGGGGTAACTTTGGCACCCTGAGGCAGTGCAGAGTTGTTGTATTCATACCAAACATGAATTCAAGGCAAACAACCTTCAGCTCCAGTGGTTACATCTCTATTGGAACCTTTCAGTAGGTTAAAATCTGCACTATGGGTTGTGACTTCCCTGTTCAGATGCCTCAATAGACACATAAGGTGCCTGAAGCTGCACAAAATGGCTTTTGGATGAGCTCAGGACTGGCCAGAGTCTAAACTGGTTTGGCTTGCAGGATTTGAGGCAGCTGCAGCTCCAAACCCAGCCTGGGATGGGTCCCAGTGATGTGGAAAGTGAAGCCATCTCTCACTTCAGCAGGCAGAGAGTTCTCTGCCACCATCCAGCTTCTGGAAGGGAGAGGAGAAGCTGCCCTGGGTGTGAGCAGAGCTCCAGAGCAGGGTGGGATGTGGGTCACAAACTGCTGGATGCATACTAAAAAGATCAGGAATGTTGTCAAAACCCCTGGTTTGGGGTTTTTCTGTGTTTCCTGGGTCTGGAGTCCCTGAGCTCTGTGATGCAGCAGCTCCATCTTCACCCTTGGTGGGAGCAGGAAAGAGCTTGGCTGGATTCTGGCCTTTGTGCTTTGGCAGTGCTGTGCCAACAGTATGAATAATGTATAGGAGTTCAATTCTTCTCTCCCTGGCTGAGGGCAAGGTGTCCCAGCTGATAAGAACTGGGAGCCCAGTCTTGTTAAAGCCAGTGTTAGACTTAGACCTTCACGAGATCCACTGCCTCAAGCAATCCCTTTGTTCAAAGCACATTTGGTTAATTAGTACATTAACTAATAACCTTCTCAGCATCCCAGGTAGGGAATATCTGTCTCCCAAAGGAGGAAACAGAGGCAAAGTGACTCACTAAGACTGGATGCTGGAGCTTAGCAATGCAGCTGTTAGGTCTGGGTTTTTTTTTGTCCCAAATGATTTTGTTGTTGCTGCTGCTGCCTTATGCACATAATTTCCCTGAGACAGAAATGGAGGAGTCCTGAAAACTCCCGAGAGAGTGCTCAGGCCCAGTGAGGGAAGGTACCCCTGGACAAACCTGAGAAGAACTGAATCCATCCAAATACTCAGAGGAGGCAATTTGTTTCACCCACATGCACCAACTAAGGAATAAAACCAAAACCACTTCTCATTTTGAAGGAAAATTTTTCTCACCACCTAGGCTTTTCACTCGCATTTTCATCTTCTCTAAAATTCATGAGCAAATGGCCAGTGTAGGGAGAGAGCACATGAGGAATGACAGTGGGGCTGTGTTTGCACAGGCTCGCTGGGATGTGATCAGAGCAGAAGGGTAGGACCTGAAGAGATTCAAACAAACTGCCAGAGGGGAAACTTTGGTGCTGAGGAAGTCCTTGGACTCCAGCACATGATGATGAGCAGCTGACTTCCACAGCTTTGCAGCATGGTTGGAAAAAACTCTGAGCTGAAGCACAAGGGTAGAGTTCTGTGGCTTGCAAGACCCATGACAGCAGCACAGACCCTTTCTCACAAGCCCTGGTCCCAGACAGAAAGGGGAAGCTTGTTCTCTCCACCCAGCTCTGACCTGAAGGCATTCTGTGCTCTACCTGCTCTCAAATGAGAGTTCTGAGCAGCAAGGATGTGTGTGCAGGGGAATGGGAACCAAGTCCTGCGTGCAGGGATACGTCCCCGAGGAGGAGAATCTCACGGGGTTGAATTATGGGGCCACGTGCCTGAGCACTGCTGGCTTCCAACCAGCCCAGGCAGCCCCAGCCCTCCTCAGCCCTGGAATGTCGAGGGAGTGCCTGGAGTGAGGGACCTGGTGAGGTCCCAGAAGCAGAAGGCACCAAGCAAGTGGCCTGTCCTGCAGAAGGGACTCCTCTCATGACCACGGCTTAATCCACCACCGGCTGGCTGAGCCCACAGCAGCCCAGATTGGAGGCTACAAAAATATCCCCGTTCAGCAACTCCTCCCTTGTCCTTTGTGAAGCTCCAGCATTTTAATCATGTTCACACCTCCCTCTCCTGACACAAACCATCTCGGCTCCCTCCCAGGTCCACAAAACCTGTGCATTCCTGGTCTCATTCCCTTGCTTACACATCAGACACTCTCCCTTCCATAAGCTTCCCAAACATCCCCCTTTGCTTATTCTCTGTATTCCCATCTCTCCCCCTATGCACCCCATTTGACAAAGATTTATTGAATAACCCACTAGGTTATTCTGAGGGGCTACATGCATTTTTGGCTGTGCTATTGATAGATTCAGCAATCCCAGCCCCATGCATGTCCCCAGTTCCATATTTCTCCATCTCAGGACCACCAGGAAAGTGCTGGGCCCTGTTAGTGGGAAAGGCTGAACACCCCATCTTGTAAATGTGTCTCATAAATGTGTCTCATCCTACCCTGTTCATTTTCAGCCAGAATAAGGGTAGAAACAGAGTTCCTCACGTTGTCAGGGGGTTTCTAGAAGAGAGTATTGGTGCCAGAGCAGCTGACATTGGTTTTCATTCTTAGCTTCAGCCTGATGTGCTGTGTGTGGCCATTCTTGATCTGTTCTGATACATCCAGAGCCCTTTGGTTGTCATTCTCCAACCTGTCTTGCTGGTTTTCTTGAAAGAGTATTACACAAGAAATGCACTGTTCTCTCCGTGCAAAGGCATTTTCTAGCAAGCCTTGTCTTCTCAAGGCCTAGTAAAATAAACCAGACTTGGATCTCTCAAATGCCTTCAAAATTCCCAGATTTTGAGGTTGGTACAAGGTGCAAAAACCTACTTGTGGTGTCACATGGCTCCACATCAAACCCATCAGAAATCAGGATATCCTGAGCAGGCTCTCAGTGAAGTTTGTTACAGGTGATGCTTATTTTCAGGGACATTTTAATAAGCCTAATCAATCGTAGCAAATTATTAATAAATCCATAACAATATTCCCCTGGAGATCTTAGGTTACTTTGCCAGAAATTGGTGTGGGTCACATAGTGAGGAATAGTGGTTATTTAAAAAGTCTTAAGATTTAACTTTTTTCACAGGATAATTCAAGATGTTGTCATTATGCTTCTGTTCTGAATTACTCTGCAGAGAAATTACCCTCCCCCCGACTCGAGAAAGCTGAGCAGGTCCAGCCTCCTGTGCTTAAATACATCCCATGTGAATGTGGCACAAAGTGTCTCGTCCTATTCACAACCTTCCTTGTAGGATTTTCCTACAGGTCCTGTAACAACTTCAAAGTTGTGCTGGGTTTTGGCATTTCCATTTCCCTGCATCTTTAAGGGATAGGGCTTGTAATGGGGAGATCTTCCCAGTCCTAACTCCTGGGAATACTCCTGATTTTCACAGCTTGTCCCACTTACAGAAGCAGAAAGCCCAGGGGGTGTTTGATTTGTGTCCCCCTAAGGCTCTTCCCATGCCGGGTACTCCCAAGCAGGTTCATGAGGTGTTTGCCTTGATCTCAAAACCTCTCATGGGTTTTGGTCAGGACTTGGAGGAACATAACGTCTGTGGTGGAGGGTGGGATTCATGTGTGTGTTGTTGGGTGCTAACTGGGACTTCAGCCCTCTGCTTTTGGGAGAAGAGGGCCCAGTGAGAGGCATCTCTGGTTCCTTGAGCCATGGGCACGTTGTCCATATGGGCAGCTGTGGTGCTGCTCCGTGGAAGGGCAGGGAGATGGAAGTCGTGGAGCTCACGAGGCTTTTTGTGGGCACAGGGTCCTGCTGGGGAGAGCCTCTGTTTCTGAGGCAGGCTCGTCCTGACGGGAGCGAGCAGGGAAAGCTGGGACTGCTGTTCTGCGGGAGCCATGGTGATCCGGGTTGTAGAGGCCAGGCTGTCCCCAAGGCCGGGTTCCTCTCCCCCTCCCCCGGGTGTTATTTACGCCGTTTCCTGCCCAGGGAAGTTCAGGAGTTTGACGTTGCTGGCTCGGTTTCCGCTCTCCTGCCCGGCTCCCTACGGAGCTCTCGTGAAGCAGCCAGGCTGGACCCTGGGCAGGATGGAGGTGCCAGCCAGGCCCAGGGAGGGAAGTGTCACCCGTGTCAGGCTGGACAACTCGGGCTCAGCTAGCTTGGGAGGGCTGGAAAACCAACCCTGTGTCCATCCCTCCGCCTCAGTCCTGCTGTGGGACTGGACGGGGCCGGCAGGAGGAAGGAGGACGCGCCCGGGCATGGCTGCAGAGCTTTTGGGTTCCTGCCGAATTGACGCCCTCCCCTCTCCCCCCTCATCCTTCCCGCCTGGCCTGCGCCTCCCCTCCCTTCCCTTCTCCCTCCCATCCCACAGCAAACAAAATGGCTGCTCCATGGCCATTTTGTTTCCCGTCTGGAAGGGGAAGCCGGGACGCTGGGACTTGGCTCTTTTTTGGAGGCTGCGGCCATGTCCGAGCCCAACTCTCCCGTCTCTACGTGGCACCGGCTGTAGCAAGAGAGAGAAAGGGGGAAAAAAAAAAGGAAAAAAAAAAAAAAAGGACATTTTGGAACGAGACCAAAGGCAGAGGCAGAGAGTGGGTAGTTTTGGCGTTTGTTGTGAACTGAAAATGCCTGGAATTGCCAAACTGAGCCTTTGTATGAGCAGCGTAAGGGCTACTCGGTGCACGCAGAGCCACGGGGCTGCGCGGAATAGCTGGACGGAAAGGTTTGTTCGCTATATTCAATAAAACAGCCCTCCTTTCTTCTGGATTTATAAAGTACCAGAGAGCACTGTTGTCTTAATTTGTTTTTGGACGGGCGGATGGTTTTACACATCGGCTTGGTATGACCAGAGCCGGTCATTGCCGGACGGTAGCGTTTTAACCTGTTGTGTGTCCTCTTGTTTTTGGTGCATACGGGATCTGACCTTTCCGCCGAGCTGGCACTGCCTGGATTTAGCTGATGTAATCCAGAGGATATTTTTTTAGGGATTTTTTTGTTTATTGCCTTCTTGCCTTGAAAGTTTTCATCTCAGGAATAAAAACATCTTAATTTAAATATTTAAAGCAATAGCTGTTCTTGGCTTTTTAAGCCCTTGCTTTTCTCCCAAGGCTGGGGCTGTACTGTGTTTCACAAGCTGTTTACTGCACTCTGTGTGTATCCTGCACACGTTGAGGTGTGATACACAACAGAAACACCATCAACAGGAACACGCCTTGAAAGTTTAAAGCAACTTGGTGGCATTACCGTAAAATTTTGCGCAGAAGCAGGGCTAAAACACCAGAACATGCGCCCAAAAAAGTGATTTTTTTTTTTTTTAAAAGCGATTCTGCATTTCCTTCAGTAGCCTGGATGCCTTGGCATTAGTAGCCACATTGCTTTGTTCGTGGACACTCCGAGGAGCAGATCCCTGCCCT
This sequence comes from Chaetops frenatus, assembly GCA_013400775.1. Lineage (NCBI taxonomy): Eukaryota > Metazoa > Chordata > Aves > Passeriformes > Picathartidae > Chaetops > Chaetops frenatus. The sequence goes on from VZTR01004378.1 coordinate 74,543, forward strand.
GTGGCACAGGGAGGATCAGGCTCTGATAAGGTGTTGGAATGATCATCCTGCTGTTCCTTGAGTGGCTTTCCAGACATGTGGACAGAAGCAGGCACTTCCAGAGCGGAGCTGGGAAGGAGAAAGAGCAGAAAGAGGTGAAATGGCTTTTCTTGCACAGAAAGGTATTTGATTTGCCTCCATATCCCCTTGGCTTGTTTGCAAACAGACAATAGAGAGAATGGCAGGGCCACAGTGGTCCTGGAGCCAGGGCTGCACAGGCGGGTGCTGGGTGGGTGCTTCACGGTGCAAATTTAATGTTTTGGTCCAAATCTACATTAGAGGTGGACATTACCTGCACATCTTTCATGAGCAGCTTATGAACTGAACACTGAGAAGGAAAGCAGTATTAATAGAACAGTTTTATAGAGTATTGCAGGAAAAAAATTTTCTTTAGATTTTTGAGTTAACCTATAGAATTGAGTACAGAACAGGTAAAAATAAGCCTGAAGGATATTTTTTTCCTCTTATTTTTAGTATTTAGTCAAATTACTCAGTTGAAATATCAGCAGTGCCTGTCCTTTATGGCAAAAATTCTGGGATTTTTTTTTTGCTTCAGGAGAGGATGAGTTATATGCAAATTTACAAGGAAAATAACAAACGTTTAGAAGAACCATTAGCTTTGTGGCCACCTCTAATAATGTGTTTAAGAAGGGTTAATAAGAGATAAGTCATATAACGAGCAGGTTACAGATGCCTGCATCATAGATAACAATATCAGATTCATTAATAGTGATCCAGATGTCTAGAAACATCTGATAGGATTCAAGACAACCCCTAAGTGATGAGCAGCTATTTATAAAGATACTTGCTAATTGTTTAATAATAAATGCAATGACAAAGGTGATGTGAAATACTCCGTATGTCATTAAAAGTGAGTGGAGTAAAAAGCATTGCTGATACACAGGGGCTGTTGCAGGATTGAATTGTAAATATTTTTACTTCCATTTCTCTTTCCCTATTCACGGTACCTGTGATTAACTGCTTCAAAGTGTGATATTTAATATTGACTTTAGGATGGGGTGTTTGGGAAGACAGTTGGCCTTGCTTTGCTGAGAGGTTTGCCTGGCCTGGGAGAAGTTATAAGCAACTTGTCTTCATGGCTAGTTTGGCAAATGTCATTTTTTTATTGCTTTTCCATGGCACAGGGTGTGTCCAAGATGGGTTTTTGGTCTGTTTTCTGCTTTTCGTGTGAGCGGGTTCCTCGCTGCCGGCCAGATCAGCAGCTCCAATAGGCGCTGCACGTCCCCACAATGTTGGGGAGTTACTGAAAACCTTCCATGCTTCTTTTGCCTTATTTTGGGTTTGATTTTTTAATTTTTTTTGGGGGGTCTGTTTGGTTTTTTTTGTCCATCCCAGCCAGGTTGGGAGGACATGAAGCCAAGGGAACAAAATGGCCACACTCGGCCATTTTGTGCCAACACCGCCGTTCCAGGGAGTCGGCGCCGGCTCTGCCCCAGCTCCGGGAGGCTGAAAATCCTCTTGGAGACTCAGGGTCCTGATTTCCCACTGAGAAGCCTCTCCCTGTCCCCAGCACGTTTTGGCACTGACATGGGACCGCGGCTTCACAAAGGCTGAAAGCGGTGTCAGCGTTTAAAGCAGAGACTTTGTTGTCTCTGGTTTCCTCCTCTCCC
>VZTR01004381.1:0-12815 GCA_013400775.1 Chaetops frenatus
AAAAAAAAAAACCAACAACACCCCAGAAACGATAACAGCCCCATCAAACACCTCAGTGCAAACCTTTTCTCCCTGCCCTGTTAACTGCAGCGTGTGTTTTTAATAGATCCTCAAGTAATAGTTTCCAGTGCTGTATGAAAGCGTAGAAGCTTGGCTTGTTACACCCATGACACACAGGTAATTTCTTCTTGGGTCTAAACATTCTTGTTGTGATTTAACTCAAATCAGACAGTGTTGTTCCAGTCTGTGTTTTGATTTATGAGGTTTATTATGAAACAAAATCTTGGGAAAACGGTCAGAGTGAAATCTAAGAAGCTCTTGCAGAAGCTGTGCTAAGAATCAATCTAAAGTCATACAGCCATAGAATCATTAAGTTTGGAAAAGACCTCTAAGGTCACTAAGTCCAGCTGTCAACCCAGCACCACCACCATGTTCACCACTAAACCATGTCCTCAAATGTTATATCCATGTATATTTTGAACACTGCCAGGGGTGGCAACTCCACCATTTTGCTGTGCACTCTGTACTTCACAGGTCTTTCTGTAAAGATAAATAAACATTGACATTTGGCCAATGCAAAGTAACTCCTTTTTTTTTTTTTTAGATATTACCCATAGTTTTTGCTGATCCTTTTTTCAAGCTCTCAACGCTCGCAATCTTTTTCTTTAAAAAACTTATTTATCAGCTTGGTTTATCACAAGGAAACAATCTCTCTCTGGAGCTCACGGTCTCTGGTACTTCTATGTGTTTACACAGGCAAATTGGATTTATATTGGCAGGAGCCTCTCCCTGAATTGCCTCTGTGTAGGGAGAATGCCAGTAGTTTGTGACTGGTAGGGAAAGATCCGTTTCCTTCTGAGCTGGCTCTACCCCCAGGATGTTCATCTGTCCTCTGCTGCAGCAGGGCCTCCATCCCAGAGAGACAAGAAGGGGAAACAGGATGAAAATCTGCACAGGCCAGGTGTACTTTCTGGTGGGGGGGTGGCTGGCAAGTGAGACAGAAACAAGGAGGCTTATCACTGGTAGAAATAAAATCTCTGACAAAACATAACAAAAGCAAGAATAAAAAAAAAAAAACCCCAAAACAAAAACCAGTTCCTGCATCCCTATAGTCCATTTGAATTGACAATTAAATTCCAAAGCAGCATGTTGATAAAGTTAGGTTGTCTTGCATGAGAGCTTAATTTTGATATAGTGATTGAAAGAAATACTCATAATATGAAAACAATCCCAACCAACACAACCAAAACAAATGAACAAAAAAGCCAGCAAAATACCCCAAACAAAACTCAGAAGGCATGGCATTTGAAAGCAGGTGTTTTATTTCTATGAAAGAAAGAATGGCAGAAGTGTGAGTCTTGAATCCACAGTGAAACAAGAACTTTTCTTCTTTCTAAGGACTGTAGTTCAAATTTTCTTCTCTCACCTCAAACCACTACAGGAATTGGAAGCTGTGGGAGGATCCTTGTTTATCCTTCTCTGCTTTGCTTAGGCATGGCTCAAAATGGAATCTGAGTATATTTTTTTCATTGTTTGTACTATGATAAGATCCTCAGTGAGCAGGTGAGTGCTGGAACGACAAGGGTGTAGCTCTTTATTACTGTAAGTCATCTTTATGTTCATAAATAAGCCTTTGGAATTGAATGGGATTGCTCAACTGTGCTAGAGTGCACAGGATGTGCCCATAAACCAAACTAAAACAGGCTATCCAGGGTAATTTAAGCAAGGAGCCCAGGCATGAAGTGAAAGCTCTCTTTGTTGATGTTCTAAAACAATATTAAGACACTCTTAGCATGTTCTGTGTTGGTGCTTCGTGTTTTGCTGTATAATTCCAGCTTTGGTGGTTTCACACGGGCATCTTTAGGGCCTGGAAAGCCCTTCTCACACAAACACAGCTGGAGTCCCACGGGTGTCTCATTTAGGACTTTGTGATCACTCAGATGAGGGTGGTAAGCCCTGGCTTAGAATGTCTGGGACTCATTTGTGCACTCCATGTATTACTGTATCCCAGGGTGAAAGCGATGGGATCAGTGCCTTGAGGTTCTCTTTCACCCTGCACAAAAGCCAACTCGAGGTGTGTTTTGAGAGAACCTTGTAAAAGTTAATCTTTTCCATTTAGGTTTTGAAAACTGGGTGATCTTCTAAGTCATAAAACACACGAAGAAATACATCCCTTGCTAGATACTTACCTAAGTATCAGAGTACTTTTTTCTGGGGGTGTTTCTGTCATTTGGATCATGCAGAACAGATCCCCGCTTTAAAAAAGAAAAAAAAAGAAGATAAACAAATAGGAAAGTTTAACTCCTTCCCTTAAAGTGTGTTTAATTCCTATTTCTGTAGCAGACTCAACTGTTAAATGGCCATGACAGAAATTTCTTCAGTCCCAGGAACTGTCCACTGAGAGGGCTGCTACTCCATCTCTGTGTGGAACTCCTACTGGAGGGCCCCCAAACAATGGTGGTTGTAGTGCATGCCTGCCCTCTCCTACACAGCCATTAGGGCTGTTTCAAAAGCCTCCTACATGAACACCTATTCACTTAGCAGATGGGGATGTAGGAGGGCAGGGAGAGAGCCTGGCATGTGGTACTGAGCCCAGCCCATTCCCAGGCCTGTTTTCAAAATTCAGGTAGCTGCAGGTGTGTGTGTGTGTGTTGTTTTCCAGTCTGAGAAGGGGCAGTAAGTAGTTGCTAAGAAAAGGCTTTAAATTGGATAACTGGAGACCAGCTTCATGTGGGATGGATAGGTTTGAAAAGTTTAGTCTTGCTTGTAACAAAGAGAAGGGGGTACAGTGCAGCAGTGGGAACAACAATGAAACACGTTAATATTTTCCTAGCATGGTAGGTTGGCATTCAGATTCCTTTGCATTTTGGTTCTAATTTCATCCAGGTTGTGGTTTTCTTGGAGCGAGTTCTGTTCCCTTTTAAAATGATGAGAACAAGGCTTTCTGAGCGGGCAATAAAAGCAGAGTATGCATGACAGGGTGTGTGCTCGACTGCCTTACCAATATCTCTTGGCCAGGTGGCATAAAGCCATGTAAGCACAGCATAAATGTGTCTTTTTGCATCTCAGTGCTAATATAAATTGTATTTTATGGCTGGAATGAAACACACAGAAAGAATTTGCTTCTGAGACTTCATGCGAAATTTTTGTCCCAAAAAGAAAAGATAAAAATTACTTAATTCCATAATAGGTTCCTTTCATTTATCAGATACTTTGGCAAAAGTATGACTACAAAAAAGAAGCCCCAAACCCTGCATGCAACACACAGGTGTATATAATTTTCTAAAATGCCTTTGAATTTTTCTGGTCTTGTTAGTGGAAATTGTTTAACTGCTGAGTCTAAGCATCCTTTTATAAAAGCCTCTCTTGAGGATTAGAGTATTAGAATTCATAGAAGGTGTTTTGTCAGTATTTAATTTTATAATGTAAAGAGTATGCATGTTTAGCTCTTGGATTTAATTGGTGATTTGACAGCTATACATTTTCTTAGTACAAGATCTTCCTAAGTAAATACTTAGATTCTTTGATAGGTTAAGAAATGTATTACCCTTTGATTTAAGATATAACCATGATGATACCATTACTACTTGCTTTTTCCTCAGTGCAAATCTCTCTCATGCTTCTCGAAGTTTTTCTTGAGCATCTGGACTAGACCAGAGAAATAGTGCTTGGACTAGACTGGAATAATGTTGCTTATTCTGAAATCCTTCTAAAAGCTTCCTTCCCCGCCCTTCATCTCGTGTAGTACTTTCATAGTTCCCTCATTCCAGCTGTCTCATCCTAAGTTTTCACATGTTTCCTGATACTTTCAGTACAAAAATATTCAGACTCTCTTCATCTGCTGTATACTTATGCCATCTTTTATTGACCCCTTTCATTTACCTGTGACTGCAGGAAGATTTCTGCCTTCTTCCTGCTCTTTCCCTTCCAAGAGTCCCACCAAATTGCTTTAAAATTTCCTTGCATTTCATGGCACTTGTCATCCTAAAACTGCAAATCCTACTATGTGCTTAGATGGAAGCATACCTAAATATCCTGCTGAGCTGCCTTTGGAATTAACATCCCTATTTTAGATGTAGAAGATCTGATTCAGAGCTGCTTTTCTAAACCCTGTGATACAGCCAGGATTAAGCCAGCATCTCCAGGCTTGTAGATGAACATCCTACCACTACATGCTCGTTTCTGAAAACATAAATGAGAAGAAATTGATATTCCCTCCTAGTGAGACACCAGCAATGGTATTTTGGCTGATGATATCCTGAACATAGTTCCAATTGTTTATGTCCCACTGACTACTCTCTTACCTTCTACCATCTTGCCCTGGTAACCTCTTCAAGTTCAATCTCTGTCTAATATCTAATTTTAAAGAAGTGAACTTTTCAGGTTTGTGTAATTAAATAGCTTGGTGGGGAAAAAATGTTGCTTTGTAGTGTGTTTTGCAAACTGTTCTGCAGAAAATCTCTCAGGTTCAAGCAACATTTCTTGAGATGTAGGTAGGTTGTGTCTATGTCAAAAGTTCTGAGGCTTGAAGGTCTTCTGCCCTTCAGAATTCAGCTGTGACAAGCAGAGACTCAGACTTTCCAGTGTGAATGGCTCTGGGGGATGCCACCAATGCCAGGATCATCATTAACCTGGGGCAGTGGAAGTTCCTGAAATCCCCCAGGGGATGGTCTGGGGTTCTTGGATTATCTTGAGGGATCCTGAAAAAAACAACTTGAAGCAGTGGCAGTGTCTGGACCCAGCATGATGTGCCCAGAACCTGGGACTTTGCAGGCAGCTGCTGTCAGAAACTCATTTCTCTCATTGCACAGGCATTCTGCAAAATAGATTTAATTTCAGAAATCTGGAGGTTGCATGTTGAAAATAGTGTCCCTCTCTGAATTTCCAGTGAATGGATGCTGGAACAAAATCAAGTCTCAAAGCAATGATCTTCCAGCCAGCTCAATGGATTTCCTTCTCTCAAAAGGCAGAGGATTTACCACCAACTCATTGTGTTGGTAGAAGTGCTGCTAATGCCCAGAAATCTGATTCTGCCCTCCGCTAAGACCATCACAGATGAGCAGGCCCCAAATTAATTGGAATTCAGAGAGAGTCTTCCTTTTTTTATTTGTTAGCAGGCATGAATTTGGATTTCCCATGAAAAACTGTCAACTCTAAATTGCCAGATTTACAATTTATGTGCATTTTAATAACTCTTAGGTTTTGCATGCTTTTTGTGTTTTACTTCGTCATTTTATCATCATGTTCTTTTTGGCAGTAAGTATGTGATGCATTTAATTATATACATGTTAACAATTTTAACAGGCTTTGTAGTTGTTTGCAGGAAATGTATCCTTGGGAGAGCTGTAAAGGTTTGTTGTCTTAACTTTTTGACCCACCAACAAAACAAGGACACTTGCTTTTCCCTTCTGGTGCATAAACTCCCAGATGAATGGGTATTGAGTGGGAAAAATATGAAGCTCATCAGCACTGCTCTGTAAAAAAAGTCCCCTTCAGCAGGTTTAAACTAGACTGGTGTGCACTCATTGCTGGCACAGGTATCTGAATGCTTCTGGTTACAAAGTTTGACTGCCTCTGATGGCAAAAGAAATATATGTTTCAGCTTGAAGAGGAAAAAGAGATGCCAAATATTTGAGTTTCATGGCATGCCTAGTCCAGATCACGTGAACTTCTTGCTTTATTATTATTTATTTTAGTTCATTTTTCACCTGCAATTTGGGCAGCTTCAGCTTCCTTGTGCAGGTGTTGAGGGGCACATCTGGGCCAGCCGAGCACCTGTGCCGTGATGCCTACATGTGACTCCAGCAAAATGCTGCTAGAGCAAAGTCATGGAAGCAAGAAGACAGTCAGGTCTCAGTTTAGATGCTGAGCTGGAAAATCAAATTAAAAATGAGTCTTCAGAAGTCAGGGCCATCCCAGGGAAGTCAAATGGAGCATCCCCTGACCCAGCTTTTGTCGCTGTGCAGGGAAGCGGAAGCTCATCCCCGCATGGAGGGCTGTGCGTGCCCATGAGATGGCTCTGCTTCATAGACTTTGTGAGCTGTCACTTGCTGCTTGGGGCAAAGATCACCGTTTGGAGTTTGTGCCTTGACTGACAAAATAGGATAATATGAGTGATAAGTGGATATGAATGTTTTTCTGAGCCATGAGAGCTGGAGAATTCAAGTGGCATTTGTGGGTGCTGGGAAGTTGCCCTGAAGGACAGGGGTGTGATGTAGGCTGGGGCTGGAAAATGGGAGAAGTGCTTCAGAAAGTGGACAAGGCATTTGCAGTGATTTTTCTTACTGCTCCAGAAGGGCTGTGCTTTTTTTTTTACTTCACAAAATTAGGTCTAGATATATTTCATTTTTCTGTATAAAAAAATGCTTGAAAAATGACCTACAAATAGGTAAGTATTGCAGCTCAGGGCAACATGAACTTTGACCTTGTTAGGCTTTTATTTGCTCCCATTTCTCTTCTTCAAACGTAAATGATATCACATTCTGTAAACCAAGCTGCTGGAATAAACTAGAAAATGGCATAGAGCAAGCAGGAGAAATAGGGTGGGAGGGATTTGGCTGCAGGTTATCAGCCATTAATTATTCATTTTGTAAACAATGAGGGTGTGTAGAAGCAGCCAAGGCAGGTAGGTAGACGATTATGTCGTAAGATAACAGAGATAGGGGAAAATAAGGAAAAAATCCTGAGCAAACAAAACCGAATGTTATTCATAACTGTCATGAGCCTTCCTATACCATAAAAGAAAACACCAGTGAATTATTAATCACTTCCATTAACGTAATTGTGCCAGTGTTTGACGACAGAGTAGGATATGATGGATATAACTTCAAAAGACAGAGTTTTACAAGACATCACTAGAAAAAATGTAGCTTAGCAAAAATAGTTGCAAGCATTTTTTAAAAGTTTTTCAAATTTGAGTAAAAACATGTCACAAATCTCAGAGGAGGTTAAGACAAAAAAGTGCCTAGTATTTTTCTTCTTTTTAATGTCTGAGTTTGGCAAAAGGAGGAAGTAGCGAGATGAAAGACAGATGTGGTCATATGAGTTTGTATTCCTTGTGCTTTTCCTCCAGTGTGACTGAGACTACTTACATGTTGTCAGTAGCTTGTGCACACAGCAGTCTTTTGTGGCATCCTAACAGTGAGTACTCATGCAGAAATTATTATGTTGGAGTTTTTTTGGGAAGAGGGAATTGGAAAAGCAAGAAACATGTGTGTAGAAAGAGCATTATATCTGCACAATCTACTCTTTTAGCCTAAAACCTCCTATCTAAACTCTCTTAGCAAGCATGTAATTACACCTTAATCCAAGTGCTCTTTAATAAAAGCAAAGGTCTGTTTTTGCAGGAGAAAGTAATTGCTATAAACGCCATGGAGCAGCACTTGTTGCCTGTATGCAATACAAGTGAGGTTCTTTCCAGGAATCTGCATTTTTGTGCACAGTTTAACCTTTAGGGAGGTTACATCTGGGGTGCCTTTTAGTGCTGCTGTTGTACGTGGTGTCCAGGCTTGGCTGAGGTGGTTCCAAGGGCTGTCCAGCCTGGCAGTGCTGCTGCCTGCCTGGGAGGCAAGGGAGCTCTCTGGCTCCAGCCCCAGCTGGGCACCCACATTTGCTTCCCAGGGAAAAGGTTAAGGGCAAGGGAGGCAATGCTGCTTATCCTGCTGTGGAGCTGGGTTGTGCTGCACGCAGCATGCTCAGGTCCTGTGTTTTATACTGGTACTGAAATCCACTGATGGCTGTGTGCCCAGTCCTCTTTCCTCTGGATTCTGCTTCCCCAGGCATCATGAAGCTGCAAATTCCTTTTTCCTGGATCTCTCCTGTCTGATATGTCAGCCTCTGCAAGGAATTAGTGTGGGAAGAATGGTGGAAGTGTCCTTCCACCCTGGCTCCCACCATCCCATAGAGAAGGCTCTGCTCAGCATCTGTACTGATGGCAAGGGTGAGGTTTTGTCACAGCAGGAGCCAGCACAGAAAATGCCTTGAAGACTTACCTTGTTCTCCCAGGAGGACTTGGCTTTCTGGGCTGAGTGCACGTTTCTGGGTCATATCCAGCAGCGCCCCCAAGTCCTTCTCAGCAGGGCTGCTCTTGACGTGTTCGTCTCCCAGCCTGTGCTGATATTTGGCCTGACCCAGGTGCAGCACCTTGCACTTGGTCTTGTTTAACCTCATGATATTCCCAGGGACCCACTTCTCAAGCTAGACCAGGTCCCCCTGGATGGTATCCCATCCTTCAGGTGTGGCCACTGCACCACCCATCTTGGGGTCATCTGGAAATTAGCTGAGGGTGCACTGGACTCCTCTATGTAATTAATGAAGGTATTAAATAACACTGGTCCCAATATGGACCCCTAAGGGACACCCCTTGTCCCTGATGTCCCTTGGGATCCTGAGCCATTGACCACTCCTCTCTGGATGTGACTGTCCAACCAAGTTCTTATCTATTTAACAATCCACTCATTAACCCCATCACTCTCCAGTTTAGAGAAGGATGTTTTGGGGGACCCTGTCAAAGGCTTTACAGAAGTCTAGATAAATTACATCTGGAGCCCTTCTCTTGTCCACTGATGCAGGCACTCCATTTTAGAAGGTCACTGGTTTGGTCAGGCAAGACTCACCCTTGGTGAAGCTGTGCTGGCTGTCCCAAATCACCCCCCTGTTCTCCATATGCCTCAACATACTCCTGGGAGTATTTCTCCATGATATCCCCAGGCACAGAGGTGAGGTTGACAGGGTAGTAGTTCCCAGGCTCCATCTTTTTATCCTGCTTGAAGATGAGTACAATGTTTCCCTTTTCCCAGTTACCTGTGACTTCCCCTGACTGCCATGAATTTTCAAATATCATGAGGAGAGTGGCTTAGCAAGCACATCAGCCAAATCCCTCAAAGCTCTGGGATGCATCCCATCGAGCCCCACAGATGTGTGTACATTCAGGTTCCTCAAGTGGTCCTGAACCAGGTTTTTATGTACATGGGGAAACATTCTTCTCCCCACATCCCCATTCTGCTGTCCATCCACTCAAGAGATGTGGGAAGAAGAGAAGACAGACAAAAAAGATTGTTGGGTATCTCAACCTTCCCCTCATCCATTGTTACCAGTTTTGCAACACTGNTTGGACTCGACAGCGACATTTTTCCACACAAATCCTCAAGTACAGAGTATGTAGGCAAGAAGCAAAGGTCTTGGGGGATGATATGGCAGGGGGAAAGGGGAAGGTTGCTCCCCACCTCTCTGAGCCCACAGTCTCTTAATGAACAGAGCCATGTGCTGTGTTTTTATTGCTTCCATGGTACACTTCTAGGGTTTTGGGTGTTGGAAAGCAGGGACAAGTTTGCACAAGTTTGACCCTCAGTAACTGCTGGGCGTGTGTGTCCCCTTACCCCTGTGGGGCAAAAGCACATGGAGGAAGGTTGGGCCAAATCACAAAGCTGGTTTCTACCAGGCCATTCTGCTTTCCACTGTTTTGCTTGTTCTCTTAAAGCAAGTAACACCTTTAATAGGCATCAAATTTACCTCTGAAATAGTTTGACAAATTAGGTGGTATGCTACCACTTGTAAACAACATCTAATGTGAGACAACAAGGATTTAACTACTGAGAAAGGCACAAATTACTTCCACTCCCAAATCTTTTTAGCAGCTTAGCAGTTTTCAGCACCCACTTCTCCTATGTGTGTCTATAATCAATTTTCTGCATTCTTTTATTGCTCCTTAGTTTTCACACTATATTTATCTTGCTGCTAAATTAAAAGGTGGAAAGAAGACAGAGTTTCACATTTATTTTTTCATCTGTGCCCCAGTACAAGTTTGTTACAGGCACGTTTTCTACCTCGCAGCAGCGGTAGCTCAGTGCTAGCAGAAAGGGAGGGTGGATAATGTGGCACACATTTTACTTTCAGCAAGCTTGTTATACCAGCTCTGAATTTTTCATGAAGGCTTCAGTAACCTGTAGCCGAAGCTCGGGGGGTTTCCACCACAAAGAGGTGGATCGGCTTAGCTCTCACTTCCCATCTGGCACAGGGTGACAGGGACAGTCGGGGGCTGGAGGAAACCTGAAGAAGAAAAAAGTTCATGTGGGGCATCCATTGTGATGCATGAAAAGCTAAACATGTGCCTCTTGTAGGGACGCAGCTTTGAAACACTTACTTATCTCTGGCTTCAGATTATATTTAGTCAGGGTGTTTTACTTCAGTCACTAGCACAGCTGTCCTGTCTGTAAATAATACTGCAGATAGATTCCCTCAAACCTTTATTTTGCCAAGGCTGCGCTTTCAGCATCTCACGACAACTTGTGCCACAAATTCTGAGCCTGATGCCTAGCTAAACTGAGGATTTAGTGAGTCAGTGTCACAAAAGAATTTTGTCCATTTATTGGCTTGGGGGTTTTTTAATAATAAGAAGTAAAACCCAGCCCAATGAAAGTGATTTTTTTTTCAAATTTTTTTTTTTAAGTTAAAAGCAACCCAAAGGGATCTCTTTGGTATAAACTGCTGTCTATAAACACTCAGAAAAAGAAAACCCTGCAGTTCTGCAGTCTTCTAGAAGTTGGCTCCCAGAAGCATTATAACCCCCCCCATGTGTGTAGGAGCTGAGCTGGTGCACCCCTCTGAAGGGCATTCTGCACTCAGTTATGTACAAAAAACTACCTACATATGCAGTATTTTATAAACAATGTAAAAGGTAAAAAGACAAAGATTTCAGAAGTTACAGGGTGTCAGATTAACTTTTGTCATGAAAACACCCTTTCTAAAATTTTTTTTTTTTTAGATGCTCGAGGCGTTTGTTTTTTTTTTAATTGCATGATCATAGAGTGCAATTCTTCTGCACAAGCTGCTGTTACTGGTTGTCATGGGTTTGTTCGAAACCGGGCAGAAACACCATTTAATGTAGCGGTTTCACATTCACCTGCTCGCCTGCTCACACCAGGCGAGAGTGTAGTGTAGTGATTTTATGAGAATAAGGATTAAGAGAAATGCAAAACAGGCCTAAACTTCAAAGANGTTTTCCAGGAAGGAAAGAAATGGTATCCCACCTTTGAAGAGTTTGACAATGTTCCTTGCCCATGAGTGTTAAAACAGGGCATGCATTGTTTACGTCTAGGAACAAAATTATGTGATGCATAATACTAAGACAGACCCTAGGTAAAATCCTTGTAACTTTTTCATTTATAAAACAGGGGGAAAGATTTCCCCAAAGACATTAAATAGCTTAGTTTTTAATAGTTTCAGACATGCAATTTATTTAGCTGTTACCTGGCACTTGTCTGTCATTGCAGGTACTTTGCTTTCTTAGTGAAATTAGTTTGCTTAACATTGGATTTAATTTCTATTTGTGTTCTTGAGAGAGGAATAGCAAGTACATTGGCCAGCCCTCTGGCTGTCAGCTGCAAGTGGTGATGTGCAGAAACCTCTGGCAGAAACGTGCATAAGACCTTCTTCGGTCTGACACGGAACAGCCTCAGCTGTGGGAGATGGTGGGCACCCATCCCTCCCTCCATCCCATGTTTGGGTTTGGCTAAACACCTGCTCTCCTGCACTTCTGTTTCTCACTCCATGGTGGGAAAGCAGCTTCCTGGGGAGCCTCCCTGAGCTGGGAGAGTGGGGGCTGTTCCAGGCATTCTGGGGAGGCAATGGCATGGCAGGAGTGTGAACGCAGGGCTGATATTCTTGCAAGGGAAAGGCTCCTGCTGCCAGAAGACAGCCCTGCTTCCAGCACACTTGTGGCGTGTGTGTGTGTACACACCAACAAGGTGTTACCAAATATCAGGGGCAAACAACCCCCTGGCAGATAACTGACCTTATTAAAACTATCAGTCAATCTTCAGATGTCAAGGCACAGGCTCCCCAAGAAGCCTTACCTGGCAGATAAATGTGTTTGTACTCTGATTGCAAGCTGCTTGTTGCTGTTTGGGTGGCAGGTTTAAGACAGGTGTTTAACATGGAAACCCAAGGGTGCTAGAGGCAAAGGGCCTTTTGCCCCCAGATAGGTTTTCTACCTGCCTCTCTGTCTGCTCTCTTTTCCACTTGCCAAACCATACTGTCAAAGCCACAACAAGCCGTCACAGTCATTTCATGTGACTGGAAGCTTGTTTGAACCACCTTACAGTTGTGATAAAGAAAGTGCCTTCTTTGGTTTTTTTTCCCCCCTCTTCTAGTAACATGCTTCTGTCTGAATTTGATCATGGCAAATAACATGGCAGGCAGCACAAAAAACCCAAAACAATTGCAATTTTGAAGTCCAATCCAAACCTGAAAGCTCAGACTTAAAAATGCCCAGAGTTGAATAATTTTTTTTTTTTTTCCCTGAGCTGCATTTGTCAGGAAGATATTAAATAATCAGTGTCAGGTTCAGCTTTTGTCTCCAGGGGTCAGTGGATGTAACCTGCTCCCCCCTAAATTCACAGTTTATGAGGCAGCAGCGATCTCTGCGCAAGTGGGAGATGACTTTTGAACTCACGCAGCCTCAGACAGGAGGAACATTACACTTTATGAGCATGTTTAGGGGCTGTTAAGGCTCTTTAAGGGCTGAAAAGTCTTCCCTCATAAATAATGGAGCTGGCTTAAGGGAGACGACTCTGTTTATCTTTAGACAAACAAACCCGCCTTGCAAACACACCTCCTGTATCTGTTCCTTCTGGAGAAAAATAACAAGTGCCATCGTAAATGTTGCTTCCTTTGCCCTTTTCTTTAGAGAATTCATGCAGTATTGGTGAGGAGAAAGATAGCAACCTATGCTAATGTTTTTCCTCTCCATACTGCTGCAGAGTCCTAAATGAGAAACAGCCCATGAAGGGGAAAGGAAACACAAAATATTTGAAATC
>VZTR01004381.1:12973-25051 GCA_013400775.1 Chaetops frenatus
GGGTTGGGGAGGAAGGTTGTAATAGGTCCATTGGCATTTTCTATGCAAGGGTGACTGCTGCAGGAAAAGAGAATCAAAAATGTCAGTCCAGTTCTGACACTGACCACAGCATCCTCCCTTCCCAATCTCTTGAGTCCGTGCCTGAGCCTGGCTGTCAGGAGCAGGCTCTGAGAGAGCAAGTGCAAGGTCATTTAAACCCACACGTGTGCTGTGTGTTAGCTCTCTGGACAGCTGTTAATTTCACTCTGAACTTCCTTCCCTAATTGTTTACAGACAGCCATGTTCATACTTAGGGCTAGTTTGGACTCCTTCTGTTAAAGCTAGCCGAGCTTTGAATCCTGTCGTGTGCATTTGTTAATTAGAAAGTGAAATGACACAAAAAATTAACAGTTCTCCCCTCTGCTCAAAACCAGCAGCTAAGTACAGGGTGAATTATTTCAAATGGGATTACTACAACTAACACCATCCCCAAAGCCAGCTGAACAGGCAGCCTTACATAACCATAGTTAAGATATTCTTTCTCTGCACTGTTGTTAGCAGTCAGATACATATTTAATGGGTTTTCTTTATATCCTATAAATGCTGGCACTAGAATACTTTCCCCAGGGCATTCTCAGAATAAAAGAAAGGAGAAAATGACGAATGCATTTAGCACATGCACCCACAACTTCATGATAAAAGCCAGCATTTCCCCATACAACACCTGTTGTTGTAGTTGGGTTAATTACTTTTCATTGTAGTCAACTGCCTGAAATATTTATCACGGTGCCTGTAATTTCCCAAATCTGCAAGTGACACCCATAAAAACAACACAACTTTGACTCTACTGTTTCAGGTATGATATCCAGTGGATTCAATTATTTTTTTCTTTGGATTCCTTGAAGGTTACAGTTCTTAATTCTCATCTTCCATTAATTCAAAGCTTTTTGTTTAGTAAAAGTGAATCTTCTCTGATGTTATATCAAAATACAGCTCCTTACAGTCGGTGTCTACAGCATTATGGTTACTGAATGTAAACACCAAAGTGCTCCCTTCTTTCTCGAGTCCATCTTCAGTCCCTTCCCTGTTCTTTGCCTTCTCCTAAACGGGCCCTGATGAATAATGTAGACTCTGTTTTGTTTGAGATGTGAGATGTCTGGGGTTTTTGTTGTTGGTTTTTTTTTTTGTTTGTTTGTTTTTTTTGTTTGTTTGTTTTTTGAGAAGAGGGGTGCAGAAAGGGAAGAGATTTGACTGGAGGAGCCCTGTGGCTAAGCTCTTGGGGGAGTTATGTGAAAACCTGTGCTGCAAGCCACCTGGCTGTATGTGATTCTGCTCCTTTTGTAGGTGATGGAACATGGTTTTTGTTGCCTTCCACAGAAGCAGGAGTGGGTCTGGTATTGTCAAAGAGCAGCTAGTACTTTTCAACTTTTTGTACTTTATACAGCAGAAGCCAAACTAATATAATGATTATTGTCTCCACATCCAGTTTCTTAGCAGTTTCAAAAAGTCATCTCAAAGTGTGTATTGAGTTAAAGCTTGAGAGAATATCCAGCCATTGTACTCCAGATTTTGACCACGGGCAGTAATGTCCTTGTACTCAGCAAGTTCTGCAGTGCAGGGAGGTGGAGGATTTAACTTCAGCCTTCCCCTAAACCCAAATCCTTTATTCTTTGGAGACCCAAAGGACATTCATTCTTTCTGTATAAAACTGAGGAGTGTTGTCTTTGCCCTACACCTAGAGAAGTCACAGTAACACGGAAATAATCAGTGACCTTTGCAAAACTGGCAGAAATGGGAGGAAAGCAAATCAGCAAGCCATGTCCTGCTCTCCAAATCTTACCTTTTCCATGGCTTTGAAGCATGGGCTGCAGTTAGAGCTAAGGGACTGGTTGGGAGAGACAAAGCAGGAACAGAAGGGAAAGCTACAGTGCAGCTTCTTGGGAGATAATCCACTTCCTAATCCCAGCGCACCTGAAGGAAATCCTCAGTGCTTCAAAGGAAGCTGTGAGGTTAAATGGTCTTGGCACACATAAATGATATTGATGTGAGGGTCTGATAGGGCACTTTAATAAGTGCTTCTGCATCATTCAGCACCTGACACATTAGGTCTTTTCCACCATAATGTGTCTTTTGAGAATTATTCTCCTTGGAATCCTGTTGGCCAGGGAACGAGTTAAACCGAGTGGTGCTGAAAATCTCCTGTAGGGTGCCAGCAGCAAGAGGGGTTCTGCTCACCTCTGATGCTTAGTTCTCTTCTCCAGAGCCCTTTTAGTGCACTAAATGGCAGCAATACCCTTCTCTCCTCTGCTGCATTTGTCTGTGTCTGGTGCATGGGAGAGAGGAGCAGCCAGGAGGAGGGTGAGTTTTGGATGCCAGGGAACTGTGGTGTGAACAGGTGCTGCTGCACAGACCCCCATCCTTCTGCACTTCTACAAGGCTTTGCTTTTCTGGAGATTCTAAAGGAAGATGACAAGCCTGAATGATGGCTGTTTAGCTATCTCAAGCCTTTCCAGTTAGAATGAGCATGTGAATGGTATAGAAGGAGAGAGATAAGCTTTTTTGATGCCCTCCTGGCAGAGGAATGAACAGAATGGCACAAAATATTTTCTGTTTGGAAGTTATGATGATTGGCTTGAACAGACATATCCTCTCTAATTTACCCTGATGAACAAATTTCTCCTCCCCCCACCTTCACAGTAATTTCTGGTGTTTCTATTTGATAAAAAGTAGGAGTGGCAGAGTTCTTCGGAAGTCATACTCCATAGAAATACTCTGGTAATGAGATAACTTTCAACAAAAATTAATAGGTTTTCAATGCCTGATTGGATAAATAACCTGGTCTGATCTCCTAGCTGACCCTGATCTGAGTAGGAGGTTGTACTTAGACACCTTTTGCTCTCCCTTTCAACCCAAATTTACCCTGTGACCTGAAGTCAAGGAGTTTGTCTGTAACAGCACTCTAAGCTGTTGGGTGGTAAAAATGCGATGTGAAACAATGGTGTTAGCTCCTTACTACCACTTTTGTGACAAAGAAGGTGTGATGTCTCCTACAGAGTCACTTCATCAAGCTGCTTGGAGTTGCAGTAGTTCCCAGATGACTCTGATTTGTGTCACTGACTCTCTCAGTTTAGAAATCAGCTATTTTTTATCTCTCTTTTACTGTTTATTTCCCTTCCCCCCCGATCTGGTAGCTGCTAAAAGTCACGTGCTGAAAATCTCCCAATTTAAATATCAATCCCCTTAGGGAGGGGGGAAAAAAGGTCCACCAAATCATCTGCTGCTTTCTTGAACATTTTGTTTCCCCTACTTTTCAGATGTACCCTCAGATGCTTAAAACTCTTCAACTTGCTTGTTTGCTTTGGGGAAATGGAAGTCTGTGCTGCTATTAATTGTATTTTTTCAAGTATATCTCTCAGGTTAGAGGGAAGTGTGGTTGGTTGGTTGTTCAGGGCTTTAAACCCTGGGCAATTTAAAGAGAGAGTCATGGCAGAGGAGCTGTCCATCAATGAGATTGTTATTCGCAGGTCTAATGTCATATCTATGTATAACAAGATTGTGATTGACAGGAAAGTTTGTTTTGGAAGGAGCAGAGGTCAAGGTTTCACTGACAGCTTAACAATGGAAATATTGCATCACCAGGATATTTTATGGAATGGTACATACATCTACATAAATGTAACATGTGATGGTGGAACACTGGGGCAAGATGAAGCACTGAGCTAGGATCAAGTTTAATACTTAAAAATAAAAAGTTATCTGTGCTTTATCCATCTATTTGAGGAATGAACTCTAAGTATCTGTGGGTATGGCTTGTGCAATGAATTTGACCCATATCACATGGAAGAGCCTTTGCTGCAGAGCACTGTGCTTGAGTGGACAAGATGCTAATTGACTTTGTCAGTGACTTCCTTGGGGGACCTTGAACAAATGATTGCACCTGTGCATCACTTTCCCCTCCATTTAAAAGGGAGAAAGCATTTTGTCTGTCTTGAGTTTTAGGTATGAAAACTCCCTAATCCCTCTTGGCTATAAAAGAATTAGTTTAAAAAACCTGAAAGATACATAAAAGAGAACAACTGAAAAGACAGGTGTTAAGAATATTGGTCCTTCTGGAAGACCTTTTCCAATTCCTCTCTTCTGTTTTTGTTTTCCCTCTTTCATTTATTTTTTGAATTTCTCTGCTGTACTTTGTTGGGTGAGCTCATGTCCTCTTGTCCCAGCCTGATTCTCAAATAATTCTGCTTTCTTGATTTTACCTTTGGAAATTACTTTAGCATTTGATATATGTTAAATTAAAGACTAAGAGAGCTTTTTATTGCTGTCATGGTTGAGATTTAAGCTATTTTTTTCTGCTTTCTCCTGTTCCATAGTATCCAAGACTCCCTTTCCCCAGTCTCTGCTCCAAAACGGTTTGATGGAGTTTTTCTTTATTTTGGCTTTCCGCACTGCAACCTGTAAGTAGTGATCTCCACCAGAGCCCGTGCTATAAAACCAAAGAGGCCAAACTGAATAAACTGGGCAAAATAAAAATTCAAAGTAGCTCTCCAAACACCTTCCTCACAAACACAGTCTAAGTGTTTAGTTAACATTTGAATTAGGCACTGAAAGCCAACAAATTCAGGCCCTGCAGGAGCAAGTGGGTCACTGGGAGCTGTGGCTGAGAGCTGACCCTGCTGCCCCATCTCTTTGCTCTCACGTGAGGATGTCACAAAAGGCATCATCTCCTCTGCATCAGATTTCTTTTCCTGGCTTCTCCACCACGGGTACTCTTCTCCACCACTCATATGTGTACTCTTCCCCAGTGTTTAGGGTCCTTTTCCATGCTGGTTGGTAATCCTTGTCTTTTCCCAGACCTGGAAAACTCCAGACCAATTCCTTATGCCATAAAACAGCTGGAGAAGGCANGTCTTTTCCCAGACAACTTCAGACCCTGGGCTAACCAAAGGTGCCTCAGTTCCTAAGGCCATAAAACAGCTGGAGAAGGCATGATCATAAAAGAGAAACAATGATAATGCAATGAAGTAGCTTCCAGGCACTGTTACTCATCAAAGTAATTAATTACTTCAATAATGGATGAATTTTAATTTTTAAAACCTTAAACTCAGTACCTCTGAGGGGAAATATGGCCCTTGTATGCTGCTGTTCAGGGCACACTTGAGGACACAGAGGGATTCTAGAGACCAGCTCATTCCCAAACCCCCTCTGGTGCACAGCTGTCACAGGTGCACTGTGTGCCCATAGAGGTACAGGGAGTGATGTCGTGTTCCAGCAGACTTCCAGCCTTCTGCACAGCCCTCAGTGTGGCCCACAGGGTTTGCCTGTAGGGTTGTCAGGCCAGCAACAGGTTGCCTTTCCAGCAGTAGTCAGTATTTTAGGCAGTGCTGGTGGATTAATGTGTCCAGCTCTGGCCCTTAATACAAGAAGGTGCATGCTGGGAGAGTCTATTTTGAAAACAGAGGTCCAGCAATTTTCAGGTGTGACAGCAGTCAGCAGAGGGATTGGATTGTCTTGCATCTTCCTTCAGGTGTCTCAGAGCACGCTGGAGCACAAATGCTTCTCTTTGCTTGCTTTCTCTGAGTCCTGGCCCTCTGTTTTTATGACCAGCATTCAGCTGAAGCCTAAGCCTCTGAGGCAGGCTGGGGAGCAGGCAGGCTTGTGATGTTGAGTGCAGGCACTGTTAACCAGGTTTTGAGCAACACAACTTCGTTGCTTTTGAAGATGTTTTTCTTAAACCCTGTAGAATTTGGTTTGTTTTGGTCTGTTGTTTGGGAGATTTTTTTATTTCACAATGTTCTACTCCAGTGCGGTTTCACTGTACAGTCCTTCGTGTGGGTGCTGATATATTCCCTACAAATATCCTTTATTCCCCTTCCAGTGTAGGAGCAGAAAAATCTGGGCAAGCACAGGGCCAGCGCCGTTGTTAGGCTGCCCAGCTGCACGGGGGTGAGGGCAGCCCCACATCTGTCGTGTGCCAGGGGGATGCGCTGCCAGAAACCAGAGCTCAGCTCTCTGCCAAGAGGAGCAGGGCCAGCACGCCATGAGCCCAGGCCATTCTGTGAGCTCGCACAGGCAGAGAAAGCTGACAGGCACTTCTAATCCACTCTGCTGGTACCCGTGGATGACAGACCATCAGTGCAGGAGGGAAAAATCCCTAATAATTGAAGTCACACACCACGCGGTGGGGTTGGTTCCTGAGAAAATGACAGGGAAGGGCTCGGTCAGGACCACCTGAGCACGTGCCTGTCAGCTCACTGGTAGCAAATGTTGCCTATACTTATACTTTTATTTCTATAATCTCCCCTCTGCAGAGGGTGGTGATATACCCTGAAATGGTGTTTGATTCAAACACAATGTAGGAAGCCACAGAATCCACACCAGGGATGTAATATAAACATGTTTGCTGTGGGTTCTCCCTAATTTTATCATATAGGAGCAGGCATGAGCTTCACATCTATGTTTCTAAAGTGTTTATATGGGATGCACTTTCAGAAACTTTATTATATTAAATTTATAAGGCAATACTACATTGGGATCACACTGGTGTCTCTGCAGACATTTTTTGGTGACAAGCAAGGGATTGCAGTGGAAGGAACACAAAGGTCAAATGTAAGTGCTCTGGCTAAGTGACTGCCGCTTACTATGTGACTGCATTATCCCAGGTACTATGGGCCCTGACCCAGCTGTCTTCAGCTATTAAACCATAATACTTAATAAAAATCATTGCAATCTGAGGTCTGCTGTTGCAGTACCCACTGTCTGCTGGCACAAGCTTTGAAGGAGCACAAGGGAAGGCTTTCTATCAAACGCACTCGCACCCAAGTTCAAATTTACCATTTTTATCTTCAAAGCCCAACCCAAAGTAGGGAAGGGACTGCCTCACGCCTGGGAGATCATGACCTCCCATGACAGCTACATGCTTCCAAAACAATGGATCTGTCAGCCACAACAGAGAGACTTGGAAGTGTGGGAGACAAAGATCTCTAGGCAACTTGGCCCACGATTATGGAATGCCTGGAGGAGATCAAAACCACCACTAAACTTGCCACCTTCAGATCAAATTTAAAGACCATGGCTTTTTATTTGTGCTTCCCCCCCAGTACACCATCCCCTCAGAGAAAAGAAGAAAGTCGGTGTGAAAACATGTGCTGTGTAGAGGCAGGAGGTGAGATGGAAATGTGGATCTCTCTAGCTGTTTACTTGCACAGGAGATGCTTGGGGTCAGCGAGGAAGAGTCTGGTGTAAGTATTCTGACACCTGGGCATAGTTGGAAACACTGTTGGAGCTTATTACAGTAACACTTGTAGAGATGTCTGCTTTACAACATTCTTTACAGACCCCTGTATCCAGATAAAACTACCTTAGGGGAGAGATACCAAGTCTGAGTTGAGACTGAAAATGGGTCCAGTTCTGAAATACATGCCTGGAAAAAAGCTGATGATCATGAGAATACCCCTTCTCAGTTTCAAGTCTCTGCTTCTTAAGGGTGTATGTGGTTAAATAGGAGCACGCATGGGCCTTGCATCTACATTTCTGAATGCTTCCCAGGAGGTCCACTCTCATGGACACTTGACATTTCTCCTACATAAATTAAATTGAAGTGATGTCTATGCAACTTAGGATTAGTGGCACTCTCAATAAAAGTGCTAGCATTTTGTTGATATTAGTAAGTATTTCTAGTATGAAATAGTGCTAAGAGCAATCTTGTGTATACAAGAAATAACATTAGATGTGCAGATGTTCCAGGAAATTAATTGACTTTTTTTTTCTTTGTAGTAGCAGAATAAGTAGAGAATAGTGATATACTTCAGCAAGCAGCAAGTGAATATCCTACTGGTCCATCCAGTCCTCAATTTGCTATACAATGTTTTCATATTTAAAATGTGTATCCTTCTTCAATATGTTTTGAGTGACTTATCTATGTTTCATAAGCCTTATTTATTTGTTTTTCTTTGACATTACCCAGAGACTTTATTTTACTTGCATATTTAATGTATTCTGAAATTAGGTCCTGGGAGTCATCAAAATTATTTCACCTTATTATTTTTGTTTGCACTTTGATTAAACATTCTATTCACAGAATCATAGAAAGGAATCATAGGATCATTTAGACTGGAAAAGACACTTGAAATCACAGAGTCAAAATGTAAACTCATTAAACAGTAAACAAGCATTCAGAGACAGCTTATTGTTTCATTGTGAGCTACCTATTTACACTCACAGCAAGAATTAGTCGTATATATAAGATCTGAGAGTAACACCAGTAGTTCACGTTTTATCCCAAACATCAACAGCTACCATGTACTGTACATTTTCCTCTGGCTGCAGCAACAGAAAGTCCTTTGGTCCCAATCCTTTGCTTAACAGTGTATCTGTTACTTTGCTCTGAGCCCCCACTCCTTTAGTAACCATTTTCCCAAAAACCTGGCAGATGTGTGAAAGTGGCTGGGGTATGTCAGGCCCTAGTAGAAATACTTTTGATGCATTTTGTAGGGGTGTAAATGCCAATATAGGCATCTCTGAGCAAAAGACATTGACTGAAGCTGGCAGCTCTGTACATGAGATTAGGAGGAGGGTATTGCAGGAACAGTGCAGGTTAGTAGTGGGAAAGGGGGAGGGAAAAGAAAAGAAACTACTTTGTTTAGAGATCCTTGGATCCCTCCCCTGGACCATCAATATTACCTCCTGACTGCTCCAGAAGACTTGCTCTGGCTCATTCTCCAGAGTGCTGAGATGTCTTGGTTCATCCAACTCGACCTGTAGCATCAGCTGTTCACTTCTCGGAGGGAAAACATTCTCTCATGTCAGCACAGCTGTTTGTTTGCTTGTAGGAAATACAGGCTGCTCAAGACAGAACACTAAACTAAAGTACTAAACTAGTACAGATCCACAGATGTATCAAGGGAACAGCTTCATTTACCTACAGATGGAGATATCCCTTTCTAGCTTTCTGATAATTTTTTTTATCTCAGACTGCAGCTAAATCAGTATTTTCCTCAGAAAGAATTCTTAGGTATTGATAAAACTGATTTTTTTAAAATACCTGTGAACAGCAAATAATAGTGGATGTCTGTCACAAAGGTAAATTGTTTACAGTTTTTAGCAGCCACCACACTGTTTACCCCTCTCTCACCAGCAGTTTACAGAGTGCTTTGCTGAACTACAGACAAACTCAGGATTTTCAGCCACGTAGAAAGAGCTAAACTACAAAAATCATTTTGTAGTCAATGCTTTACCTGACAGACCTTTGCAATTAAAGGTTTACTGTGTGCAGACATCAAGCCTGTGAAACTTGTACCTACAGGTAAACAATAGATTTTTCCAACCTGTTCCTGATCTTTGTATTCCCGTGGGTGATTCTAGAGTGAGTTCACCAGCTGGGCTTTAATCGTTCTGTATCTGACTGATGGCGTTTCTCTGTATGGGGGTGGCAGAAGCATGTCTCCCTCTAAATGTGAACAACAGTCATTCCCTGTTAGTCCTCTCCCTGTGGCTAATCCCACCCCAGGTGTAGCTGGTGGCCAGGCACCAGGGCTGGTGGACCACTGACAGATTCTTTTTGCTTGTTTGCCTGTTTTTTCTGCATAATGTTTTCTTCCAGAGGAAGATAAATTCCTGTCAGGTCTGGAATGCCTTCTTTATACGATAACAGCCTTCTTTTCTTTTTATCTCTGAAGAGTCCCAGAGTGAGGGAATTGTTTTGATGCACAAAGAATTTCTTTTACAGAAGAGAAATGCTTTTGCTTGTAGGCTGTGATGCAATTCAGCTTTCTGAAGTATTAGTTTCCACTCCTTTTGTTTTTCACTGTCAGCAAGTGTTACTGTGTATACTACACCACGTTTTCCTGTCTGTGACTAAGGATTTCTGTATTGGCCAAGGATGGAAATAATAGTAAAAAAGGTCTTGGTGGCCGTGGGTCTGGTTCTTTTCAAAAAGTCCACTCCCATGGCAACAAGGCCTATTAGAAGGTAGCAGTCCTGTCACCACGACTTTAAGTCCTAATAATTCAACCAAAAAGATAAAACGAAATGTGGCAAATTTATCTTGCTCAATCTCCTACATAAAGTCATTTCTCAGAAACTTGATCAGTGGTAGAGACAACAAGCATTTAAAGGGGAGAGGCTTTGAGAGGGGGAAAAAATCCATTCACATTCGAGTTTTGAAAGATGAGTGAAAGATGGAAGAAAACATGATATTACAGCAATCTTTCTGCTTCTCTTGCACAGTGAACAATTGATCCAAAGTTTAGGATTTTGAGATTTTTATGATTAATAGGCCAGCTGGAGATTTGGAATTTACCTCCTATGTGAAATAACATTTGCTTTATGAAATAATTATTGATTGCAAACACTTCTGTCGAAACAAAGAAGGAAGGAAAATGAAAAAAACCTAGTAGAAATACTTTTGATTAAAGCAGTTATATCTTGTTCAAAGATAATTTTTAAAAGTGGCCTATACTTAAAATGTACATTGGTTCCTATGCACCAGCAACAGGATTTCCTGTGTCTGTTACCTGTCCTGGCTTCAGAATAACTGTGTGAATGTAACCAACAGTGTGGGCTGGCTTTAGAAATTGAGGAGAGATTTATCTACTAATTATAAGTGGCTCTTGCCTAGATATTTGTATGTAGTACAGAAATGCCAGTTTCTGCCCTGTCACGATGACCAGTCCAGGTGTTACCATGGTTCAAGGTGGTTTGAGCTGAATGGAAGTCTGGATGAGAAACTGCTTCCACATGAGATGTGCTGGAACTTGATTTTTGATGTGAAACTCATGAAAGGCCACCTGTAAAGTTGTTGGGAGTCAAGTGTGTGGGTTTGACCTCAGGGTGTTTTGGGAATGAGGGTGGGACTTGCCTGTCCCAGGGAAGGTGGGGAAGGAACTCCCACACTGCCAATGGGGACTCATCTGTGAGAGGCTGGCAGAGCCACTGCTTCACCAGAGCTGCCTGGTATCCAATTTAAATTGATTTAACTGGAAGGCCACAGGTCTCATAGGCTGCTCAGGGTACTGCAGTCACCCTGCAGAGCACAAAACAGGCTTGGGAAGCAAGAGCTGGGAAACCAGGCAGAAAAAGCCACGCAGAGGAGTGAAATGGCAAGCGCAGAGCAGAGGTGTTTCACAGGGCTCTGCACTTGCCTCCCCAAGGCAGGTTGTAATGAAGCACTACTCTCCATGCAGTCTGTAGCCCACATGCTCTCTTTTTTTGGAGTTTGATTGCTAAACCAAGGGACAAACCCGAGTGGTAATCCCATAGGAGGGCTGTGGCTTGTTGCACCTGCAGCACCCGGTCATGAAAGAAGGACACAGATTCCCCACAATTAGAAGAGCCGAGGCCCCCAAAAGGAGAGCCGTTTATTATGGATACACAATTTTATAGGGTTTTCAGAGTGTGAGAGGATTGGAAGATGAAATCCCACCTCTCAACCAGACTGGTCAAGTGCCTAGTCCATCACATTCCCTTCTCCAGGAAGGAATGTAAACAACACTATTGTTTTTAGTACAGTGCATGAGAAAATCTGACTCGAGAATATAAACTTTTCAGAAGGCTTTCAAAAACAGGGCGTCAGTGGCTTATCTTTGAAAATGGCTGAGAGCTGCATACAAAATGAGATGAGGTGTATTTTTCACTGTCTTAAAAAGGGAAAGAAATTGTGACTGCTTAGGTAAATGAATTCTAACGTGTGTGTGATATGGAAAAGAATGTAGCAGGTAATAGAAATAATCACAAAGCCAAAAAGTTTTCTTTTTTACTCTGAAGCTCTCCTTTTTGGTACTGGGCACATCCTTGCATGAGGCCAAGCTATTCTAGGACTGGATCTCCTTTCAGAGACAAGGGCAGAGCAATTTGTTTCCTTTTGATGGGAACATGGGTTAAAACATTGTTTGCCAGTACTTAGATCTTTCTTTGTTCTTTTGTTGGTATAATCAGAAAAAGGACTAAAAGACCTTTTAGTCAATAATAAGTGCCAGCTTCTAAAGTTCAGTTTCTCTTCCCCTGTGAGGGTAATATCATGACAGTATTTTGTGTTTTAATGNTTGTGACTATGTGAGACGAAGTTTTGCACTGGAGAAGTGATTTCTTTGACCCTAAGCAATG
>VZTR01004382.1:0-11692 GCA_013400775.1 Chaetops frenatus
CCCTGCAGCAGGGAAGAGAGAATAGAGTTTTTTTCCCCCTTGCTTTCAAGTTAGCTTCTAGTTCATTAGCTGAGACAAAAAGTTGTTCTCTAGACTGGCTTCTACAGAGGAACTGTTTATCTCTGCTTCAGTCCAGAAGACCAGCACAGGGAGCCCACGTCAGCAAACCCAGGCAGAGAGAGGCCCCCCTGGATGCTGCCCTGCCAGCTCCTAGCCTGGAGGGAGCCATACCTACAGAAAGGACTTTGGACTCTGGATCTCTGAATCTCCCATGTCTTCAAAGCAATGAGAGGTTTCATTGTTTAATACTATTCATTTTTCATGCTTGTGAATACTTTGATTGTTAAATAAACAGGTTTTTTTCCACTTTTTTTCCAAGGAGATTATCTCCCAAACTGGTTGGGGGAGAGGCTACTGAAATCTGTTTTTTTTAGAGGAGACCCCATTGGGAAGCCCCTCCCAAATTTGCCCAAAACTAGGACATAACCCTAACCCTAACCATAACCCTAACTCAAACCCTAATGACAGGCAGGTGGACAATAAATCCTGAACCAGCTTCCCCCAAAGCCCATGTCCAGCCGTTTCATCAGGGCAGGAGAAATTTGGGATGAGCCCCCTGCAACCCCACTGCTGCTCCTCGTGCCAGCTGGGCATGCAGCTGCTGGCAAACGGGCATGTCCTGATGCTCCCATAGCCTCCGATCCATGGAGATTTGGAGAAATTTGAAGCCATTTTGGAGGTGAAGTTGAGCCAGTTCTGGGAAGGCAAACAGACATATTGAAGGGGCTTTTTAAGGTGTCCCTGTGTCCCCATCCCTGTCTAACCCTAAAACCAGCCCTAAGCCTAGCCCTAACCCAAACTCTAAGTCTAGCCCTAGCCCTAGCCCTAACCCTAACCCTAAATGTAAACACAAAACTAACCCTAACACTAAACCAAAACCCTGACCCAAACCAGAACTCAAACTGTAAACCTTACCCTAATAATAACTCTACACCAAAACCCAAACCCGAACACAAACCCTAAACCTAAACCTAACCCTAACCAAAACCCAAAACCAAACCCAAAACCTAATGGCAGGCAGGTGGACAATAAATCCTGAGCCAGCTGCCCCCAGAGCTCTTGTCCAGATGTTGTCCTTGCTGGGCTGGTAGCTTCCTGGAAACAGGCTTGTCCTGATGCTCAAATGCTCCCTGACCCGTGGAGAAGATTTGGGGCATTTTGAAGCCATGTTGAGGGTGAAGTTGGGCTGGTTATGAGAGGGAAAATGGAAAATTTGGGGGGCTTTCAAAGGTGTCCCTGCTTCCTGGCCCCCCCTAATGCTAACCTTAACCCTAACCCTAATCCTAACCCTAATCCTAAACCTAACCCTAACCCCAAGCCTAAGCCTAAGCCTAAACATAACACTAACCTTAACCTTAACACTAAACCCAGACCCGAAACCAAAGCCGAACTCAAACCCTAAACGTAACCCTAACCTAAGCCTAAGCCAAATCCAAATCCAAATGAAAACCCAAACCCTAACTCTAACCCTAACCCTAATGGAAGGCATGTGGACAATAAATCCTGAAGCAGCTGCCCCCAAAGCCCGTGTCTGGCTGTGTCATCAGGGTGGAAGGAATTTGGGATGAACCCCTTGCAGCCCCAGCGCTACTCCTCGTCCCGGCTGGGCAGGCAGCTGCTGGCAAAAGGACATGTCCTGATGCTCCCATGCCCCCCGACCTGTGGAGAAGATTTAGGGCATTTTGAAGCCATTTTGGGAGTAATGTTGGGCCAGTTCTGGGAGGGCAATGGGACAATTTGGGGGGCTTTTTAAGGTGTCCCTGTAAATATTACACTCAAAAGTAAAAACTACACCAGTAAAACCAAAACAATACCATTTAAAATTAGAAAGCTGTAAGAGATTAACAACTATAATATAAAAGTTTCTCAAATTCAAGTTATTAGTAAAATATAGATCCAAGTACAACACACCCATTCTACCAATAAAGAAAGCTAATAATAAAAGTTGATTAATACAGAATTTAAGGGACATTAACAAAATAATAAGACATACACCCAATTCTAACAAATCCCTACATTCTTTTAACCACACTGACAAATTAATTAAGATAATTCACTGTTTTAAATCTCAGAGATTCCTTTTTCTGTATTCCTGTGCACAAAAATAGCTAAGAACTCTTTGCTTTTAAGTAGGAAAATCCTGAAACAGCAAAAAAAACCTAGCTCACCTGGACAATTTTATGGTAGAAATTCAAAAGCAGCCCAACAATATTCGGAGACCAGCAGGCAAAAGAGCTGTAGGACTGAAAGAGACAAGAACCGAAAAGAGTTATTCTTCAATATGTTGATGTCATCTTAATTGCACCCAAAACGCAAAATAACTGCATCCAGATCCCTATAAATCTTTTGAACTTTTTAGGCCAAAGTAGATATTGAATTTCATAAGAAAAACCACAAGGTCTCAGAGAAACAGTAATTTACTTAGACCTAAAAATTTTCCGTGGACATCAACAACTCAACAAAAGACAAAAAGAAGCCATGCACCATCTTCCAAAACCCCACACCATGAGAGACATGCCAGCCTTTCTAAAAATAGTAAATTGGTGTTACCTATGGATATCAAAATATGGACTACTGATAAAACCTCTGTATGAGGCCCTTAAAACAGCCAAAGAAAGAACCATCATGTGGACAAAGAGTACAAAAGCTGCATTTAAACAACTAAAATATTCCTTGATAGCCCCAGCTCTGGGGCTGCCAGACTTAACTAAACCTTTTGAACTTTTTACATATGAGTGACTGAATGTTGCTCTGAGGGCAGTGGTGCAGCACTTTGAGAACCAGTAAAAAGCTGGGACCTACTTTTCAGAACAGCTAGACAATGTTAGCCAAGGGTGGCCTGAGTGTTTAAAAACTGTGGCAACAGCTGTCCTCCTTACACAGGAGGCCTGTAAATTCACCCTTGGTCAGCACATTGTTGTGTACATACCCCACGCAGTAATAACTGTGCTGGAACAAAAGGGGGGACACTAGCTATCCCCTAGCAGAATGCTTAAATATCAATCTGTTTTGCTGGAACAGGATGATGTTACCCTAAAAACAACATCTGTGGTAAACCCCGCAATGTTTTTGTAATCTACATTAATTGACAATGTGCCTGAACATGATTGCTTACAGACAATAGAAGAAACTTATTCCAGCAGACCAGACCTGAAGGACATTCCTTTAGAGAGCCCAGATTAGAAATTATATACCAATGGAAACAACATCATGACAAATAGCAAAAAAATGACAAGTTATGCTGTAACCACCACAAATAAAGTCATTAAGGCAAAAACCTTTTCTTCAGATATATCATCACAAAAAACTGAACTAATTACACTGACGAAAACTCTAGAGCTAAGCAAAAAAAGGGTGAACTAGACTGATTCCAAATATGCCTTCAGTGTTGTTCATACCCACAAAACTATTTAGAAGAAACGTAGCCTGCTAACTACTCAAGATAATAAAGTTAAACATACTAAACAAATTCTTACACTCCTGCAAAATATTTAGAAGCCTACAGAAGTAACTATCATGCATTACAAAAGTCAGCAAAAAATAAAACAACTGGGTAATCACTTTGCTCATGAAACAGCAAGGGTTGCAAAAAGAAACATTCTTGCAGTAATACCACAGAAAAATATAAATTTGTCAAAGTTTACCCTGAAATACGATCAAAAAACCACAAATTACTTAAATTTCTTAAGACTAAGGTAAAAAAAAAAAAAGTAAACTGTTACCCAAGCAAGACGAGTTATAATTCCACCCCTGCTCCTTCAAAAAATAACAAAAACATAAAAATACCCATTAGAAAACAAAAAATCTTTTAAAACATATGAAAAAAATAGTGATAGAGAAATAACAATCTTCAACAAACAAGTATAAAACCTGTTATAAAAACCTTAACATGAGCAAGAAAATTATATTAGAAATGACAAAAACAAGAAATCTTCCAAAAGATTATTAACAAATAAATTTTGCTGAAATACCATGCAAAGAAGAATAAAAATATATACTAATATTAATTGATACCTTTAATAAATGGCCTGAAACTTACCCGTCGCACCAACACAGCAAAAAATGTAATGAAAACTTTACTCAGTCATATAATTCCAAAGTTTAAAATTCCTTTGAGAATGCCATCAAATAAGAAACCACATTTTGTTGCCCTGGTAATCAGAAAAATTAACAAAATTCTGAGACTTACCTGGGACCTGTATACACCACACAGGCCCCAGGCAAATGGCAAAGTTGAACATATAAACAGAACCCTTAAAACCCAAATTAGTAAGATCTATTGAGAAACATCCATAACATGAATTCAAACCTTGCCTATAGCCTTACTAAGAGTCCACATACAACCAAGGCAAAGAAACAACATAAATCCCTATGAAATACTATATGGCAAGCCATATAAAATTCCACATATCCCAAAAAAAAAATTCATATGTGTGAGAGACGGTTCGAGATTCATCTGCCTCACGGCCATCGCCCAGGACAGAGACTGTGGGACAGAGACTGAGACCCTGGCCCTGGCCTGACTAAGGTGGGATGCCTGTGAGAGATCCTGGCTCTGGCCTGAGCCTTTCCTGCAGGTGTGCCCTGGGATGTCTGCCAAGTACTGCCTGCCCCTGCTGGAGCTTGCCAAGCATTGTCTGCAGACCTGCCCGGTGCCGGCTGCCAAGCATTGTGTCCACTGGACCAAAACCCTGGTGCAGACCACCGTGACAGGACACAGTTTTGCTGCCGAGAATGTCCTGTACCTGCTCTTACCTGCTGTTGACGTCCACCGTAACAGTGACGTCCACTGTAACAGGACAATGGTTACCAGCTTTCCCCACCTTTTTGGCCAGGAGCCCCTCGCCTCTGNTGAAAAGTAGAAATAATTTGCAAAAAATACTTAATGGCTTTAAGTTCCACTGTGCAAAAGCTCCAGAAAGCGTGTTATCCAAACCCATAAAATTGGACACAACTGCTCATCTGTTCCAGCCTAGAAATTGAGTCTATATCAAGTAATAAGAGACTCCTTGCAAGCCAAGTAAAAAAGACTGTTCCATGTTTTGCTGACCACCCTCACTGCAATCAAAATTACTGACAAAGAACCATAGATCCACTACTCCAAAATAAAGACTTCTACTACCAAAAACATTTAAAAAACCAGAAACTAATACAAATCAAAAAATGGAGTTTAAACTGTTCTTTACATATCTATTGTCTGCTCAATTAGTAACAATAATTCAAAATTCGCTCCATAATTTGCATAAAACTGTAGTCCAAAATTTGTCCAAAGTTCTCAATAAAAATAACTTCTAAATCTGTACCCAGTTGCCACCTCTAAATGGGGGTGGTAACTGGCCATTAATTAGCATTAAAAAAAAAAGAACTATACCAAAAAGTGAAAACCAATCAATAGTACCCTTCTGCCTCCTATACACCTGAGCAGCTTAATAAAACACAGAAATTATACCGTTCCCTGCATGATTATAAATGCCACAAAAACCCCCATTCTTCCTTCATATTGCCATAGAACCAACTTAAAATAAACCCAAAACTTAGGGCAAAGATGAAATTGACAAGATAGAAACTAGCTCTACCATTTAAGACAGAATCATATTAAATATGTGATGATAAGGCCTGGAAANACCTGAGCAGCTTAATAAAACACAGAAATTATACCGTTCCCTGCATGATTATAAATGCCACAAAAACCCCCATTCTTCCTTCATATTGCCATAAAACCAACTTAAAATAAACCCAAAACTTAGGGCAAAGATGAAATTGACAAGATAGAAACTAGCTCTACCATTTAAGACAGAATCATATTAAATATGTGATGATAAGGCCTGGAAAGTCCTGACTGTAAATAAAAATCAAGCTTATGCCCTTGGGGCTGTAGTTCCAAATATAGCAATATTTGACCATCTTAAAAAACCAAATAAAAAGAAAAAAAAAATCTCTTCATCCCCTCATTGAACGTCTCACACATTTCCATAATATAATCAGAGCTTTCCTTCCCTCTTAAGGAGTAATTGAACTAAAAAGAACAATCATAAACATCTCAGCCATCATTGAACATATTAAACTGCATACTACAAATGCATTTTCAACTTTACAAAAAAAAAAATCAACAGTCTGCCTGTGGCAGGATGTGTCTACACCTCCCCCTCTACCACAGATGGTTGGTGCATATGGAAAAGATAACCCAGGCAGGTGAAAGGTCCAGCAAGAGGTCATCTCCGGTGCCAAAAGGGCTCCGGCCCCCAGCTAAGAATCAACCTCTTAGTCTCGAGAGCAGAAGTGGGAAGAGATAAAGGAAAATAAATATTCCTGACTGAGAGACACTGTTTTACAATCTATAAAAGCACACACAATTATCACAGAGGAAGAAGCCTCCTACACACACACACCTTGAAGGCATGCGGGACTTCTCCCCAGAGTTTGGACTCAGATTCCGCAGTTACTTTCCTGGGAATTGATGGAAAGGATCTCGATTTGTGCCCCACCAACAACTGGATGGTAACATACATTGAATCCTAAACTATACTATTTCTTTGCTAGTTGTAAAAGAAAAGGGTACCTTATAGTGCACAGTATATTTACCTACTAGTAGTCCTTTTTGTTCTAGTCCTGTGTAGTAGATAGTTTGTTCCAAAGTCTTATGTATGTTAGTTTTGTGTCTATTAAATANGCAGTTACTTTCCTGGGAATTGATGGAAAGGATCTCGATTTGTGCCCCACCAACAACTGGATGGTAACATACATTGAATCCTAAACTATACTATTTCTTTGCTAGTTGTAAAAGAAAAGGGTACCTTATAGTGCACAGTATATTTACCTACTAGTAGTCCTTTTTGTTCTAGTCCTGTGTAGTAGATAGTTTGTTCCAAAGTCTTATGTATGTTAGTTTTGTGTCTATTAAATAAATAATTCATTCTATAATAGACCGAATCAGCCATTATTAAAAAAACCTTGCCAACAACAGTGGGTTTTGGAGTGCTGGCCACCTCAATAGAGCTACTGCCTGCTGCCAGAGGCCTGGGCAAAAGGCAGGGACATATCTAACCCCCCACATCTATTCATAATACTGTCCTGTGCAATTATGCAGAACAAGATAGCTCTCAATTTCCTACGTGCCGCACAAAAAAGTGTATGTACTATTGACAATATCACTTGTTGTTCCTATGTAAACCAAAGTGAAAAAAATGTAAAAAAATAAACAAAATTTAGGAACTCGAATTTTACATAAAGTAACTTCCAGAAATAACACCTTAAAATTTGACTATATCTTCCACACCATCACTTCATAATTACCAAACTAAACCTACATAAAAAACATTTATAATAACTGTAATTGTGGTTATCATCTATGTAATAACTATAGAATAACCAGTTGTATAAAACAATGCTACAGTTAGAGCAGAGACTAGACAAGGTAGTCTTGTCAGTCTCTACAAATTGCCATGATGATTTTTTGCTGTCTCTTTTTATATACCTTTTATGTATTCTCAATACCCTTAACATGCATACTTGTAATTCTTTAAGCCTGATATCTGAGAATAGTCCTGGTATTCTGCTAAGCCAGAAGACCAAACATCCTAAAAGCCTCACAGTTGGAGGCCAGAAAGCCTTATGCTCTCTTAAGAAACCAAGGCCCCCTCTAAAACATATCCTGTAAACTAGGATTAGGCCCACCTAAGGTAGAATACTTTAAGATGGAGAGATGTCATGCTATTCATTCAAGCCTCTCATTGGAGCATCTTTGTCAGATATGCTAATTTGCAAGGTCTATAAAATTGTATACACGATCTACCATGTGTGTACATTTCGGTGTATTCCACCTTGGTGAATTTTTGCACCATACAGATCCTTATTAAATACTGAAATAAAAACCCTTTATCCCTTAACCATGTCTGACTTAATTTTAAGACCAAGAAAAAGGCATCAATATGACTGCCACTGTCAAGCACTCAGCACAAGTGTTCCCTTCTGCTAGAGGAGGGTTAGTATGGGATTGAACATGAAAGATAAAAATGGTGTACAACAAGAGTAAATGAGAGATATCAAATCAACAAGTAACAGGACACTGTGGATGCATGCAGTATACATGCTGAAAAGTGGCAAAGTTGATGCTATCGCTGGGCTTCAGTTCTGTCCAGATCCCATAAGGTGAAGAATGAAGCTGCAGAACACTGGACTTGTGTGCACAGTGTACTGAATTGTAAAAGTCCAGCAAAAGCTCGTTCACAGAGTCAGCTGACAATGCTCTTGCTGCTTCA
Source organism: Chaetops frenatus (assembly GCA_013400775.1). Taxonomy (NCBI): domain Eukaryota; kingdom Metazoa; phylum Chordata; class Aves; order Passeriformes; family Picathartidae; genus Chaetops; species Chaetops frenatus. The sequence continues at coordinate 8,319 of VZTR01004382.1, forward strand.
AAAAGTAACACCTGGCCATTGCACTCCATCACACAACTTGGAGATAAGCACTTACACCTTCAGTGTTGCCGAGTCTAAGCAGCTGCAGCTCACCCAGAAGCATGCCTCCAAACAGAAGGCATTCTTAAAGTACCCCCTTGTCTTAGGAGCTTTGAAACTCTGAACAACACAGTGCGGCACTGAACCTTCCTTCTCAGATAGACGTGCCGTCACATTTTTCACTCTCACAGCTCCATTGACAACTTCCAGCAGCTGCTCTCAGAAAAAGGCTCTAGAAGTAAAAGCTGGTGCTGGGCTGCACCTTCCCCTTGCTGCACGTAAGCCACATCAAACTCACCAGTACACTCTGTATTTCCCTTCCCAGCTGCATCTACCATCATATTCTCTGCATTTCGGAGCCTAAAGGTAAGCGCAATTGTTTCCTCAGAGGGCTGGAAGAGGAATAGATAGCAGCAAAAGTAGCTGTTGTTGAACCTCCCACTCGCGACTGCACATGTGAATTCGGCCGGCAAGCAGGTGGCAGCCACACTCCTTTTGCAGCCTGTATGCTGCACAGACAATCACAGTGCTCTGCTTCTTCATTCTTCATCTTTTGCAATATGTCACACTTTCATTATCCTGTAGGCCAATACTCGTCTACTTCTCTGCTGTCTCTTTTTGATGGGAGACAATACTCAGCCCCCCAGTGTTTTCAGGCAGCTCAGAGGTGGCATCTGGCACTCCAAGGGCAGCCAGAACCCAACTGTCAGGTGGCTTTGGTCTGGGAGAAATCCTTCACTGTTCACAATATTAGGAGGCGACACTTCAGTTTTGGGCACAGGCGCCTGGAATCAAATGCTGGTCCTTTTCCATCAGAAACAATACTCAGCTCTCCATTCTGTGTTTTGAGGTCAGCTCAGAGGTGGCCTCTGGCACTAAAGACCAGCTAGAGTCCTTATTCCTTGCAGCTTTGGTATGTGAGAAATCCTGCACCGTTCGCAATTTTAGGAGCTGGAACCTTACTTCCTGCCAAAGGCGCCTGGATGTGAACATTGGCCCTTTTCCTTGGGAAACAACACTCAGCCCCACAGTGTTTTCAGGTCAACTCAGAGCTGGTGTCTGGCACTCCAAGAGCAGCAAAAGTCTGAGTTCCTGGCAGCTTTGGTCTGGGAGAAATCCTGCGCCATTCAGAATTTTAGGAGCAGCACTGGGAGGTGCAGGGCCCCAATGCTATCTTGGTCCTTCCTGGGAACCAAGGCCAAGAACAACTCTTCGAGATAGATTTCATGGACAAAGTACAGACAGTGCCGAGGGGGGATTCCTGAGAAGGGGCTTGACCTGGGGGGGAATTGCATCACCACTTGTCCTCCTAATTGGTGCTTTTTAACAATTATGCTAATTTCCCAAAACCTATAAATATGTACTTGCCCCTGGGAGGGGTGGGCTTTTGTGGACATCTTTCCATAACTGCCCCTGAAGGCCTTCAAATAAAGATCCCCTTTTATATTACCTCCTTACTAAAACTATCTCGAGTTTCATTTCCAGGTTGGGAAAAGCCAAAAATTGCATAAGCACTGCCTGAACTGCCCTTCACAAGAGACTTTTTGGGAGCACATCAGCTTTCTCGTGAAAGGTGCTCAGAAAGGGCAGCGCTCAGGGGTGTTGGGAGACAGCACGAGATTAAGGGGATGATGCAATTTTGAGGGGGGATGACGTCACTCATCATGTCAACATTTTCCTTTGAAGTGCTTCTGAAATAAGCCTCTGATACCATGAGCCCTTTGAAGCTCACAAAAATGCTTGCCCACATATGCTGTGGAACCACACTTTAGGCAGCACTGCCTCTGCCCATTCTAGATGCTAATTAGCCAGTCCCAATAGAATAGATACTGACCCTGCAATTAGGGAAGGGACAGAGGGGAATGATGCTTTTACTTCAATCAGGACAGTTGAAGGATATTGAAAAGATCATTAGGCTATGCCCGTTCGCTATCCCAAGCAGAACCAGGAAACAGTCACAATCAACTGCTGACCTCCAGAATAGCCTGCCCTGCCTTTGCAGACACATTTACTCCTTTCCTGTAACACCAAGGCCATCTAAGACACAGAAATCCAGGCATATTTTGCAAGACAAGAATCCACAGCTCCTCCGTATCACTAGAGGTTCCCTCTTGTGTCCCTCAGCTCCTCACCTTTCATAACCTTTTAGGGGACTGTTTTCACATGCTTTGCTTACAACAACAACAACAACAAAAAAATCGCTTCATCAATGCATGAAAGAGCCCATGGGACCNAAAAAATAAAAAAAAAAAAAAAAAAAAAAAAAAAAAAGGAAAAAATGGAAGACTGACATATTTCTAGGTTTCCAGAAATCCCTCATCAAGTAATCTTGGTCACATGTCCCACCGGAGGTTTTCCTGTAAAATAATGTGTTTTCCCTTTCTGATTCATTTTGAGGCTGCTAGGACTGTGACCTCACGGCTACTCATGCCAACTCGGTCAACATGATTTGCTGCTTCACTCTCGTCCAGGGCACGCTAGAAGCAATCACTCAATTCTTGTCCCACACCTGCCAGTAACCTAGAGAAATAAGAGACAATCATTACCAGTAACTGCAGCCACAAGGCTTTATGTTCCCTCTTGGATTATGCATTCTGCATGTGTGAGGACACAGCTCACAACTTATTGGAGCCCAGCTGCCTGCTCCCTGGTCAGCTTTTACAAACGCTTCAACCACTCTTCAAGACTCATCACTGCTGAAGACCTATAATTCAACATCAATCCTCCAAAAGGGAAATTCTACTAACGCCCCTTCTCCGCTACCTAGCAGCAGCAGCTCAAGTACCTCTTTTACAGCTCCACATATTGTGCCAAAGTCCCATGGACAAGAGAACACCAAATTTTCTCTGTGTCCCAGGAGAAAGTTGAACAGGTTTCATACATTCTTCTTCAGCCAACACGTCCAGAAATTAGCTGCTCTGCATTCCTAAACCTGCCCAGGGAGACCCTGCCTGCCAAAAGACTGGGACAGCAGCAGCCCCAGGGCACCACCGTGGCTTCCCCACGGTTACCTGGCACCTGCTCCCAGCATGTGATGCACTCCAGCAATGCTCCTGCTGCTGGATTTGAACACAAACTGTACTAGACTGAAAGAAAACCAGGGAGAGACTTCAAGTCAGAACTACAATTTAATAGGAAAATTAAAATGAATGGAAAAAACACTGGCTTAACCTGACAGACAGGATACAACCTGACACCCTGTTGGTCAGGATGGTGGTAGCAATCCAATTAAATGGTGGTTGCAGTCCTCTTGAAGTGTGTATTGGTTTAGCATGGCCTGGTTTTTGGCAGGGGGTCCACAAAGATGGCTTTTGTGAAAAGCTCCTGGAAGCTTC
>VZTR01004385.1:1711-24262 GCA_013400775.1 Chaetops frenatus
TTTTTTTTTAATTTTTAAGAGTTCTGGAGGACAATGCCTGGCTGCAGAGCTGGGTGGAGGCTCCTGGCTGAACCTCCTGGGTTCAGCCCAGGATACCTCAGGATACACCTCTGATTCCTCCCGCCCCGCCACTCCCCTCCCTGTTGCTCACATGAAAATCGGGGATGGAACTGGGGACACTGAATTGTGTCAGCCCCTGCTCCTGGAGTGGGATAGGGCTGAAAACCAGCACTGAGCGTCCATCCACTCCCGGAGCAGATCCCTCAGCACTTTCGGAGCCAGGGTGGCTGGGTTTCCTCCCTCCCAGGAAAGCAGAGGTTAAAAAGCACCGGGCGTGCTCGCTCCCATGGAGCTGGCACGGGCCCCAGGAGCGGCTGACATAGGAGAGGAGGAATCCAGCGCCCGGTGTGTGGGCGATGAGGATGTGCTGGCTGCCAGAACAACGGGAGCTGGCGGACACAGCGCTGGCTCGCCCCGAGCAGATGTTCAGCTGCGCTGGGTAGGAGAGATGGTCTCCAGCAGAACTTCCCCAATTCCCTAATTCTCAGTAGGAGTTGGGAAAGGAGGCGACCTCCAAATTGAGAGCATCTGGGAAGCTGAGCTGGCTTGACTTGAGCTGCCTTTCCCAGGGTGTTGCGAGGGGATGGCTCTGATTTATTCCCAGATGGGGCGGCCGTAGGGTCCTGCCCTGGGATGACGTGAGGGGTCACTGTGACCCCGAAACGAGTATGGATGCAACATGCTTCCCTGGGGCTCCGTGGTGGCTCAGCACCTCAGCTCCGTGGGGCCTCCTGGTGCTCCAGCAGCATCCCCCTACCGTGGCAGGACCCCTTGGGTTTTATCCCATCGCAGGGGAATCTGAGCAACCTGGTCCAGTGGATTGTGCCCTAGCTCGTGGCAGGGGGATTGGAATGAGATGGTCTTTGAGGTCTCTTCCCACCCAAGTCATGCTGTGATTCTGTGACATCCCAGCCACGCTTGGAGGGCCAGCAGCTGGGAATGGGGGCCATTTTGGGAGACGCATCCGAGGGATGTGGCAGGAGCAGCTCAAGGTCGCTGCCTTGGGCAGCGCACAGGTCTTGGGTGAAGGGAGCCTCTGGAGGACGGTAAATTTGGGAGGCACGGGGCTGTCCTTGCCAAGTGACCATCCTTGCCTGCCTGCTGGAGACCATCCCCTGTCCTTCCTCCTTGCAGAGAACCCGAGTGCCGAGGTCAGCCTGCTGGAGCTGATCGGGGACCCGCCCACGGAGGAGATACACAGAATCTACGGCCCCGACAACAACCCTGGCTACGTCTTCGGCCCCAACGCCAACACGGGCCAGGTGGCCCGCTACCACCTGCCCAGCCCTTTCTACCGGGACTTCTCTCTGCTGTTTCACATCCAGCCCACCACGCCCCGGGCCGGCGTGCTCTTCGCCGTCACGGACTCCTCGCAGAGCATCATCTACGTGGGCGTCAAGCTCTCGGAGCTGCGGGCGGGCCAGCAGCAGATCATCTTCTACTACACGGAGCCGGGCTCGCCCGGCTCCTACCCGGCCGCCACCTTCACCGTGCCCACCCTGCTCAACCAGTGGACGCGCTTCGCCATCAGCGTGGAGGAGGAGGAAGTGGTCCTCTACCTGGACTGCGAGGAGCACGAGCGCGTCCGCTTCGAGCGCTCCCCCGATGAGATGGAGCTGGAAGAGGGCTCCGGGCTCTTTGTTGCTCAGGCTGGAGGGGCTGACCCGGATAAGTACCAGGTAAGAGCTCGGGTCAGCCCAGGGAGTGTCTCGTAGAAGCCTGGAGAGATGTGATACCGCCCGTGCCCACAAGACAACCAGCTCCGTGTCTCTGTGCGTGTGTGTGTGTGTCCCTGGGGAAGGGAGATGCCTGAGATGGAGGGGAAGGTGGCCTGAGATGCCTCTCATTTATTGTCTTGGGGCTCACCAAGCTCTCAAGCTGGGCTGGCAGGAGGACGTGGGGTTGCCGTGTGGCTCCCACCATTGCCTTTTCCCAGCAAACACCTGGAGCCTCTTCATATCTCCCCATTGCTAAAAACACCCAGCTCCTTTGGTGGAGGAGCTGGTTTGGCTGGGAAAATGTCTCTCTTAGATGGAAAAAATGCTTGGGCTGGAGCATATCTTTGCTGGCTGATGTTGGGCGGTATCTCCAGGAAGACTTTGGAGAGTGAGGAAGGATGTGATAGCTCAGCCCGTGCTTTGAGCAGGACTCGTGTTCCAGATAAGGTCTGTGGAAAGTGTGGGGAAAATGCCCAGCTGCCATGGAAATCCCCTGCAGGACTTGAGGAGAGGAATGTTCAGGTTTATCCTGGGCTGAGCAGGATTTGCCCAGCAACAGAGGCTCTGCTGAGAGGAGCGATGTTTTTCCTGTGGAGTTCTGCAAAGCACGCTGCTGAGCTTAAACACCATCCTGACTGTACTGCCACACTCCCACTGGAACGGCTTTGGGCAGGGAAAGCTCCCTCAGGAAGGGGATAGTCATTGATGGGCCACAAACTGGTTTGCACTGGGGTTTGAGCAGCTCTCTGCTCTCGAAGAGCAACTTCTTTGCTCTTGAACGCACTGGGAGGGCCAGGTCATGGCTGTGGAGGAGCTCCTCTCCCAGCTGGGAGGGGTTTGGCACCATGTGGAAAAGGCACGGCAGCAGCCTGGAGCAGGGCAGACCCTTTCAGCAGGTGATGCTCCCAGGCTTGCCAACCCCTGGTCCCACTGACCGCCCCCGGTTTTCCCGTGGGGAATAGCTGGCCCTGGAGGGCAGGAGGCCTCGGCTGGGTGAGAGGGGAGCAGCATCTGACTGCCTCGTGGTGTTTCCATCACTGTCCAGCCTTGCCTCGCGTTATCTGGAACTAACGGGGCATCAAGCGGATTAAAGCCTGGCCCTGGGTCAAGCCTCAGGGGGAGCTTGCTGGGAGGCAGCTGGAGGGGTGTCCTGGCACCTCTGCTCCTTCCCAAGTCGCTTTTGTGGCCGTGGCAGGAAACCTGGAAGGGCAAAGGCTGTGGGTGACGCAGAAGCCCCTGGGACAGCAGCCCTCATGGGGGCAAATGGGGTCTCAGCTGAGGTCTGGCAGGAGGGTTCATTCGCAGCTGGATGTGGCACTTGGGGACATGGTTTGGTGGGGGACCTGGCAGTGCTGGGTTAAGGGTTGGACTTGTTGGTCCTGGAGGGCTTTTCCAGCCTCAAGGATTCCACGACTCTGTGGACTCGCTGTGAGATCTGTGGTGCTGCTGCCCTCTTCATTGGAAGAAAAAGAGCCTGCAAAGGGCTCCTATCAACACCCCTCGTGGGACTGCCTCGCTTTCAGGGCTTGGAACTGGCTTGTTTCCCATGCCTCTGGAAAGCCCTGGGTTTCCATCTTGCAGCCCCTGCCCAGCACCACCAGCACAGCTCGACAAGCCGTGTGCCAAGAGCTGGCACCATGTGGGCTGAGCAGAGGTAGTGGCCGGGGCCCGGCCAGACACCCAGCAGAGCTTTTACAGGGATCTTTTGGCTGTGCTCCTTGTTTTCCCTCTCCCGAGGGTTCCCTGGCCACAGCCGACTGCCCTGCCCCACGCAAGGACAGCTGGCAGGCCCTGCAGCCCACGTGTTCTATTTCCTGGGATAATCTGCACTTCCTTACGATTTATTTGTGTTTTTGCAAGCACCGTGTGCATCCAGGCCGCTTGTTTATACAAGAAACCACCACAAATCCCTTCCTAAGGATGCTGTCTCCAGGCAAACCCCCGTAGCATCCTGGCCTCAGCAGGAGAGGGGCTGTGGGTACCAGCCTGAACCCCACAGCTCCCCCTGCAAGTGGGGTCACCCAGCATATCCCAGAGCCCAGCCTGGGTCCTCGCTGCAGGGTGGGATGCTGTCAGGATGGGAGTCTGCCAAGCTGGGATGCTGCCCATCCGTCTGATCCCAGCGGGGAGGAGCAGGGGACCATGCTGGGAAGCAAGCTCAGACAGAGGAGATACCTCCTCCTCGGTGTCTCTTCTTTGGGCAAGACACCTAAAATAATATTTGGGCTGGCCTGAAAGCACAGCGTGCCACGTCCGGGCAAGGAAACCTGATGGGCTTGGGAAAACAAGGATCAGGGGCAGCCGCAGTTCAGCCAGGCTGACTTGTGACATCATACGAATGAATTACAAGTGGATGCAGTTATATAAGAAATACATTATAAACACATAGTTTACGCACGATTAAAAAATGCATCAATTCCTCTGGCGAGAAAACGCCTGCAGTTGGGTGCTGGCCTGTTCCAGCTGCTCCCAGTGCCGACAGCAGAACCCACTCATCCTTTTTCTCCCACTGGAGGATGCGGTGGCCGAGCGGCCCAGCAGGCCACATCACGTCAGGGCGGCCTGCCCGTGCCCCCCACCCACCCGTGCTCTCCTTCCAGGGGGTGATTGCGGATTTGAGGCTCCGGGGGGACCCGCGGGCGGCCGAGCGCCAGTGTGAGGAAGAGGAGGATGATGCAGAGGTGAGCGCCGGCAGCACAGCCAGGAAAGGCTCTGGGGTGCCCCCACCCTGCTCCCCAGCCCCTCCCTCACCCCTTCTCCCCGGACAAACACAGGTCTCCGGGGATTTTGGCAGCGGGATGGAAGGCGGACAGCAGCCCGCGGGCAAGGTCGAGGTGAGTTGCCGCCCGCAGGGGTGGCAGCCCAAATTTCCAGCCGTGAGGAGCGGCCTGCAGGGCCGAGGCGTGGGATGCCTGCTGGTGCCCCAGCACCTGTCCCTTACGGGAGGGCACGGGGCGGTGAACGGTGCCACGGTGTCCCCTCGCTGTTGGCACAGGGTGTCCCAGGGCTGCTGGATGCTGTCCCCGTGACGTCCCCCCCCGTGGCGGAGGGCGGCGGCCCAAGGAGCGGCGGGGTGTCCCCGCAGCAGGCCGAGAGGACCAGGGCGGAGGAGGCACTGAGGGTCTCCACGGGAGGTAATTCCAGCAGCTTTCCTCTTCCCCGGGGCCCACAAGTGGGGACAGGGTGGTGTGGCCGTCCCCAACCACGACCGGGTCCTTTTCCTTTCCCACAGGCACCGGCCAGAAAGGCGAAAAGGGGGAGAAGGGGGAACGTGGCTTGAAAGGGGACTCGGGCACCAGTGGCATCGTGGGGCCGGGCAGTGTCAAGGGTCAGAAGGTGGGTGAGAGCTGGTGCCTGGGGGCTCGAGGGTGCCAGTGACGTGTCTGTGTTTGAAACCTGCTCCTCTCTGCTTCTGATCCTCAGGGGGAGAAAGGAGACCTGGGCGTCAAGGTGAGCATCGCTGGGGGAGCTGGCACAGGGCTGTGCCCTACCTGGGTTGCCACCTCAGGGCCCTGCCACCCATCCCCGTCTCCCTCCCCTCCCCAGGGCAGTGCTGGATTTGGCTACCCTGGCTCTAAGGGCCAAAAAGGAGAACCAGGTGACCCTGGACCCCCTGGGAGCCTCTCTCGGCACGCTGATGGCTCGGTGGTGGAGCAGGTCACTGGCCCCCCAGGGCCACCGGGGAAGGAGGGAGCCCCTGGCAGGGACGGCGAGCCTGTGAGTCAATTCCCCCCCACGGGGTGTCCTCTGTCCCCCCACCCCCACCCAGCTGCACACTGACCTGTCCCTTCTCTGCCATCCCTAGGGAGATCCTGGCGAGGACGGCAAACCCGTAAGTGGGGTGGGGGCTGGCCGGGTGCTGGGGGACGGCCACCCCTCTGCCCTGCTGCCTGCTGACCCCCACACTGCTCCCCTTTGCAGGGTGAGATGGGGCCCCCGGGGTTCCCTGGGATGCCGGGCGAGCCAGGCCTGAAGGGGGAGAAGGTGAGTGCCGGTGTTGGGGGGCAGAACATGCCCCCCCCTTCCTCTCACCCCCAGCTCGGCTGCACCCCCAAACCCTGCTCTCTCCTCTGTGCCAGGGTGACCCAGGCGTGGGGCCGAGGGGACCCCCTGGACCACCTGGCCCTCCAGGACCACCGGGACCTTCCTCCAAGAACGACAAGCTGGTGGGTGCCCCCCGAGACGCAGGGATTTGAGGGATGGGGAGGGGGGGTCCATCAAGCCACAGAGGTGCAGAGTGCTGCCAGGGCCACCGGGTGCCCTGACATCCCCCTCGTGCTTCTCCCCCAGACCTTCATCGACATGGAGGGCTCTGGCTTCGGCGGTGACCTGGAGAGCCTGCGGGTGAGTGGGGGTCAGTGCCTGTCCCGCCAGCTGGGAGTGGGGGTCACCCTCAGCCATGGCCATCCACATCTCTTCTAGGGTCCACGAGGGCCACCTGGTCCCCCAGGGCCACCTGGCGTGCCCGGTTTGCCAGGGGAGCCGGGACGGTTTGGGATGAACCGCACGGACCTGCCGGGACCACCGGGGCTGCCGGGCAGGGACGGGATCCCTGGGCCCCCAGGGCCAGCGGTAGGTCCATGGGGTGGCCAAGGGGACCCATCCCAGGGCCCCCCTGTGCTGCTGGCGTGGGGCTCGGTGCCCACCCCACCAGCCCCGCGGGGTTTGGCTGTGCTTTGGAACCAACTCCCGGGATCTTACAGGGTCCTCAGGGTCCTCCAGGAAGAGACGGGGAGGCCGGGCAGATGGGGCCCAAAGGAGAGCGGGTGAGTGTCCCCTGTCCCGTGTGCCCCAGGAGCACCTCACAGCTGTCCCTCAGGGCAGCTGGCACCCCTGGGAGGTCCCACTTCCTGCGCTGGGGAGCAGCGTTCTGCTCCTGCCTGGAGCTGGGCGGCTTCTTCACACCCTCTTCACACCCTCCTCCTCCTCCTCCTCTTCCTCCTCCTTCCCAGGGCGACGTGGGTGACCTCGGCCTCCCTGGCCTCCCGGGACCCAAGGTACTGTGCCTGGGGTGGGGCTTTTTGGGTTCTCCGTTGCAGGCTGGAGGCAGGGATGTTGCCTGGGGCGGGGTGCATCTTGCACAGGAACGGGGAGGGAGGTGCTGCCATTTGGGTTCCTCCCAGATCAGCGCCACAGCTGAAGGGTGCATGGAGCTGCTGGCCCCACAAAGGGTGCTCACCGGGCTCCTGCTGCCCTGCCCTGGCTTCGTTCCAGGTGCTGCCCTGTCAGGAAGTGAGCAGGAAAGCCAAAGGGGGGCTGTTTCGAGACACAGAGGAGAGTTTGCTTGGGGGGCGCCCACACCCCACTGGAAAACCATCTTCTGTGCATCGCTCTCTCCTGCCTGCTTGCTCCAGATTCTTTCCACCCTGCACCCCCAAGGGTGGAAGTAAAGGCTTGCTGGGAGCCCCTTTTTGCTGGGATGCTGCCTCTTGGGATGACCATCCACTGCAGCCTGGGCTGGGGGCAAAAACTTCAAAAATTAAGGTTTCTTGACCTTAATTCTAACCTTCTGCACTTCTGCAGCGCCCAGAGAGCAGATGGGGTGGCAGCGGGTGTTAAGGTCCAATCCTGTTGCTTCCAGACCCATTGCAATCCCAGGAATGCCTGCGAGCGTCCCTTCCTGGCACGGAGCTCTGCTGCAGCGCCGAGCCAGCCCCACGTGCAAAAACATTCCCATTTATGATTTCAGACGAGCCTCTGCTGGCCGCTGTGGGCATTACACGGGCAGCTGGTGGGATGAAGGGTGCCCGAGCTGGCCAGTGCCCCCTGCCACAAAGCCCCAAGGCAGGGGAGCATCAGGGAGAGCATCCATGTCCTGTCTCCGGGGGCGGGATTTGGGAGGGGGATGCTCTGCCTCCTGCTTGCAGGCTCTGGGCAGCGACCACTGCCGCCTTCCACCTGTCCCCTTCTTGTCCCCTTTTGCAGGGCAGCAAAGGAGAAACGGGACCAGCAGGACCCCCAGGAGAGATGGGCTTAGCTGGCCTTCCCGGGCCCATGGGACCCCGAGGGCAGCCAGGGCCCCCCGGCCCCCCGGGACCCCCGGGGCCAGGCTACGAGGCTGGATTTGTGAGTGGTCCCTGCAGCGGTGGGGTGGGGTGGGATGGGCTGGAGCTGGGCAAGGACACAGCTCAGCCCCTTCTCCCTGCATTTAGGGTGACATGGAGGGCTCGGGGCTGCCGTTCACCCCCGGACCACCTGGGCCTGAAGGACCACAGGTATAGGGCTGTTCCTGCCCCTTCCCTCCTCTCCATCCTGGGCTCCCTGGGGTATTCCCTGCCATCGTGTCCCCCCGCCATCACCCGATGCTCATGGTCCCCTTGTTGCTTGCAGGGTGTGCCAGGGCTGCCGGGGGTGAAGGTGAGGAACTCTTCCAACCCTTCCTGGCTCCATCCATGTAGGATGCCTGCAGGCAGCCTGTAGGGATGCCCCTGACACCTCTTTCCTTGCAGGGAGAGGTCGGCAGCCCCGGACAGCCCGGCTTGCCAGGACCAAAGGTAGGAGCCCTGGGAGATTGGGATGGCTTTGTGCCAGCCCCTGGGTGTGCAGGGCACTGGGCAGGACCCCCGTCCTCCCCGAGCTGGGGCTGCACCCTGCCCTGTCCCACTGCCATTGCAGGGAGATGCTGGCATGCCTGGCGTGGATGGCCGCCCTGGCCTGGAGGGCTTCCCTGGACCACAGGTAAGGGGCTCAGCCCCCCAGTTCCAGAAGATGCCCCCCACTCCAGACAGGGCACCCTTGATTGCAGCAGCTTCTTCCCCAGCAGCCAAAATTCCCCCTCCTTGCTGTGGGACCCAGCTCACACTGTGCCAGGGGTGCCCACCCTCCTTGGGATCCTGTCCCCACCACCTTGCCGCCCCTCTGGCCACCACCTCCACCCAAAATCACCCTAGCCTGGCTCGTTGCCTGAAGCTGGAAGCAGAGGTGGGGTTGCCTGAAGGATTTTTTTGAGCTGGAGGTGGGAGGGGGTCTCTGCTTGTGAGCCAGTCCAGCTCCATGCGGTGCTCACTCCTTCCTGCTCCTCTTTCCAGGGACCCAAAGGTGACAAAGGCAGCACTGGTGAGAAGGTAGGTGCCACCAGGCTGGGGACGGGGACCAGCCAGTGGTGGCCTTGAGCTGATGGCTTGTGTCTTCCAGGGAGAGCGAGGCCAAGATGGTGTGGGGCTGCCTGGCCCCCCTGGCCCACCTGGTCCCCCTGGACAGGTCATCACTGTGTCCAGTGACAATGTAAGTGGTGGCACCTGGCTTCAGCACGGGACGGGGGAAGGGAGAGACCTCACCAGCAGCTCTGGCCCTCAGAGCCAAGAACAGGGAAGAAAAAACCTCATTTTGCCTCTTTTTGCAGAAATCCTTGGTGGCTTTTCCTGGTCCACAGGTAGGTTCCCTCCTGCCACCTGTGCCCACCTCTCAGCAGTGCCAGGAGGGTACCCTGATTTTTGGAAGGAGGGGGTTTGCTCTTAGAGGCATCTCTGCTTCTCTCTGCAGGGCAGACCAGGCCACGCCGGCTTTCCGGTGAGCTGGGGGCACATCTGGGGACCACGGGGTGGCCCTGGGGACAGCTGTGGTTGCTGGTCCTGCTGTGCTTTGCTGCAGGGTGGTGGTGATGGAGGGGGGGAGGTTAGGGCCTGCCTTTGGTGGGTCGGGAATGACGTGGGCTCCGTGTCCTTCCTGCAGGGTCCGGTGGGACCGAAAGGAGACCAGGGGTCAGCTGGTCCCCAGGGTGCCCCGGGGTTGAAGGTAACTGCTCCAGGCCTCCTGCACCCCGTGGGGCGGTCACGCTCCTGGCTCCCCATTCTACCTGGCCACCAGGTGACACCAGCCCTGTGACAGGAGGGTGCCTGGTCCCTCTGTTTCTCTTCCCACCTCCTCTTCTCTTGCAGGGGGAGAAGGGGGAGCCCGGCGTCATCATCAGCCCTGATGGGACTGTGGTCACTGCCAAGGTGAAAGGAGAAAAGGTGGGTGCTTGGCAGGAATGGGGGCACGTCCCCATGGCACAGGTGCCAGGTGGTCCCAGCGGTGATGCCCTTTCCCTCTCCATTGCTTGCAGGGGGAGCCGGGTCTGCGGGGCCCGATGGGACCATCGGTAAGTGACCGTCACCATCCTCCTCCTTGTGTCCCCTCAGGAGGGAGGGGACTGATCCACGGCAGGGGGGCTGTCCCCATACTGAGCACCCTCATCCTCATCTTCTCTCCCTTCCAGGGTCCCCCCGGACGAGCAGGGATGAAGGGAGAGATCGGCTTCCCGGGCAGACCCGTAAGACCTGCTCCCGGTTTGTTTGTGTCCCCAGCCGTCACCTCCACCGCGCCCCCCTCCCTGTTTGCACCTCCTGCACCCGCTGAGCCCCCCACCCTGCCCTGCCCCTGAGGGATGGGGCGGTGCCGGGGTGTGGGAGGTGATGCCAGGATGTCTGAGGTGACTCTGGAGCACCAGATGTGATGCCAGGGGCTGGCAGGGGGGCGGGGACGAGGCTCATGGCGCTGCTCATTCGCAGGGACGTCCCGGCATGAACGGGCTGAAGGGCGAGAAGGGTGAGCCTGCCGACGTGCTGGGCTTGAGGGTGAGCACTGCTGTGACCCCCCAGCTGCTGGCCCTGCCATCCCAAGGGTCTTCCCGGGCACCCCAATCCCTTGGGCAAAGGGCACATGCCTCCCTCGCTCGGCCCGGTTGCCCCTCCCGGGCAGCGCATGGCACCGGTGTCCCCCTCCAGTGGTGGGGGCTGTCCACTTTGCAGGACCTTGACAAATCTTCTTGCTCCCCCCCCACAGGGTCTCCCAGGCCCCCCAGGACCCCCTGGGCCCCCTGGGCCACCTGGCAGCATAGTCTACAACAATGGCAATGTGAGTATCGCCACGGTGACCATGATGGACATGCTGGTGACTGGGCCCCCTGTGTCCCCTGCCTGCCTGGAGGGCACAGAGGATGCTCTGGGGACATCCCGGCTGGGGCTGGCACATGGGGACTGTCACCAGCATTAGGGGGGATCCCCGAGGATGCTGCTGTCTCTGCAGCCACTTCCTTTGCATCTCCACAGACCTTCAGCGACTCCGGCCATCCGGCGTTCCCTGGTAAGGGGGTGTCCCTTTCCCAACCCTCTCTGGGCAGTTTGGAGAACCTCAGCAAAGCAGGGCTGGGAGGAAACACCCTCCCTCCCTTGGAGCTGCAGCTCTGAGATGGCATCTTTGCTGCTCCCCACAGGTTTCCACCAGTTCCCAGGACAAAAGGGAGAGAAAGGGGACACTGGACCCCCAGGACCCCCAGGTAGATGACTGGTCCCTGCTAGTAGAATCAGGCGGGGGGTGGCTCGTGCCCATCCTGGTTCCTCTCCTCTCCTCTCCCTCTCTCCACAGGCCACTTTCCCTATGACCCGAGTCATTTTGGTGGCAGCCTGCGGGTAAGCACACTGGCAGCTGGAACTCAGCACGATTTGGGGCACCCAGTGCGCTGCAGCTGCTCACCCTAAGGCTGTGCCATCCCACAGGGTGACAAGGGGGATGCGGGTCCCAAGGGTGAGAAGGGTGAGCCAGGCAGCACCCCACTCTATGGTCCTGGATCCTCTGGACTTCCAGGGCCTCCAGGGCCCCAGGGATACCCCGGGCTGCCGGTGAGTACCCCACAGAGTGGGGGCTGAAGGGGGTAACAGTGGGGGCGGCATCCCTGGGGCCTTTGCTCCAGCAGATTTTCTCTCACACTGCCTAGGGTCCCAAGGGAGACAGTATTGTTGGGCCACCGGGGCCTCCAGGACCTCAGGGTCCCCCTGGTATCGGATATGAGGGGCGACAGGGCCCCCCTGGCCCTCCTGGCCCCCCTGGTCCGCCTGGGGCACCCTCCTTCCCAGGTCCCCACAGACAAGGTGAGTACCTGCTCTACTGCATCCTTGCTTGTATCCAATGCACTCCTCCCTGCACCTCTGCATCCCTCTCCATCTCACCCTCTTTCCTCCACAGCTGTCAGCATCCCCGGACCCCCGGGACCACCAGGACCCCCCGGGCCGCCAGGCAGTAGTGGGATGTCCTTGGGGGTGAGTCGGGGCTCTGGCAGGCGGTGCCTGTGGTGCTGGCAACCGATGCCTGAGCCCTGCCCCGGGCTGTGCCCGCAGCTCCGGGCCTTGCCCACGTACCAGGCGATGCTGAGCGCCGCGCACGAGCTGCCCGAGGGCGGCCTCGTCTTCCTGGCCGACCGGCAGGAGCTCTACGTCCGCCTGCGCGGGGGCTTCCGCAGGGTGCTGGTGAGTGGCGGGGACAGAGGGACACCCAGGCCGGGGCTGCACCACCTGGCTCGAGGGGAGCGTGGACAGCCCCGCCCCGGGGCTCGGGGGGGGCTCTCAGTGGCCCTCCGGGTGCCCCCCCCCCCCGCCCCACGGANATGAGGGGCGACAGGGCCCCCCTGGCCCTCCTGGCCCCCCTGGTCCGCCTGGGGCACCCTCCTTCCCAGGTCCCCACAGACAAGGTGAGTACCTGCTCTACTGCATCCTTGCTTGTATCCAATGCACTCCTCCCTGCACCTCTGCATCCCTCTCCATCTCACCCTCTTTCCTCCACAGCTGTCAGCATCCCCGGACCCCCGGGACCACCAGGACCCCCCGGGCCGCCAGGCAGTAGTGGGATGTCCTTGGGGGTGAGTCGGGGCTCTGGCAGGCGGTGCCTGTGGTGCTGGCAACCGATGCCTGAGCCCTGCCCCGGGCTGTGCCCGCAGCTCCGGGCCTTGCCCACGTACCAGGCGATGCTGAGCGCTGCGCACGAGCTGCCCGAGGGCGGCCTCGTCTTCCTGGCCGACCGGCAGGAGCTCTACGTCCGCCTGCGCGGGGGCTTCCGCAGGGTGCTGGTGAGTGGCGGGGACAGAGGGACACCCAGGCCGGGGCTGCACCGCCGGGCTCGAGGGGAGCGTGGACAGCCCCGCCCCGGGGCTCGGTGGTGGCTCTCGGTGACACTCAGGGTCCCCCCCGCCCCTGCACGAGGAAGAGGAGAGGGGGGCAGCTGGGATCTGATGTGCCATGCCCTTGCAGCTGGAAGAGCACAACCTGATCCCCAGTTCGGCTCTGGTGAGTCCTCTGTTCCCTGTGCACAACCTCATCCCTATCCTCCATTCCAATTCTATCCCTATCCTCATCCCATCCCCAACCATGTTCATCCATCTACAAGCATCTTCATCTGCATCCCTCTCCATCCCCATCCATCTCCATCCCCATCTTCATCCAACCACAACCATCTCCATCCAACCCCAACCATCTCCATCCCCATCTTCATCCAACCACAACCATCTCCATTCATCCCCAGCCATCTCCATCACCATTCTCCACCCAACCCCAACCACCTCCATCCCCCACTGGGGCACCACGCCCCCCCCGCCTCCTCATCCCGTGTCCCCCTCCCCAGGACAACGAGGTGTACGACAAGCCGCCCACCCTCCACTACGCCGGCCCCCAGCCCCGCGGGCCCCTGCACCCGCTCCGCAACCACGTCCCCCCGGCCACCGCCCGTCCCTGGCGTGGGGACGAGGTGGTGGCCAACCAGCACCGCCTGCCTGAGCAGCCCCTGCTGCACCACCAGCACGAGCTCATCAATGGTTACTACATCCACCGCCGGCCGGAACCCGCCCCCGTGGCCGCCCACGTGCACCAGGACTTCCAGCCCGCCGTGAGTGCCGCGTGCCGGCCGAGGGGAGCTGACAGTGGTGGCGGCCAAAGCCATGACCCTCAAGCCCCATTGTCCCCTCTTGGCAGCTTCACCTGGTGGCCCTGAACACCCCACTGAGCGGCGGCATGCGCGGCATCCGCGGCGCCGACTTCCAGTGCTTCCAGCAAGCCCGGCAGGTCGGGCTGGCCGGCACCTTCCGCGCCTTCCTGTCCTCGCGCCTGCAGGATCTCTACAGCATCGTGCGCAGGGCCGACCGTGCCGCCGTCCCCATCGTCAACCTCCGGGTATGCCTGTGTCCCCATCCCCTTCCTGACACTCTCCGAGCTCCCGGGGATCGTAGAATAGGATCACGGAGTCATTAGGGTTGGAAAAAATCTCTTCAGGATCACAGAGTCCAACCATTAACCCAGCACTGCTAAGGTCTGGGATGCAGAGCATACCAAAGTCCCCGTCTATCATGAATCACCCTCTTTCCAGAGGCTGCCTGCTGGGGCTTGGAGCTTCTGGGCTGCTCTTGGAGTGCAGGCAGGGCTAAACCCCTTCCTCCTCCATTTTCCCACCTTTCCCACCAGGATGAAGTGCTCTTCAGTAACTGGGAAGCCCTTTTCACGGGCAGCGGGGCCCCGCTGCGAGCTGGCGCCCGCATCCTCTCCTTTGATGGCCGGGATGTCCTGCGGGATGCGGGATGGTGAGTGCAGGATTGAGCGGTGGGGAAATGAGATTTGGGGCATGGCAGGGGCAGCAGCAGCAGCCCCCCACCTTTCACCCTTCCAGGCCCCAGAAGAGCGTCTGGCACGGCTCGGATGCCAAGGGCCGGCGCCTGCCCGAGAGCTACTGCGAGACGTGGCGGACAGAGGAGCGCGCGGTCACCGGCCAGGCTTCCTCCTTGGCCTCTGGAAAACTGCTGGAGCAGGCGGCCAGCAGCTGCCAGCACGCCTTCATCGTCCTCTGCATCGAGAACAGCTTCATGACCTCCGCCAAAAAGTGACACCCGCCCTGGCACCCCCTGGGAACGCCCACGTCCCCGGGGAGGGTCGGGCCAGCACCCCGGCATCCCTGGGCCCCTCAGCCCTCTCCACGCGCCCGCTCTCGCCCCGCAGGGTTTCCTCCTCCCGCAGACCTGAAGCCAAAGAGTATTGCCATGGCCCCTGCCCTGGGATGGCAGGGGCTCAGGTCCCACCCGGGGCAGGGCAGCCATGGGCTGGTGGCCTTCCTCCTCCTCCTCCTCTCACCCCTCTTCTAACTCCTAATATTTAACCACTTCGGCTTGTTCCCTTCCCTGCTCAGATGCTCTTCTTGGGGTGGCTGCGTGGGAGGATGCTCGGCAGGGAGATTTCAGTGCTGCCGTGCAGGCTGTCCCCTGCAAAAGTCTGTGTGTGGGGGGTCTCTCACCAGCCTTCCAGCCCCGCGCTGTCCTCACCAGGAGCTTGGGGTTGGACCCAAATCCCTGCTGCTGAGGTGATGGGGTCTTCTTCAGCCAAAACCCCAGCATCCCACGCAAGGGACTGTCCCGTGGTGGTGCTGGGGCTTTCCCAGATGGTCTCCATCCCTTCCAGGTAAGGACCATCCCATCATCATCCTCACCTCCACCTCCCAGCCAGGAAAGCTCTGGTGGGGGTCTGGTCTTCCCCATTCCCTCCACGCACCCTGGGGAACCCTGGCTGTGCCCCCACAATCCAGGTACAGCCACAGCCAACCCAGCATGGGTACTGGGGTGCCAGGCTGGCCCCGAGGTCTGGCCAGCTGAGCCCTTGGCACGTGTTTCTCTGCGTGTGTGTGTCTTAAGCACGTGTGGTACCAAGGGCAGACACTGCCATCCCCCCCTCCCTGTGCCACCTTTGCTGGGCTCGAATGGCAAAGGCACAGCAAAGCTGGTTGGAATTGGTGTGGGCAAATCCAAGGTGCTAAAAAAAAAAAAACCAAAAAAAAACCAGAAAAGAAAAAAGAGAAATTTGTAACTAGCTTTTTTTTTTTTTTGTTATTGTATGGAAATTATTACCATAAAAGCTGTGCGAGTCACACGGTCTCTATTTCTTACAGTCTACTGTATTTTGTGTAATTAATGCAATTTAAAGCCTGTGGATCTTTATATTATTTTTTTGTCGTCGGTTGTGTCCTATAAACCATTTTCTAAAGGCACTGAATAAAGAAACATCCTCTTGTAGCCTGGCTCCGTGCCATGATGGGGATGCAGTGGGATGGGGGGTTCCCCCTCCACACCCCTGCAGGGCGTGCAGCGGTGGCACCACGGGGATCCTGTCCCCGCTCTGCGCGTGGGGACGGGGAAGGGGCACAGCCCTGTCCTCACGGAGCAGAAAACGTGTCCCAGGGCTTAGATGCTCGACAGACCAGCACCAAGGGCCGGCGGTGGGACAGGACACCAAGCACATGGTGACGATGACGATGCTCACGTCGGGAGCCAAGAGCCGGCCACGGCGTTGCGGTGCCAGCGCTCAGGCTCGCAGGGTGCCCGCCTCCGGGCTTTTCTCCAGGGCTGGAATCTCCTCTGGGAGCTGGCACGGCTCCTTGGCCAGGGCCAGCTCCACCGGCTGCCCGCGGCGCCTGTGCCGGACGCCCACTCTGATGGCCGCCAGCAGGTAGACCACAACCAGCAGCGTGAAGTAGCCAAAATACACATGAAACTGCAAGAGAGGAGAGGAGGGGGGAGAAGAGCACTTGGAGCCCTCCCTTCATCCCGCACCACTGAGGGACCACCTCCATCCTAGGTGCCCACCCCATCCCTACCTGGGGATGCACGGATAAGCCCAGGCCCCTCTTGTCGGCCACAATGATGGTGATGATGGTCTTCAGCACGGTGGCAAAGAAGGTGTTGACCCCGAAGACCAGAGCGCAGAGTTCTTTGGAGAGGGAGGTAGCAATCTGGAAACTGGGAGAAACGGGAGCGCTGGTGAACCCTTGGCACCAATGCGGCCGCCAGGGTGGGAGCGGGTCCCCAGGAGCACCACGCACATGGCAATGGGCACCAGGAACTGGTGGGAGCCACGGAAGAGGATGTAGGCAACATAGCACAGCCAGATGTTGGTGGTGGAGTTCATGAGCAGGAGCAATCCCGCCTGGAATGCCGTCACCACCCCGATCACCAGCTCTGACCACAGCGTCCAGTGGATCTTCACGTAGCCGGCAGCGAAGGAGGCGACGGCCCCTGGGGAGGGATGAAGGATGCTGTGAGCACCTCAAGGACCCCCTGCCCTACCCAGGCTGGGAACCCAGCCAAACTACCAGATTCCATAAGGACCACCATTCCCCAGGGGTGCAGGGGGATTGAATGTCCCGCCACATTCCTGCTGGGCCCAGCCATTCCCAGGGGGATGCAGCAGGATGGCAGTGACCCACCCACCTCCCTGATGTCCCCAGCCGTTCCCACAGGAGGCAGCAGGATGTGGGCGTCCCCCCCCCACCACCGCAGCCCCCACCCCAGGCGAGTTACCCAGCAGGGTGGAGGCAGCATCCACGCCTCCATTGTACACCCGGCGGTTGTCCGTGGTGGGAGAGATCTCGTTCCAGAGGATGTGGGCATAGTACAGCATCAGGTAATACCCAGCCGAGTTGAACACCCACCACAGGGACCAGAGGCGGAGCTGGGGCTGCCTGGCCAGCACTCCCAGCTCCCGCAGCATACGGCACAGCACCGTGCCCCGCCAGCCCCGTGTCCCCTCCCCGCTGTCCCCCCCGGCCATCCTGTCCAGCTCGGTGGGCGCAGCCGCGTTGCCAGCTACCCCGGGCCGGTTGAAGAAGAGGCTGCGCCGGGGCCGCTCGAGGAAGAGGGTGAGGATGAGGCCGAAGCTGACGAAGCCCAAGGAGACGTAGTTGAGGGTGAGGAAGGGGACACCGCCCAAGGTGACGCAGAGCTGGCCCAGTACGGAGCTGGTGAAGACCCCCAGGAGCACGGCAGAGCGGGAATAGCTGGCCATCTGCTGGTAGCGGGACGGGGCCACCAGGGAGAAGATGTAGGAGGAGTAGGCGATGCGGGCGGCCATGGTGATGCTGTAGAAGAACTCCATCAGCTGCATGGCCAGGACAGAGGTGCCCAGCACCAGCAGCAGCCAGATGGAGATGTGGCTCAGGCTCTGCAGCACCAGCACGGGCTTGTAGCGCAGGTAGTCCGTCAGCAGGAAGATGGGCACCAGCACAGCCATGTAGGAGTAGGACAGCACCGGCGTGATCACGTTGGTCACCTGACGGGAGGCCAAGGAGGGGCTGAGCACTGGGCACATCCCTGGGGATGCCCCCCAACCTGTGGATGGTGTGGGCACCACATCTGCTGACCCCCATGGCAGCACCTCCTCAGGGAGGAATGTGACCAGCAGCGTGCTCGGCTGGGGGTCTGGCTGAGCCGCGGCCCCTTCCCGTGCTGGGAACGCAGTGTTCCCACAGACGCAGCAGCCGGCTGGGATCGGGGCCAGCCTCCCTTGGTTGGGAGACGGTGACATGGTGGCCCCTCCTGGTCTAACCCCACCGTTGCCAGCAGCCTGGCGATGCACTATTGTGGAAAACTCTCCCCACATGGGATGGCACGCGGCTTCTCCCAGCAACCCCCCTGCCATCCCACAGGCTGCTCAGGTGGGCAGCGGTCACACACTTCCCCCCAAAATCAGCTGCCAGCCTGGGCACGAGGTTTTATGCCCTGGCAAGTTAAGCCTGGGACTCAGGGGACAGGGTGACCTCACAGCCAAGTGAGACAGGGCCCCATACCACACCACCTCCCCCGCCCAGAAAGCACCACCACGATTCACCACACGCTGCCGTGCCCAGGATATGGCACCCCTGTGCACCCCAGAACCATGGAGGGATGCTCTGGCCAGCCCCAGGATGGTGACCATGGCCATACAGGGGGACACCAGGGTGGGGGACCGGGTGCCTACAGCTCACCTCTGCCTTTGTGAAGTTCTTGTTGGGCCCCAGCAGATAGGGGGTGATGAAGCTCTCCCCGGGCCGGATCTGTGTCATGAAGCCATAGAAGCAGAGGTAGAAGACTTGTAGCTTCCAGCGCTGGTCTGGCACCGTTTCCGATGCCGGCTTTTTGGCACCATCATTGCCGGGCACGGCTCTGCAGCAGGACAGTGGCATTATCCCAGGAGCCATCAGCTACACAGACTCTGCCGGACTACGCAGCCCCTCTCTGTCCGCAGGCGCTCTCGGACGCATGGAAAACCAGGGCGCTGCAGTTTCTGTGGAAAAAGCAGCATTTGGCACAGGCTCAAAATTCCTCCAGAATCGCAAGGCAAATAAACACCACTACCTCCTCCCCAGGAGATGTTCTGGGAAGGAGGAAAGCAGCCGTGCGTCTCGCTGTGCAGAAGCGGGGCCGGGGGGGGTGGGGGGGGAGGGGAGGAGGTGGTTTCGGGCGGCATTCGCACATCACGTGCACCCGGAGCCTGGATGCACGGAGCATCTGGACCCACAGAGGGGCATCCTCAGCTCCCATCACCTCCTTTCCCTCCCCTTTTAAGACTCAGCGGGGTTTTGCCGCTTCCTGGAGCAGCGCTTCCCCCCGAGCTGCAGAGGCGGAGGGACGCAGACGCCCTGCGCCGGGGATGCTCCGGAGGGGATGGCAACGGGAATGTGCTGGCTGTGGAAATGAGTTAATGTGCACAGCGGGCAGGGGGCCGCCCGTGTTACTCAGTAGCTGGGTGGCTGGCAGGACTTCAGCTGAGCCGCAGGGGCAAGCAGCTGCCCCTTGGCTCTTCTCGGTGGGACACAACGCCCAGCCTGGGCAGAATGCAAAATGCCACGAGATTCACGGTCCAGAGGGGGATTAAAAGCTCAAATCCTGAGGTTTGGCTGCAGGAAAGCTGGCAGTGCCAGGAGACCTGATTAGCGGTCACGGGATGAGGGCAGGGTCAGGAGAATGCCTGAACTGGGTGCCCCCACTCCCACAAGAAGCCACCGAGGTGACTTTTCATGCCATAAAATTCCACGTATGCCAATCCACGCCGCGGGAGCAAGGTCTAGAAACCTGATTACCCTGATAACTGCAGAACAACTAATCACGGTCATTAAAAAGTAAGTTCATGCTCCCAGTCTGCGTCCCACTGGACCCCACATGGTGAAATTGGGGGACAATGCCCCCCTGCTGCTGGATAACACAGGACAAACGAGGACACGAGCCAGCCCCCGTGGTGGCAGGGGAAAGCTGGTGGTGACCAAAACTTACAGGATACCGAGTGCCCGTTTGTCCCAGTGAGGACTCACTGCTCCAGCAAGCACTCCCATGGGACTGCAGCACTGGTGCCTGAGTATCACCAAAACACTCGCATCCCAGAGCTCAGGGCTGGGCAAACAGCCCCCACCTCCTCAGCAGATCCCTGGGGATCACGGCAGGTGCTGGCTCACTCACTGGCCAGCGAGCCTGTCCAGCACTGGCCCCCCGCTGTGGCAGGAAGGGCAAGGGGCAAGGAGCAAGGGCTAACACCCCCCCCAAACACCCACCCCAGCACCGTGCAGGGCCACTGCCAGCTGCAAGTGCCTGGACTCTGCCCCATCGCCTTCTTGTCCCTAGACCGGCTGAGGGTGTCACCTGCAGCAGCCGCTTGTCACCATGTGCACCGCAAACCTCGGCGGGATGTTTGCCACCCCCTGCTCCCCATTTCCTGCCGTGCCCATCCGGGAGGGACACACACAGGCACCCCTGGCCCGCAGGAAACCACCCACACTAAATCCTAGGATGCAGCTCCACGAAGCTGCTCCGTTCCCAGGAGCACTGGGCTCCTAACACCCAGCATGTGGTGTCCCCAGACACAGAGGGACTCCAGACCAGAACCCACCTGGCCCCACCCAATCCCCCTTCCCCAGAACATCCACGGAGCTGCTCTGCTCGCGGTGAGTGGGCACGAATCCCAGGGAACCCTCCATCCTTAGTGCAAGCCAGGGAGCGGAGGGAAGCGGGAGGGGCAGAGGGAGAAGAGAAAGAGGCAGGGATAAGGGAGCGGAGCCGGTCCATTATCACCGTGTGAACCTGTTTATCACCGGGTTATCGGGGTGTGACCTTGACAGGCATAACTGTCACGCCACACACCGCTGTCAGCCCGGGGTCACAGGCGACGCGGGTGGCCGAGCTCAGGCTCAGCTCCCCGCAGAGCCACGGCCACCGCGGTCCAGAGGGGACAGCCCTGGGGTCAGGGGGGATGCCCTCCCCCCAGTCGGTGACACACGAGTGACACTGCCAAGGCACCTCGTGTTTTGTGGCGGGAGCTGCCACTCCGAATAGGGGTGCGCGAGTCCCTGGGGCACCTTCCCTAAAACATGGGCTTGGGAAGCTCCTGAAAATACACGCCGGCCCACCGTGCGGGCACCCCTTTGCCTCCCACCGCCCAGCACCAAGGGATTGGCGCTGCGGGGCGGTTTGGGGCGCACGGCGGTGTTGGGGGGCCGGGGACGTGGCACCTGCTCATCCCGAAACAGGGGAGGGAGCACTCCACATCTCCAGCACCCGGGGGAAACAACACTGCCGGCAGTCCCAGGGACACCGCCGGGCACGCCACGGCCCCGGGGACACCCGCACCCCGCACCCCGTACCTGGAGGGCGGCGGGCATGGGCGCTGCGGGCCGGGGCAGGGCGGCGACCCGGGGCTCCCCGCTGCCACCTCGCCCGATCCGCGGCGAGACCGGGGCGGCAGCAGCAGCAGCAGCAGGAGGAGGAGAAGGAGGGTCTCGGGGTACCTCGGGAAATGTAGTAGCGCCCCACGTGCGGGACGGGGCGGAGACTACAAATTCCAACGTGCAGCGGGCGGGAGGAAGGGGAGGAGGAGGAGGAGGAGGAACAGGAAGAGGCCGGGCAGCCCTGGGACAGAAGTGCGCCGGCACCTGTGTGTACCTTACAGGGACGGATCCCCTTCCGAAAGCATCGGCAGGGCATGAAAGACCCCCTTTTTGCGCTCCCCTCAGCCTCTCCGGGCTCTGCTCGTCGCCCGTCTGCCTGTCTGGGCTGCGGGGCCCGGACGACGCTGCCTCCGCCTTGGCTCCCTCCGCTGATTTATGATACTCACGGCTGCTGCGATTTATTTCTGCACCCCTTACTCGTTTCCTGGGGGTGGATTTGTTCCGGGCTGCGCTGCGCAGCATCCCAGAGGGTCCCGAACACTTGCCCGCTGTGCTCCAAGCAGAGCTCCCGAATCTTTTCCCCCAGCCCAGCCCCGCAGCAGCCCCCAGGGGTTGCTTATGGGGTGAGTCCGGCCACCAGGACCAGGAGGGGCTGAAGCACGGGCCTGCACTTCTCCCGGACGGATGAGCATCCCTAGAGGAGGTGGAGCCCCCCGGAGAATCGGGCCCCGGAGCCGGTGCCCCATCTCCCGGGAGATGACGCATCTTCCCAGCGCATCTTCCGAGGGCATCCTCTCTCCCCGCCTTTCCTCCCCCTCTCCCAGCACTCACCCTGCCAGGAGCAAATGCAAGCTGACAGGGCTCGGCTATTCCGCTGAAATATTTATATGTTCCCGCCTGGAAGTGCGGCAGCAGGATCCCAGACGTCCGGGGACTCTCTCACACGCACACCCGCCCCACCCAAAGCCAGCCTGTGAAGGTGCAGGCAGCCGCCTGGGTATTCCCACCCAGAGGCTTCCAGCCCTACTGAGCCCCCCAGGTGGTCCTGGGCAGGGTGGCCAGACCACAGCAGACGTGTCCGCCAGCTCGCTGTCCCTGCCGCGGGCAGGTGGGACCTATCTGTGCATCCCTGACGGCCGGGATGGTGACAGGGTTAGGTCCCCTCCCTGAACGCAGCCGGGTCTGGCTGCAGGAGCTCCGCAGGCTCTGGGTCCGGGGCGGTGCGGGGCACCCGGGCAATGCCAGCACTCCGGGGCAGAGTCACCCTGGGGCAGTGTCACCCTGGGGCAGAGCCACCCTGGGGCAGAGCCACCCTGGGGCAGTGTCACCCTGGGGCAGAGCCACCCTGGGGCAGTGTCACCTGGGACTGCCTCCAGCCACCACAGAGCAGCGGCAGGGACTGGGCAGGGGCAGAGCAGGTTTTAGGAGCAGGGGCTGTGAAGGGGCGGGAGTAGGGACTGAGCAGGGGGAAGAGCAGGTACGGGGGCTGCGGCGGGGGTTGTATTTGGGAGAGGGCAGTGGAGGGGCTGGGACAGGAGTAGGGGCTAGAGGAGGAGTTGGGGCAGGGGAGGAGCAGCTTTGG
>VZTR01004385.1:24761-37741 GCA_013400775.1 Chaetops frenatus
TGCGAGGCTGCTGGGAGTTTTCGGTCCCTGGCCGCCCGCCTTGGAAGGCTGGCGGGCTCTGCTGAAACAAGCCCAAAGTGCTGTCCCCGCCTGGGGACAAGTGGGGGTCTCCGAGGGCAGCGGCTTTCCCACCCCCCTTCACTCGCCGCTGCAAGGAGGAGTGTGCACGGGGGTGGGTGACGGCGGGGATGCTGCATGGCTTTGAGTGGGAACATCCTGAGGGGTCCCACGGTGTGTTCGTGAGCCCTGGCTGCTGGGTTTTGGGTGCCAGCACCCATGGGCTCTCACGAGTGTCAGGCTGGTGGCCATTTATGAGCCCGTGCTCCAGGTGTGGTGGTCAGGAAGTGGTGCAAATGCAGCCCCGGCATCAGTGCTGGGGGGAGAAAAGGGGTCCCAGGCCTCCAAACTTCCCCTGTAGCTGGGCAGATCATCTCCTGGGAGCCCATTTCCCCAGGCAGGACTTTTCTGTCCTTCCTCCAAAATCAGAACCCTCACAGAATGCCAGTATGGTTTGGGTTGGAAGGGACCTTGGAGACCCTCTGATTTGAAGCCCCTGCCGTGGGCAGGGCTGCCACCCACTCCGTCACTGAGCTGGTTCTTCAGCAGGTGCCTCGAGGGAGCAGTGGGTGCTCCCCTCTGGAGCCACCACCCATCATCATCACACAGAGCGGGCTCAGGAGGGCTCAGTTCATCCCGACCTCCCTCCTGGGGCAGCCTTTACTGCCCACCTCCTTTCAGGCAGGTCCTCCCGGGGTCTGGGTGGGACCCATCCTGGGGAGGGGGTCTGGGCAGCATCCCAGGCAGTTGCAGCATCCTTGGGCAGGCGCTGCAGAGCATCCCCACCCCATGCAGATGCTGCATGGCCCCCCCCCGGGAATGGCTGCAGGGATCCCCCCAGTCCTGCAGGCAGCAGGGGCAAGGGCGGGGGGGGGTCAGCTCGGGGCCGTGGTGCCCCTGGTGTGGGGGAATGCCCACGGATCAGGTGTTCTGAGCTTCCCAGGCCTGGAGGGTTCACGGTGCCCATCCTTGGGAGAGCAGAGGGCGTCGGTGCATCCTGAGCGACGCAGCACCGGGGAGAAGGTGGTCCTGGTGGGACACACAGGACACTGCACACGGGGGCTTAGGTGGGCTGGCAGGGGCACAGGGATCCCCCAGGGTGGAAGGGATGCTCAGCAGCCTCCGGAGAACCCCGCAGGAGGTGAAGAAGCCGCTCAAAATCTCCCTGATCTAATCCGTGCTTTCAAGGAGCATTTCCATAGTGGCCTGTGGGAGGATGCAGGAGGGAAATCCCTGCCTGAGCTCACTTTAAACGCCCAGGGCTGGGCCCTGCAGATGCCAAAACACTGCCAGACTCATGGGCTGGGTCAAGCAGTGCTTGGGTCTGCAGGGATGTGGCGGGAGGCTCCTGCCCAGGTTAGTGGGTGCCAATATAACCCCCAGTACCTTTCCCTTCTCTTTTTTGACAGCCCCGGGAGAGGCTGGGCTTGATTTTGGGGCCCTGCACAGTGAGGCTGCAGTGCTGCAGCCACCCCTGGGTGGGCCCTTCACTCCCAGCCCTGGGCAAGGGGCAGCAATCATCCTCCATCCTCTGGCCCTGTCCCAGCTCAGTGATGCTCATGCCCACTGCCACGGCCATGGGTTGAAGCTCCCACCTTTCCAAACGGGTCCATTGTCGTCAGGTTGGCAGGAAAGCTGAGGTGCTGGCACCTCTCTACCTGCCTGTAGGGAGGAAAACCTCCTTTTAACACAGAAATTCCCACCTGTCCCCACAGGGCTGGTTTCTGTCAAGGAGGGAATGTGGGATTCTCCTGCAGGCTGGTTCCCCCTATTTTGGGGAAAGCCCATCAAGTCTTGGCACACTGAACAGTGAAGATCCCATTGGAGCTACGGATGGTTGGTGTGTTCCTAAATGAAACAGGGACTTAGGAGTGCAGGGATCAAGAGCTTTCCCCCCAAAACAGTGAAACAAAGAGCTTCAAATTTTCCACCTTATTTTTTTGAGTTGTGTTTTCCCTTTGGTGGACCCCAAACCTTGCCCTGTTTGCTGGGCAGGTTTCGTGGTGGGACATGTGGAAGAGAAATGCCATTCCCCATGTGGGGGGCCTGCCTGGCAGCAGCCCATCACTGGGGTCTCATGGCATGTCCCCCTCCCTGCCCTTGCCAGGGCAGTGTTGGCATCGTGTCCCCCAACCTGGTGGGTGCACGCAGTGGGAAAACCCAGCACTGAGCAGAGGAGGAGGAGGGATCTGCATGGGAGGGCAGCCAGCCAGCTTCTGCCAGGAAAGGGTTAATCCTGGAGCTCCATCTCTGGTATCCTATTCCTGGCTACTTTGGGTAAAAGCTTTTTTGGCTCTGTTTCAAGGGCATCAGGCTGGAGGATGACTCATGCATCCCTGCCACCCTGTTGTCCCTGCTTTCCCAGCACAAGGTGATGATTTCCTGAAAATCCAAGTGCCCTAGAGGCCTCTGGCCCTGCCTTAGAGGGCTCTGGTCAGCTGGGATGGGAAAAGCTGCCTCTAGGACTTGCTTGTCCTGAGGGAATTGTGGTGGTGACATCTCTGGCATGGGTTTCAAGTGCTTCGTGTGGGTGTCCCCCACCTGCCGTGGGGGGCGCCTTGTCTGGAGGACGCTTTTGCCCCGTAAGTGACCCTCATCCCTTCATTCCACAGGGAAGGAGCCGCCCACCCAGCTGCAGCTGCACCCTCCCAGCGCTGCCAGATGTGCCTCCACCTTGTGCTGTGCCTGGAGCCCGCTCTGGAGGTGAGGAGGCAGGAATGGCCCCACCCCAGGCCTGGGGCTGTCCTTGGGGTGATGGTGGCACGTGTCCCCCCTGGCGCAGGCTGGTGGCCGTTCCAGGCTGGACACTGCTGTGGGCATGGGGGCACATCCATGGGCAGGGGGGCGTCATCATTGTGGGCACCACCACGGAGTGGTCCCCGTTTTACCCGGGTGATTTTCTGTGACGAGCTCCTTGCTGCCCACTGTGCCCTGAAAAGGACAAAAATGAGGTCTTTCTTGTGGTGGCGGTGGGTTGAGGGCACCCGGGGAGCTTCTCCTTGTGTGCAGGCAGAAAATGGAGGGCTTGGAAAAGGTTTTGAGGTTTCAGGGGGGGAGTTATTTGGTGCCAGGCGGCCTAATCCATCTCTGGAGTGACCCTGCTCGGGGTGGGAGCTGGGCCAGAGACCTCCAGGGATGCTCACTCGCTCTGTGCCTCTAAGCTTTCCTTAAAATATGGAAACAATTCCCTATTTCAATGCTTTTTTGGACTGATGACAGGAGGGCAGGGTATGATGGCAGGAGCCCAGGGCACCTGGGAAATGAAGCCCATCCGTGGGACAGTGTGGCTCCATGGGGCAGGCAAGCGTGCTCATGGTGCTTTCCTCTGTGACTCAGTTTCCCCACCTGGAAAACAGGTTTTTCTGGGGTTCCCTCAGAGAAATTTTGGGATTTCTCCCCAAATTTGCCCTCTGGGACATGGGGGTGGAGGGGTGAGGGACTTGAAATTGCCTGTTTTGACTGCATAGCTTGCGTGGCCGTGGTCCCCAACACAACCCAGAAGAAAGAAGGGTGGCAGGAAATTTGCTGACCTTCTCACTCGCTCTCCATGGCCTCTGGAGCTGAAGGGCAATGAGTTGCAGGGGGTTGGCTGCTTGTGGGTGGCCCCGGGAGCAGGACCAGCTGTGTGTCCTTGGGCTGGCCTCTGGTTTGGGGTCTTTGGGGCAGAAATACCTTCCTGAAGGACACGGGGTGAGCGTGGCTGGGGGTGATGTCCCTGGTGGGATCTACTGTGGGGCTTTGACTTTGGCACCTTGCCGTTCCCAGTCCTTCTGGGGGTGTCTCTGTTTGGGAAAGAGCGTGTTTGGCTCTCCAGATCCCATCCTGGGGACCTGGACTAACCCACTGCAGTGGACTTAATCTTCCTCCAGCACTGAGGAAGGACCAGGGATTCCCCTGTGGGTAATCCACCTCATCCCAGTGGCTGCTCCCCTGGCTTCCCACGCCCACCAAGGACCTCTTGGTCTTGAAGAAGCCTCAGCCCTTCATGGCTGGGTAGAATTTTGGAAGTTTTAAGAGCTCACCAGATGTGGTTTTCCCCACGGGGACGGCCAGCTTCTGTGTCTCCCTGTGCGGGGCATGTAAGGCTTAGCTTGCTGTGACCTAAATGTCTGCTTGTCCCCAAACTGAGTCTCCACCAGGTACCCAAACTCCTGGTACCTCCTCTGCCCTTTGCCCCCAGCTGCAATTTGTGCTGTGATGCCTCTGGGTGTGCTGGATGCTGCTGGGCTTGCCAGGGGAGGGAGGAAAAGGTGGAATGTTGAGCTTCCCCCCCGGCCCTGCCCCTTGCCAACCGATTTGTCCTCCAGGAGATTAGTCCCTTCCCTGGCTTATGGGGGGATTTGTGGCTGCTCCATCTGCTCCAGCCCAGCAGGTCAGCGGGTGCCAGGGAGGAGCAGCCTGAGCCCAGCTGCTCCTTGCACTCCCAGGCATCCCAGGGAAAGGGCTGCACCCTTCTTTTGGGGCCTTTCTGGCTGTATCTGTTGGAAAGGAGCAAAAATCCCTGGAGCCAGGCAGGTGAAAGTCATGCTTGTGGTGGGGTTTAGACCCGAGGCTATTTGTTGATGGAGCTGGTGAAAACCATGTGGAGTGATGTTTTAAGCTGCTTTTTAGGCTGGTGGAAAGCCTTGAGGATGCTCCAGGATCTCCCCTTTCAGCCAGGGTAGTTGCAGGGAGGTGATTTCCCTGTAAATCTGCTTGGCCTTTAGGAAAGCAGGCAGGCAGGTGGGGAGAAGAGCATCTCACTGTGGGATTTGGGGGGAGGAATGGGGGTGTTTGCTGGCTCACAAGTACTTTGAGAGCCAGGTTTTCCCCAGGGCAAAGCTGGGAGGAGATAGGGGCGATACAGTGCTCTCCTTTCTCCTGCTCCATCGCTCCTGTCTCATCGCCAGTGGGAGGTGGTGGGTAGGGAAGAGGCTGGAGGTGAGGTAGGGAAGAGCTTGTGACAAGTGGGCTTAGGGAGGCTGGATTTATAGGGACTGACTGAACTAGGTTTGTGGAAGCGTGGCGGGGCTGGGGCATTGCTGAGTGCCATCCTGCTCCTGGGATGTGGAGACCATGGGACACAGGAGCCTTTTCCCGTGCCCAGGCCCCAGCCTGGAGGAGGTGTGGTGTGCTGCTGGACCCAGGAATGTGCTGCCTGCCACGCTGCTGCCTTTTCGTGGGGTGTGGGGCCGCATGGGACCCCTGCCAGCTCCCAAAAAGCACCAGTCTCTCTTCTAAGCTGGCAGAAAATCACAAGCAGGGGGGGTTTGGGCGGCGTGGATGAGCTGCCGAGATGCCAACGCCGCCACCATCCAGCTCAGCCAGCCCTGTGGAGCCCGGGGCTGACCAGTTCCAGCCCCCCACCACCATCCTCCTTCCCGTGCTGCTGCTTGGCCAGGAACACCGATGGAGGCTGCCAGGTGTCAGCTGGGAAATCTTTTACCTTTCCCTCGTCCCCCCCGCAAATGGACAATGTCTCTGCTCATTAGGTACCTGCCCAGGGGGCCCGATGTCAGCTCTGCTCATGGCTTTTCTCAGCTCAGCCCTGCCCGGGCTCCTGACGGCTCCGCAGCGCTCAGGTCCCATCACTGTCACCGGGCTCTGCCCCTCGGGGCGGCCCCACCCCGGCCACCCCCAGCCCCAGGCTCGCTGCCTCCCCCTCCTCGCCAGCGGGGATTTGCAAGGAGTTTTAGGTGGAAAGGCTGGAAAATCACAGGCACCGGTGACACACACACACACACACTCCTCTCTCTGTGTGTGTCTGTGTGCAGAGCTGGAATTGGTTTTCCTGGCCCGAGGAGAAGGCAGCTCTGAAGGCTGCTGCCCTTTGAGGCTGATGCATCCCGACAGCTTGTTCACTGGGACATTAAAATCACTGCCTCTGTCTGCACAGAGCACCCGGGCAGGCGGGTGATGGGAGCGCAGGGCAGGGCAGGGGAGGATCCCTCTCCGCCTGCACGGGGAGCAGCAGCGCCCAGAACCCTGGAACAAAGTGGATCCTGCTGCATCCCCAGTGGAGAGGAGGGGAGTTCCCTCCAGCACAAAGGGGGCATGGCAGCCTGGGGGGAATGCAGGTGGGGCCATCTCACTGATATTCTTGTCTGTGGGGTGTACTGTAGATCAGGGTTTGGTGGTGTGGTGGGAGAACATCCCCGTCCCCATCCCAACCCATCCCCATTCCCGTCTCATCTCATCCCATCCCATCCTATCCTGCCTCATCCCATCTCATCATATCCTGTCTCATCCTCATCCTCATCCTCATCCTCATCCCATCCCATCCCATCCCATCCCATCCCATCCCATCCCATCTCCCATCCCATCCCATCCCATCCCTCCCTCACCACTGCACAGCATGTCTTCCAAAAGACCTTCAATTGTCCCTGGAGGGTCACAGCAAAGCCAGAGGACCTCTCCAAGCTCTCCATGCTCTCTGCAGAGCTTGGACCTCCCACGGGTGCCCCACGGTCCCAAACATCCCAAGAAAAGTCCCAAATGGGCATGAACAGCCACGGACTCACCAGTGAAGGGAAGCTGAAGTCCTGAGTTTGCAGGAGAGGCAAGGGTGCCTTCTGAGACAATTCCTGAGTGCCTTGGACTGGTCAGTGATGAGGGAGGAGCTGCTGTGGTGTGGGGTGGCAGGTGCCACAGAGCCACGTCCACATCTGCCGGATGGCTGTGCCCAGCAGAACCTTCTGGAAGCGGCCCCTGCTGTGCTTTTACAGCAGCCAAGACGTGCTTGGCAGGGCTGGGGTTTCTGCCTGGAGGCTGGTTTGGGGTTGCTTGGGGTTCACTCTTACCCGTGCTGGAGCTGAGGTTGTCCCAGTGGGACACACAGGCATCGGGTGTGCCTGGAGGGGACCTGCAGCCTGATGGCAGGGAACACCTCTAGTGCCTGCTGCAGGCCAGGGCTGGGGTCTCACCTGCAGCCTTGGGGCTGGAAGGGGTGGGACATTAACCAGGAGCAGGGCTGCTGAGGGATGGACACATTTTTGATTCAGAAAACTGCTAACAAATTCCTTAATGCCGCGTCCCCTGGAAGTTAAGCCTTGCTTTGGGATAAACTCAAAGCTAGGACCTGGAAGATGGGTGCAAGTCTCTTCCCTCATGAATTTGTGGGCTGTGGGTTGCTGATTTGTGCCCACACTGGCTCTGGAAAGAAGGATTGGGGTTTTCTTGCCACTCCTTGTCCTTCCAGTATCCTAAATCATTGCCTGAGCTCCCTTTTCTTGGGTGTGTTGATGAAACTGGTGCCATGATAAGGATTTCCCCTTCTTATTATCAGTCCTGGAATCAGTGACCACCAATTTGTACTGATTGGAATAAAACAATTACCAAGGACTCCTCTGATTTGCCCCTGTGCTTCCCTGTGTTGCTCTTGGCCTCAGGGCTGGGAGGATGCTCTGTGGATTCCTGGGGGGGAGTGGGGGGTCTGTCTGGGCTCCTCAGGGTGTTGAGCTGTGCTGTTTTCCAGATCCTTCCCTGCCTCCTGCTCTGCTGACCCCCAGCTCCACGGGATCCCCGACCTGTCCCTGCGGCTCCTCCAACGGTGAGTCGCAGTTTGGGGCTTCCATCCTTTCCAGTTTTTCAGTTTCAGCCAGAGCCCACGGGACAGGATGTTGAGACTGCAGCAGTAATTGGGATTTAGAATTT
Organism: Chaetops frenatus; assembly: GCA_013400775.1. Taxonomy (NCBI): domain Eukaryota; kingdom Metazoa; phylum Chordata; class Aves; order Passeriformes; family Picathartidae; genus Chaetops; species Chaetops frenatus. The sequence continues at coordinate 32,451 of VZTR01004385.1, forward strand.
ATCTGGCTTGTGTAGGCTCAGTGGAGAGCAGGGAAGTCCCTCAGGGTCCATCCTGGGACCTGTGCTGCTTGCAGGTGACACCAGCTGGGGCTACAGCCACTGCCTTGGAGGACGTGGAGAGACCTACTGAGGGGAAAAACGTAAATTCTGAGGGCAGCTGGTTGCTGAGAGAGGCTGCGTATGCTCCATCCTTGGAGGTTTTCAGCCCCCCAAAGGGATAAAGCCCTGGACAACCCGCTCTGACCGTAGTGCTGACGCTGCAGCGAGCATCAGCAGGACTGAAGACTGACCTCAGGAGGTCCCACGGGGTCCCCTCCCACTGACAAGCTCCTTCCCACGGCAGGGGAGTGCCCAGGTCACTGGGGATGAGCACAGGGGTTCCTGAGTCACCGGGAAGAGGAAGGTGTTCCCTGTTAACACACGTGGTGCCCCGGCACACCAAGAGCGGCGCCAAGTCCAAGCAAGGGGTCTGCAGCTCCCCCACCCTGCTGCCCAGGGAATATTTTGGGCGGTGGAGAAGGTTTTCCTGCCCTCTGGCACTGGGTTCATTAGTGGCTGAGGCTGCTCCATTGATTGTATTGACGGGTAGTGCATGCCCCAGTTAACTTATTGGGAGCAGCAACAAAAATCCAGCCGGCACCCGGCACTGAAGGCGCCGAAACGTGCTGGGTTCTTTCCATCATCACTGGATTTCTGCAGGGAGCAGACCCCTGGCTCCACAGCTGGGCAGGACCACAGGCAGGTGGGCACAGAGGAGGAGTGTTGGGCTGTGGTCACCGGGCAGGTCTCCCAGGCACCCCAGGGATCCCCTCCTCCACAGGATGATTCCCCGTGGTTGGTGGATGCTGAGGATCTGCCCAAACCTGTTTGAAACGTAGAGAAAATTACAAGTTCTGCTTGCCTGCTCCAAACACGACCTGGAGGTGAAGTTCCTGATCATTTTCCCCCGGCCCCCAACCCAGTCTGTGTTTTGTTTCTCTCTGAAGGTCACATTAAGCAGCTTTGGTCTTTCCTCTGTGCCGTGCCTTAACCTCTGCCATGTCCTGGTCTGCAGGCTTGTGCCGTGGACTGCTGGGCTCCCCCCCACGCTCAGCATGCCCTTTTCTGCTGCAGCCAGACACTCCCAGGAATCGCTCTGGAGCTCGAGGCCATCCTGCAGGGTAAGGTAAGGTCCTTTCCGAGTCACACAGTCCCGGAATGGTTCGGATTGGAAGGGACCTTAAAGCTCACCTTGTGCCACAGGGGCGCCTTCCGCAGGCCCCATCCAGCCCGGCCTTGAACACTTCCAGGGATGGGGCAGCCACAGCTTCTCTGGGCAAATCCTGGGAGGAGGGGGTCTTTGCAGGTCCCTTAGGCTGTGAAACACCTGCAGGGAGAGTGCTGGGGCCTCTCTCCTGCATCCCTGCCCGCGCCGCCTGCTTTCCGCCACGCTGGCCATTCCATTAAGACCAGCGGAAGAGCTGAGCTGGGAAGTGCAGAGCCGGGGTGATTTTCATCAGCCACTCTGCCTTTGTGACTAAAATAGATCTGCAGTGGCCCCAGGCCATCGTGTTGTCCCAGGCATTGACTGGCACGAATGGATGGCGGGGCAACATTTTCCATTAGCGGAGAGGAGCAGGCGCGTCTCCGAGGGAGAAGACAGCTCCATAAAGCAGAAATGTTGCAGTGGCAGACAGACCCCTTTCTCTTTTCTCCCACTCCTTTTACAAGTGTCACTTACCCCTGTTTTCTGCATGGAAAAGGCTGGGAGAGACCGGCCAGAGCGAACAGCCTGCACCTGCAACATGAGGGTGTGTTTTGGATAGGGGTTTCCCAGAGGAGCTGCAGGTGACCCAGTAAGGTGCAGCAAGGGGAGAACTTGCCAAAAAAAACCCTGAGGAGGTTTATCCGTGGCCTCTGGTGATGTGGTGGCTACTGGTTGTGTCTGGTCTGAGGTTTCTGCCATCACCTGTCCAGCAGGTGTGTTTTATTCTCTAGCTTTAGTGAAGACACTTTTCCTGCAGTGATCAGTTATTAAGGCTAAATATGGGTGAACATCACAACATCTCATAGCCCCCATCTCCCTCTGGGAAGGTCTCTGACATAATTTTTCTGCCTTCTTGCATATGCTCCCTGTCCACCACCCCATCCCTTCTCCCAGGTCTGTGTCCCAGCCCCTCTCCCACATCCACAGGAGGAACAGGAGCCTGGTGCCTGTCTCTGTCCAAGCCCTCCTCAGAGTTTTGTCTTGGCCCTCTTGCCCTGTGGGACTCCGTCCTCGGAACTCAAGGCTGCTCCTGTCTGTGTGGTACCGTGACTGTTTTTTAATAGAGAATCTTCAGGTGGGAGAGAAATCTGGAAGAGCACAGGGTGGGCGTTGTCCTGTGCAGGCCCAGGAGTTGGACTTGATGATCCTTGTGGGTCCCTTCCAACTCAGGAGATTTTAGGACTTCGCAGTGGAAAAGCTGCTGCTCCCTCTCCCATCAAGGTGATGGGATGAGCAATGGCTGCTGATGCTGGAAGATGGAGATCCTGCGGGTTTAGCAAGGTGCTCAGGTGGGAAGGCTGATCCTGGAGATGCTGCGGGGGTGGGAATTTCACATTTCCAGCCAGGCAGACAGCTGTGACATGAGGCTGCAGGGTGGTGATGGGGACGTGCCCGCTGGTGCCAAACCATTTCCCAGTTTGACCCTTCTGCTCAATCTGAACCTGAAGGTGAACGAGCAGAGCTCAGCCATCGATCCGGGCCAGGCCGATGAGCGCCATGCCCTGCGGAGAGCTCGGCCCGCAGTGCCAGCTCCCTCTCTCCCCCTGTTTTCCCTGCCTCCCCTTCACGCCTTTCCAAAGCCATCAGTCAGAGGCGCAGCACCCCGGGCTGCCGACCTTGCTGGGGGCCAGGGGGACAACATATAGGTCCCTGCAGAGAGCTGCCCCACTGTCTGATGGGCTTCTCCCAGCTGCCACCGCCACCTCTGCGCTGCTGGTAAGCCTGGCATGTGCCTGCCATCAGCTTGGGGTGTGGGGAGGCACGGGACAAGGCAAAGGGGTTGGTGCCCCTCGTGCCAGGAGCCACATTTTTTTGTAGGCGGTGACGTGACCTGCCGAGCCGTGTGCTGGTTCTCCTGGTTTAAGGGCTCTGATGGCTTCACGTGGGCAAAATGCAACTTGAAGCATCTCTTAGTCCTTAGCTAAAGTGTCGTGTATGAACTGGCAAAGTGTGCTTTTTCTGCCTGCTGGGAAGCAAAACCTGACCTGAGGTTGGAAACTTGGAACTTGTCTCGGCTGATACGCGAAAAGGTCGGGTTTTGGGGGGAAGGAAGATGATGGACCTTCGCTTCGCGTCTTCTGTGCTTTAGCCACAGATTTTTTTTTTTTCTCCCCGCAGCTGGAAATAACAAACCATTTTAATCTAAGTATTGCTTGTTCTGATCTTTTAATCCAGCTTGCTTTCTATCGGCGCAGCGGCCCGAAATGATTTATCCGCCTGCCTCTCTATTATATAATTATTGGAAGATTACTGGGGAGCCAGCTTTGGCTTCCCTGGGGAAGGGGCAGGGGGCCGGAAGGTTGGGGTGGGGGTTCGTGGAATCGCAACAGCCATGGAATGCTTTGGGTCGGAAGGGACCTTAAAGATCATCTCATTCCAACCCCCTGCCACGGGCAGGGACACCTCCCGCTGTCCCAGGTTGCTCAGGTTTCTTCTCTGTGGCCATCAGAAAATGTGGGAGGGGGAAGCAGCGAGTTGGGTGCTTGGGGCTGTGGCTGTAGTTCGCATTTGAGCGTGGGAAGTTTCTCCCTCAACCTGTATTTGCTGGAATTGAGTGCCCCTGGAGGAGCGTGACCCTCTGAGCCGGAGAGGATTTGGGTGAAGCCCTGCACTGTTCTACACGGTTTGGGGCCTTTTATGGCTGTAATTGTGGTTTTGGGAACATCATGGTGAGGCAGTCTGGCCTCAGGAAAAACCTGGAATTAGGGACTCTGCTCCTGATGCTTCCCATCCCTGTGCAGAGCCATGGAGGGGGAACATCTGCAAGGAAGAACCAGCATTTGGGACATGGTGGTGATGCCAGGAAGGGCTGGAGGTGGCCATGGCTGTTTCACCAAACTCAGCTGGTTCTCCAAGGAGCCTTAGGTGACACCACCCCTGGATAAGAAGGGCTCAAGCCCTTGGGTGGTGGGGTGGCTGAGGACAGCCCCTCTGCAGAAGTGACATCCAAGGGCAGATGCCCGAGGCATATTTAGCTGGAGCTTTCAGGTGAACAGGTGTGTCCCTGGCATGGAAAGATGGCACAGCCAAGGGTTGGCAGAGCCATGGTGGAGACTTGGGTTGCCACAAAAAATGCATCTTCTGACTGGTGCGACTGATGGGCTTGAGCTTTGATGGACAAAACGTGAGGATGTCTGGAGCTCCAGAATTTCCTTTTCCCTTCCCCAAACTGAATGTCTGGACACCGATGGGCTGGTATCTTCCCTGGATACCAAGGGAAGGACAGGAGATGTTTGGCCTGTGGACTATGGCCAGCTGGGATGTGACGGCTGTGAGCTGGGACAAGGGGACACCCTTAGCACCAGTCCAGATCAGATACTACTAGCAGTGGCTTGGCTTTCCTTGCTCCACAGGATCTCGGGGACCTTTTTGGGCTCCCCAGAATTGTGCTGCATTTTGGTCTGGGTGAGTGTCTGTGAAACACTGAAACACCCTTTGGGCTTGGTGTGGCCATGGCTGGCGGGAGCAGGCAGTGCCCACCCGGAGTGTGCCACGCTCCCTGCACTGCTCTTGGTCCAGCTGCCCAGAAAGCTGTTCCAGCAGCCTCCAGAGGAGGAGACTTGTTATCTCTTGGAGCAGTTGTTTGCTGCGTCAGCCAGGAGGGCAGCAGAGGATGGGAACAGCTGAGGAAGGGTCAGGAGCAATGTGGGGGCACGAGATCATCTGGTTTGGGTGATGGAGCAGTTGTAACACATCCCCTTCCCCCAGGGAGCCAGCTGAACTCTGGGACGTGCAGGCAGGGCTTCAGCCTGGCCCTTCCCGCCATGCTTCTGCCTCAGCTATGCTAAACCCTCGCTTGGAGGGTTTAGCACAAGCCCTTCTGTCCCTCCTGGGGGCTCTGGCCCCACATTGGGTGGGCAGGCACCCTATAAAACATGCCCAAATCTCCTCCAGCACACGGGCAGTGCAGCGGAGCCCATCTCGTGCCGAGATCCTTTCTCCTTCGTGTTGGAAGCGTCGGCTGGTTCGCCCTCATCGCCTTGAGGCATCCAGATTTGCTCAGTGGCCTTTAAAAAAAAAACAATAAAAAAAAAAAAAAAAAAAA
>VZTR01004385.1:37750-70698 GCA_013400775.1 Chaetops frenatus
AAAAAAAATCAAAGCCCATGAAATGACAAGAACATCAGCTGTGGGTGCATCCCCCTTTCCAGCAAACCCAGGGATTTGGGAGAAAATAGGTCACGTGCCCTTCATCCCATGCCACGTGGTGGCTCTCCCAGGGCCAATGAGGTTGGGAGCTCTTCTGCGCCGAACGGCGGAATAAGAGAAAAAAAAAAAAAAATCACTGGGATTTTTTTTTCCCCCCCTGTAGCCTTTTTCATCCTTTCCAAACGTGAAAAGACTGGCCATCTGTCTGGATCCCCCTCCCACCAAAGCGGCACGAAAGCGGCTCTTGGGGAAAGGTAAGGAGATTTAAAAGATTGTCTTGGTGGAAGACCACCCGCCGCCGGCAACTTTTCCCACCAGTGTGAGTCAGGGGGGAATCCCGGAATGAGCTGGGTCCCGGGCTCCAGTATGGGTTGGAAGAGCTTTGAATGCTTAGGAGCAGTTTCAAGGGAATCTCTGGTGGAGGAAATTTAAGTCTGTGGCAGCGTGAGGCAGGATTATGGGGGACATCGGCGTGCGAGCAGCGCGGTTCCCTCAAGTTAGCGGTTGCTCCCCGAGTCTCTCCCGGGAGAATTTTCCAAAATATTGTTGGGGAAATTATTTTGCAGAATATTTTTCTGTTTTTCTTTTTTTGGGGGGAAAAAAAAAACCAAAAACCAAAACAACTAAAAATTGCCGAATGTTTTTTGCAAGTTAAATTTCAGAAATCTTGCTGCGAGTTTGTTTTGTCCAGAACCGTCGTTCTCGAAGCGTGCGGTATATTTTAGTTAAATTCCATTTTACCTGTGCCTGGCAGCCAGTGCCAAAGATTGTCTCCCTGGGTAGGGAAGCGTCCATCTCTTCCTTAACCAGAACATCCAGCTATTCCTAAATTCCGTGATTTACAGCTCAGGCTTTGGACAGTGTCATTTGTGTGCGCGCTTGGGTGGGAATGGCACAAATGGAATTGACTTCAAGAAATGGACGCTAAAATAACAGGGATGTTAATCATGTCTTAGTCTGGCAACATTAACAAAACCCCCAATGCTGACTGATTTGATTTTTACCTTCCGTTATTTTGTTTGGTTTGGCTTTAGGTATTTTCATTTTTGAGTTCCACTATATTTCCAAATTTCTAATATTTTTATTTTAAATTCCATTCTATTTCCAGTATTTAAAAAAAATATTTATAATCCCATTCCACATCCATTAATTTTTAATGCCTACATATCTTTATTATTTCATTCCATCCTGTTTCCATTCAATTTTTTTTCCTTTTGCTGGGGAAATTTGATTTGGAGAGAGAAATCCCTTTTATTATGGTGCTCGCTTTGTTTTCTGTTCACCTTCAGATACCCATTTTCCTCAGGGTGTCAAAATTCTTCCTGATACCATCATGTTTCTGTTGCATTTTCCTTGGTTTCACCATCACTTTATAAGTGGAAAAGTGAAATATTAGTAGCTAAGGTTGTAGAGGACTTAAAAGCTGTTCAAATGAATCCCAAAATATCATCTCCCTCCTATAAAGGGAAAATATTTGTGGATATGTTTTTCTCATAATCTGAGTTTTCTGGGGTAATGTAATTTGAACGTGAACCATCTTAGAAAATCTGATTTTATTAATTGGAAGTCACGTCCGGCTTAAAAATAAACCAGAAACAGTGGCTCAAGGACGTTGTGTTTAAGTTTCCATAAAATGATTGACCTTTGTTTTGACAGATGCAAGGACAGATGCTGGGCTGCATTTTGATACAGAAACCCAGCCCTGAATTTAAAAAAAACCAACAAAACGCCCCCCCCCAAAAAAAAACCAACAAAAAAACCCAGGCATTCTTTCATTCTTTCCTAAAAGCCGGGGTTTTGGTCTTAATACAGAATTCCAGAATAACTCAGTAATATTTCCGAAGCTCTTAGTCTCAGACTTCCTCCTTTCTTTTAGGGATTCATTTATATAAATATTTTCAGCGTTCCCAGACACAAAAGCAAATTTCTCTTCTTGGCAAATAACTGCGGGAAATGTTCTTTTAATCTCGCTGAATTAAGAGGACGTTTATTCCTCCGAAGAATAAATGGTCATTTTGAGGTGGTGACAAAAGGCTGAGGGAGAAACCTCTTTGTAAGTGCTTCCAGCATGGTTTGAATGCCTTTCAAAATGGCACTGGAGAGGCTGCGGGGATGGGGCGCGTGGGACGAGGGAAGAGGAACGCTGTCGGGATCGCTGGTGGATGGAGCCGACCCCCCTTTGGTGGTGACCGGGGGGGCACGGGGAGCTGCTCACCCCCCACCTCGAGGGACGCTGCCCTGGGTGCCAGCCAGCCACGCTGCCTTGGTGGTCCCAGGATTGCTTTTCCCGGGGGATCAATTGATTTTTCCAGGCGCCCTCTTGGAAAGCGGGTGTTTGCTGCAGAGCAGGAGGAGAGGGCACCTTGCCGGCGGCGTGGCTCCCCGTGGAGGGGGGTGGGGGGACACATGCCTGGCACACTGGGATGGGCTCGATCCCAGTGGTGGTGGAGCACTGGGAGCCCTGTCTCCAGGCTGCCTGTGTGGCTTTGGAGAGCAGGGGATGGTCCCCAAACCCTCAGAGTGGCACCTCTGCCCTCGGGCATCCCCTGTCCTGCAGCCCGAGGGTGGGTGACAGCCCCCACGACATGAGGGGTCTCTGCAGCTGCTTTGTGGCCAGCTGGGTTGGAAAGGGAATTTGGAGGCTTCTGCAGTTGGTGAGGGCTGTCTCCATCCCCTGAGCTTTTTTCCAGCTTCCTGCTGAATGCATCCATCACTGTGATCACACACACACACGCGCGCGCGCACACATGCACACACCACGAATCTGGTTTAATTTCCTTATTTAATTTGGGGGTTGCTAAGTCAGCTGGCAGTGGGCAGTGGGTGCAGCCTGCTGCTACCAAACCCCCTCCACTCCGTGGATGCAGCTTTGGAGCTGGGTACCACCCGTGGCAGAGGCAGGTTGCGGTATCTGTGATATCGGTGGCATATCCCCCACGGATGTTGACAGAGACCCACAGCCCTGCAGGGATGCCACCTCTGCGGTGGCTGTGCCCTCGCTGCCAGGGCTAGATTTGGGGACAGAGGCAGTCGTGACCCCAACTCCGGCAGCCCCAATTCCCAGCAGAGCCACTTCACCCATTCCCTGCCCAGGGTTTGGCTCAGCGCTGAGACCCGAGGTTACAGAGGACCCAGCACAGGGAGAAGGGGAGAGGAGAGCGGCTCTCTCCTTGATTGTAATCGGGGTTGAGGTTTAGCTGAAGTGAAAACAGATCGGGAGTGACAGTTTTGGAGCCTGCTGTCAGGGTCTGAGCGCAGCGCGCCGGCGATCCACCCCCGGATGCCGAGGGCCCCGTCCTCCTCCTCGCCAGCCGGGGCCGGGGAGAGCCAGCACCGCGCGGGATGGGGACAGCGCACAGCCCTGTCACACACAGCCCTGCATCCATCCCTCCCTTTGGGCTGGGGATGGTGTCAGACAGGACACGGCCCTGTGGTGGTCATGGCCACGGGATCCCCCCTTCCCGCCTGCTCCGGCCCCACGCCAGTGCAGTGAAGGAAGGATGGGGTCAGTCTGCATCCCGGGCGATCCTCTCGGGGTGCTGGGTGTCCTCTCCAGGGCAGGCAGAGACAAGGGTCTCCCTTGCCATGTCTCTGATCAGTCTCCCATTCCCAAACAGCATCTACGGCCAGGGTGAAAGTCAAAGGTTGGGGGTTGTGGACGAAGAGGGCTGGATCCGACTGGGATTGATGGGACCAGGGTGGTTGTGACTCCCCCTGTCACCCTTGCTTGGTGCCCAGGTGTTTTCTGTGCTGTACCTGCTCTGTCCCTTACGTTCCCAGCACGGCAGATGCGGGGAGTGGGAAGACTTGTTCCCCCATTCCCGGATCAGGAGGGGCTAGGACCTGCCCCAGGTGCTTGGAGAAGTTGGGTGGCATTCACGAGAGCAGCCCCAGCCTCCCCATCTTTCTGTCCAGCAGCACCTGGACAGACCCCTCCGGGGCAGCCCATGTGCTCCAAACCCTGTTTCCAGGGATTAGAGAAATGGAGATGGGATGAGATGAAGCAGTAGATTGCTTCGCTCTCAGGATGAAGGGATTTGTGGACTGCCCCCAGATCAGTGGATTGAAAATGGAGGGAAGTAGATTGAAAATGGAGGAAATTATTGGGATGATGCTGCATGTGGGATTAAAGCCAGGGCAGCCGGCAGGCTCTGGAGGAGGAGGGGAGTGAGGGGGGTCGTGGGGTGGCTGCTGCTGGGCACTGTGGAGAGATGCTCCTGGTTGCATCCTCATCTGTTTTGGGGGATGCCCTGGAAGGTGGGCGCTTTCTGCTTTCCCAGGTCTGTGGAGGGGTTCTGCTCCCAGCTGTCCCCGCAGCTGCAAGAATGCTGGGAATGTGCCTGGAGCTTTTTGCAGTGCTGTGCCTCTCATTTCCAGAATGCTGGAGGACAAGCTGCTTGTCCTTGGAGGCCCACACACCTCCCTGTGGTCTCCAGCAGGGGTCTGTGGCCGTGAGCATCCTTTTTGGGGAGTCCTTTGGGTTCCCCTGAGAAATGGCATCTAAAACCTGGCACTTAGGGAACTGATATTTGGCTGTCTCATCCCTTGGGGGTGTGTTTCCAACTGTGCCGGCTGCTTTGGGGCAAGATATGGGTCCTTTGGGGCTGATGCACAACCCCTGGCAGAGCATCTGTGGAGGCATCTCCTGCTGCAAGGTGGCACCTCCTGGCTTCCATTCCTTGGCCTTTGGCTGGGGGGGGAAAAAGCCTGAATTGGGTGCAGTGGGCTCAGTGTCAAGGCTGTAAGTGTGGTTGTCGAGCAGAGATGAGCTTTATTTGCCAACACGTGAGTGTTTGGGGGATTTGAAGAAGGACAACTGGCAGCACGGCATGGCTGTGGAGGAGCTCTTTTCCTGGATCTTCTCCAGTGCAGCTTAATCCCTTCACTGAAGAAGAAGACCCTCTGCCCTCTGTGTCCCTCTGCCCATCTGTGCTGCAGAGCCTTGCTTCTCCAGCCCTTCCCTGTGGGGCCGTGTTTGCTGGCCCCAGGGCTCTCGGGTTGCTCTCTGCTGCCTGGATCTCCTTTGAGGAGCCACTTCACCGTTCCTGGTTTCCTTCTGCCGATCCTGCAAGTCAGCTTGCTGCTCCCAGCCGCTTTCAGGCTGATGGGGGAGCATTTCCTCTGTTCTCCTGCACTTGTTGGGGCACAGTTAGCTTCAGCACTTTGCCTTGCAAAATTCCATCTCATTTTCTTCACGTTGCCAAGCTCCTTTTGGCTTCTTGCTCTGCTCTCCAAGAGCTTCTCCCACCTGGGTTATCACCTAACAGGAGTGTCCCCGACCAGTGTTTTGGGGGGGAGGTTTGGAGCATTTCCCAGCCGTTCTGCAGTGGTTTCACCCACCCCCCCAGCTCCCTCCACACCCCACGGTTACTCCACTCCCCAGGCAGGCTGAGCCTCGCTGCCCTCTGCAGCACTGCCTGGGGTGCTTCCCGAGTGCCACCCGTGCGTGCAGGGACTGGAGCAGTGGCTCTCCTGGTCTCTGCAGTGCCAGGCGATGACGTTGGAGGTTTGGGATTCTTCCCCCTGGCTCGGCTGCCGCAGCAGAACCCGCCCTGCTCTGCAGTGCTGAGCCCCGTGGCTCTGCCCTGCTTCGGCCCACTGGGGCACCAGGCATCGGCCAGGACCCAGCCAATGCTGGGTGCTGGCTGGACCATCAGCAGCTCCGGTGGGTGCTCCCAGCCTCTCCCAAAATAATGGCTTTGGGCGTGGAGGGACAGCCAGTGTTTCAGGAAAAAGCTGTAGTGGATTATTTTTATCTGTCCTTTAATCTGCTGGCGGAACAAAGGAGGAAGAGCTGATGTTCCTTATCCCAGGAAATGTTATTCCCTTGGCGCTCAGGGTCTTGCTGAAGTCTCGCAGGTGTCTGAGGGTGGTATCGGTCACTGGGTTGTGGTGGATCCAGCTGCAAAGAGCACTGGCTTTCCTTACCTCATGGGGGGAAGTTTCTGATGCACTTAGGGAGTCTGGCATTCACTGAAAATACTGTTTTCATCGGCAAGTTGTTCCAAAAGTAACTTAACAGGGTGATTTGGAAGTGGCTGAATTAAAAGGTATCAAGAAAATAGTTTTTCCTCCTCACAAAAATCAATTTAATGCAAAACCAAGACAAGGACGATGTTCCCATCCCCTCCCTGCTCAACCCAACCTTCTAAAATCAGCTCTAATTTAAAAAAATTAAATGAGGACACATTATTCTTCTAATAACTCTTAATAATTCTAATAACCTGGTTGAGGTGGTGGTTAAACACGTTCAAGCCACTGGTTTTGCTCAGGGTCCCACACTCAAAAAGCCCTGAAACCAGCCCAAACAAGGTTTTCTGGCTTTCCTAAGGACATCTAATATCCTGCTGCTAGTACACTGCATTTCCCCCACTGGTCTGTGTCTGACCTCTGCTTGCAATGCTGCGGCAGCTCGTGTGGGTGAATGGGGATTCTGCACGCTGTAGATCTCTGCAGATACATCTCCTGGGTACCTGGATTTCCTCTAAGCCTGGAAATTAACACAAACCTCAAGGCTGTGTCTCCCACAAATTTATCAGGGCACAGAGATAGGTTCTGTCATCCTGTCCTGTTGCAGTGAGGAGAATGATGTTCCAGACCATCATCCTGGGGAGGTCGGCAGGGAAAAGCTGCAGTTTCATCCACTGATCTTCACACAAAAGATTGTGATAATGGCACCGCTGTCGCGATAAAACACGTTGTTCTCCCCAGACCGGGCTTGCTTTGGTGGAGATTAATGCCTGAGCCCAACCTGTGGGGTGCACCAGATCAAGGAGAAAACCAGGAAAGCAGCTGGGAATTTCCTGCAGGGGAGGGCAGGTGTTTGGCTGGGATGTGGCTGAGCCCACTGCAGTGTGACTGCGCTGGAGCTCTGCGTCATCCTGTCAGTGCAGACGTTCAGAACGAGAGGAAATGGCCTCAGGTGGTGCTAGGGGAGGTTCAGATTGGACAGCAGGAATAATTTCTTCATGGAAATGGTGGTCAGGCACTGGCACAGGCTGTCCTGTCCCTGGAAGTGTTAAAAAGGCATGTGGATGTGGCACCTGGGGACAGGGTTTAGTGGTGGACTTTGACAGCGCTGGGCAAGCAGTTGGACTCGGTGATCGTAGAGGTCTTCTCCAACCTAAATGATTCTGTGAGGCTGTGATCTCTCTCAGCTAGAGGGGAGCAGGGAAATGGGAGCAAGTGACTGAGAAAGAAGCCTCCAGAGATGCCTGCTGCAGGGGCCAGAGCAGGACATTTGTCTCCTGTGCTGCTTGGAACGATCACAGGCAGGGGAGAGGCAGGAATATCCTGCTGCCTGACGTACCAGGAGGGCACAGGGCATCTTTTTTAGTTGGAGATATTCTAAAATATTCCCTCTGAAGCTGCAGAGTGGAGAGGAGGAAAGGTCAACCAGAATGACTACAGCTGTGGGAAATGGCAGCAGCTGGAATTGCGGCTTTGTTCCCAAATGCCGTTTGGTGTCCCCCATGTGGACGGTGCTGCTGCCCTCCCACAGCTTCACCTCCCGACAGCCGAAGCCCGCCGGTGGCCGATGCATTTCCACGGGGTTTAAGGCAATGCTTGGCTTTGGGCTTCTGCCTGTTTTTGCCTCCTTCCACCCCAGTCCTGACCTGGCCAGACTGCGCCGTCGTCATAATCCCCAGCTGGCTGCACTGCCCAGCTTCCCAGCCCCTAAAACACCACTGGAAATCGCCGGATTAGGTCTTAATGGCAGGATCAAGTCAGCGGGAGATGAGCGGGGAGAAAGCTCCTGCTTACGCAGGTGGACGGGGCAGCCCTCCTCGAGGGAAAGCCTAAAATGTCAGAAAGAAAAAACATCCTCTTTCCTGGCCTCTCCGGCTTTTCTCTGCTTTTAACAGGTTAGTGGTTCTCCAAGGGTCAGAAAACCCTGGTATGAGTTTTGTGAAGAAGATATTGAGAGGTCAGAGGTGTTTAAACATTTCCTCCCCTCCCACGGGAAAATGCTGCCTTGAGTGGTGGGCGTTCTGTCCCAGATGTTCATTCCCAGCACTAAATTCTGCCACCTCCCCCTTGGAAATCCTGGCTGTGGGATGTGGCAGTGTGCTGGAGGATGCTGAGGGTCCGTGGCTGTCTTTAGCACCTCTGCTGGTGGGGCTCCTGGAATGCCAGGGAGCTTGGGAAGCGTGGTGGATGTTTTCCAGGGTGCCATTACCACCAAGAGACCGCTCCAGGGTGGGGTCTTGGGGTGGTCCTGTGGGAAGGTGGCACAGCAGGGATTGCACAGACCAGGGCCCTGCCCACCCTGCTCATTACCTGCACCGGTCTTCAAGGGCTCTGAGGTGTTGGGTTTTATCAGCCTGCACTGACCGGGAGAAGCCGTGGCTGCCCCTGGATCCCTGGAAGTATCCAAGGCCAGGTTGGACAGTGCTTGGAGAAATCTGGGAAAGTGGAAGGTGTCCCTGCCCGTGGCGGAGGGGTGAAGTGAGATGATCATTAAATCCCTTCCAACCCAAACCATTTTGTGGTTCTGTGATGCACCTGCAAGAAAGTGTGATTTTCTGGAGGCCCTGTGATGGGTGAGGGGGTTGATGGAGACTTTCTCCTTTGCATTTGCTCAGTGGTGCCTGTGAACTTTCCACCCAAATCTTTCAGGGAGGGAGTGAGTTGTGCCGCTGGGGCATCCTTGCCCAGAATTGCCCTCTCTGTTTGTTGTTGTACAGCTTGAACAAATTGCAATACCCTCCCAAAAAATACCTGTAGGAAGCAAAGTCTTGCACCCAGCGAGCCCTGGGAATGCACAGCAGGAGGAAGGGGAGGAGGGCAACAAAGGCTGGCTTCAGCAAGCACAGAGCCAGTGATGTCCCCCAGCCCCTGCAAAGATTTGGGCTCTGCTCGAGCTCAGCTGAGCCCTCTGCCATCAGGGATAGCACTCCTGATAGGATATCAGGGGCATGGTTCCCTGGATCCCAGCATCTGCTTTTCCACCTCCTGGATGGAAGCCAGGCTGGAGACCAATGTCCAGCCCAGAGCTCCACTTCCCTCCTCCTCTTCTGCTCCATGTGCCATCTCCTGTATGAGAGATGATCGTGTTATTAAATTAATACACACTCTTCAGATTTCCCCTCACTGGAAGGGAATGGCTCGAATTTTAGGGATGTGTTGGTATTTGTGAGGTATCAGCAAGAATAAACACAAGAGTGCCAGCTGAGGCAATTGTTCCAACCTCTAAAAAACGGGAAAAGAGAAAAATTGGAGTGTGTACGTTTTCTTGTGGGGAAGAGGAGTCTTCTGGCTGTTCCAGGTTTCTATTTTCCTTCCTAGTCCTTGGTCACTGGTTCCCGAGTTGCTTTTTCAGACATAGGGGATTCCTGATAGATGAAGGACATTTCCCAGAACTTAATATATTTGAACCAAGGAAGAACTACGTTGCTCTCAGAACTGATGATGTCTCCTCCAGGCACTCTTGCAAAGGCAGCTGCAATTAACAGGCCTATTCATTGTGGAATGGGATGGTCCTTTGGAAGGACATTGTCCAGCTTTGGGGCAGATCTGCCCTGGCTGTGGTGCAGAGACGTTTGGCTGCTCCCCATGCATGGAAGGAGGACGCTCCAGTCCTGCACCTGGGGTTGCCCAGGTGTGATGCTTGGCAGAGCCCGGCTTGGCTCGCCGTGCAGCTTCCCTTTTGGGGCCAAGCTTGACACTTCTGTCTCCTAATTCTGAGTCTTTGACCTCTGGAGGACTGCACCTGCTTTTCACTGGGCTGGAGCTGGGCCCTGGATCTGCTCTGTCCATTGGGCTGCACTAAATGGTGTCCTCAGGGCTTTCGAGTGGGTGGACAAAGGAGCCATTTCAAAGCTGTGGTGAAGAGGAAGAGTCTCTCTCTCCGGGCAGGGAGTGCTCTGAAATGCTCGGAATGGCGTTTTGGGGGATAATTTTTCCCAGCCCTTTGTCCATGAAGAATGAGGGCTGTGGGGGGAGGCCCATGCCCAGGGTAAATGCTTTGGCTCTATTGTTGCCATGCCTTCCATTGGGCTCACGAGCCTCCTGTAAAACACTTACCTTTCACTAGTATGATTAAGAAAAGGCCAATGTAGCTTTCCCCGCTCACTGGAGCGTGAAGCGTGCTTAATTTAATAATGCTGATAAATCTTAAAGCCAGGAGCATTTGGCTAACACATGACCCACTTTTTCAATCAATTGGAAGCATTTACATAACGGCCTGATGCAGGGTTCCTCCTGCGAGGGGTGTGGAGCTGGGGATGGCTCCTGCCACAGGACCAGGAGGGAATGGCTTTAGACTGAAAGAGGGGAGGATTAGATGAGATTTTAGGAAGAGATTGTTCTCTGTAAGGGTGGGGAGGCCCTGGCACAGGGTGCCCAGAGCAGCTGTGGCTGCCCCTGGATCACTGGAAGTGTTCCAGGCCAGGCTGGACGGGGCTTGGAGCAGCCTGGGCCAGTGGAAGGTGTCCCTGCCCGTGGCAGGGGGTGGAATGGGCTATCTTAGGTTCCCTTCCCACCTAAACCATTCCATGATTCTGTGATGTCTCCGGTGCAGCAGTTTGTCTCCTGGCACATCCTGAGCACTAGAAATGCTGACCTCCACCCATCAGCTTATTGAACCCTTCTGGCACTGCCTCCCATGCACAGGAGTCAGCCTGGGGTTAACCAACACAGCCAGTTACTCTTTTCCTTCACTGTCCACCTTACAAGGGGTTCAGTCTTGAAAATTCCTGATCTTGCCTCTTCTGTTACAGTCTGTGAGCCCATTCCCCTTACTTTAGTCTCCAATGTCGTCACCTTCTTCCTCAGAAATATTCCCTTCCTCCCCACCCTTAAAAGCACCTTTTGGCTTGACATAGAACCAGAGAATAACAGCATGGTTTGGGTTGGAAGGGACCTCAATGCCCATCCCCTTCCAGCCCCAGCCATGGGTGGGGACACCTTCCTCTATCCCAGGTTGCTCCAAGCCCCATCCACCCTGGCCTTGGACACTGCCAGCGATGGAGAGACCTCTCTGGGCAGCCTGTGCCGGTGAACCTGTTTTGGTGTTCAACACATTTCATTTCTTACCCTTCTTGTGAGGATTCCATCCGTTTTTTTTATCTTTGTGACATCCAGCAGCCTCAAGCCCCACGTTTGCACGTAGGTCAGAGGCAGCCTCGTTCCCAGTGAGCCAGTGTCCTTTAGCTTTAGGGAATTCTATCATCTCCCTGCAAACCACGTGTGTTTATCCATCTTGGGTTTCATAATGACCTCTGGGGAGAGGTTTTGCATCAAGCCCATCATCCCAGCCACGGTCTGTGCCTTGCTGCTGTTTATTCATCCCGACTTGCATTAAAGCAGCACTTGAGAACTTGTTTATCTCCTGCTTTTTTGCTCACGTAAGTCCCTGTCTGAGCAAAGGGAAATGCCAGATGCTCGTGAGCAGGATGAAAAATCTCCCATCTGATACAGACTGAGGGATTAAATAACACGAGGGAGAATTGCTCCCTGTCTCTCAGCAGTGCACGTAGAAGGATGCTGGCACCTCCCTCTGGGACGGGACTGCTCTCCTCATGCAGTGGGCTGCAAGGACATTTCAGATGCCACGTCCTCATGCAGACAATGCTCCTAAAGAGGCATCAGCAACGAAAAATGAAGGATTTGTTGCCGCTCCCTGGTTTTTATTTCTTTCCCCCCGCCTTGCCTTCAAAACATCAGTGGCCCCTCTAGAGGGCAGAAGAGGAAAGAGAGAGAATGGCCAGGGAAAACAGCACAGTGTCGTTGGCTGTGTGTGACATGAATGGCTGGAAGTGGCATGGTCCACACTCGGTGCAGCTGAGGAGCTCTCAGGGCAGGCAGGGTGTGTGGCAACCACACACAGTGCCAGTTCTGTCCTTCCCATTCAGTGCTCCTGGGGTCAGACAGCTAATTCCTGGTCACTGAAAAAGTGCCCTGTGCTTCTCTGAGTGCCCGTTCACGCTGGAAATGGTGAACTTTGGTTTGCTAGAGAGGTGCTGTGAGTCTTTTAAAGCCACCTCGCTGCAGCCGCCGGCCCTTGGCCAGGCTGCTCATCCCATGCCCTGGCCCAGAGCTGGTTTTTGGCTGCTCTGCACCCAGGAGGAGCCAGTCCTGAGAGCAGAGCTTGCCCGCTGTGTCCCCAGGTGATCCGGCCGAGGTGCTGCCTGTGCCGGGGCTGCTCTCCCAGCTCGCGCGCCTCTCCCGTCCCCCGGTAGGAAATGGAGTCCAAGGTGTCCGAAGGCGGCCTCAACGTCACCCTCACCATCCGCCTGCTGATGCACGGCAAGGTAAGGGCCTCCCCACCCAGGGGGTGTCCCCACAGGGCCCTCTCCCACCTGCCCAGCCCCACACACAGCTGTCCTGCCGGCGGGGAGGGTGGCATGGTGCTCCTGCTTCCTCTCATTGCTGCCCCTCAGCCCTTCTACCTTCCCCTTCTGCTGGGGACAGCGTCCACCAGGTCTTTACTTCATTCTGGGGTTGGGCTGGGTTCTCACCACATTGTCTAACGTCAGTTCCTCTGGTTTTTGGCTTTTTCTCTGTGTAGGAAGTTGGAAGCATCATTGGGAAGGTAAGGATGCCTTTTAATGTACCTTTGATGCTGTTCCTGCGCCTGTGGTGTGGTAGATGCTGTAGTCACCTCTGCTCTGTCATGTCCTGAAAAGTGTGGGATGCCTGAGCTGGTTGCTGCATTTGTGAGCCAGAAATTAGGAGAGACCCACAGAGGGGTCAAAGACCATTCCCCTAAAAACCTCACCAACCACCAAGCTGTTCCCAGCTGCTGCACTAGGTGATGGCTGGGAGTTTACACTCATGTTGCTCTGATGTTTTAATCAAATAACTTCATTAAGAGATACTAAAAACATCACACAGATCCATTCAAATTATATTTTAAATGATTCTGTAGCCCCTGTCTCTGAGGACAGAGAACTCCACATACCTTGGGCTAAAAAAGCTTCCTGAGGTGCTCTGTTGTTTCCACAGTGGTTTGGAAAGTCCTGGCTATACAGGATTAGGGGTTTTTTTGGGTGGGTTTAAAAGAAAGGTTTAGTGGTGGCAAAGATTTGCAGCATGAACACGTTTTCCCTGTAGGCTTGTGCCTTATTTTTCCATCAGCCTGTCCAACTCTGGGAAGATTCACAGTTCTGGATTTGTATATATACATATACACATATATTTGATGATTTACATGCTCAGCTCTTCAGCTGACCATCACGTGGGGATGCAGGGCCAGACATCACAGCTCCCATGTTTTTGGCTGCATGCTGCCATCTATTAGGGAGATGCATTTTTGGTAGGATTGTTTTAAAGGTGGAAATCTTGAATTTTCAGTAATGGCTTGGTTTTCCCTCTTGTTTCAGAAAGGAGAGACCGTGAAGAAGATGCGTGAGGAGGTGAGCAGCCTGCTCTGTGAATGATTTGTAGGAGGGGGGGAGTGCAGAGTGGCCAGAGCTGCACACTGCCCTGTGTGACATGTGTGGTGATTCCCAGGGTTAGGACAAGCAAGCCAGCTGTCCCCAGACCTCCTTGGACCAGTTTTCTCCCTTCACACTCAAACTCCTATCACATCTTCCAGAGTCAAGTGTTTGCTGTTAATGAAACATGGAAATTAACACACTTGTAAGATGCTTTGAATTTGTCCAGGGTCTTTGTGCCTGCAGCTCCCAGGGAGCTGTCAGGGCAGTGAGCAAAGCTCTTCACAGGCAATGACCCCATAAGCTGGTCTTCCATTGATCCCATGGGTTTCCTTGGCATAAAACACTGGAAACCCTTTCTGAGGGCTGGGATAAGGCAGGGCTGGAACCCCTGCAGAGGAGGGCCGGGAGTTTGGAAGATTAGATGGGATGCTGTGAGGCTGGCACAGGTGTATCAGGCTGAGAGAGGACCCCACCTGGTTGCTTGGCTGTGGTTATTCCAGGACTCCTCTTCTCTTTCCAGAGCGGGGCAAGGATCAACATCTCGGAGGGGAACTGCCCTGAGCGGATTGTGACCATCACTGGCCCCACCGATGCCATCTTCAAGGCTTTTGCCATGATCGCCTACAAATTCGAGGAGGTGAGGAACGTGAGCCAGCCCGTGGCTGGGGCCAGCAGTGCCTGCCTGGATTTGCTTGACTGGGACATGGCCTCAGCACAGAACCTTCCAGGCATCTCTCACTGGGGTGGGTCTGGAGCACAAGTCGGATGGGGAGCAGCTGAGGGAGCTGGGAGGCTCGGCCTGGAGAAAAGGAGGCTCGGGGGGCACCTTCTCGCTCTCTACAACTGCTTGGAAGGTGGGTGTAGCCATTTAGGGGTCTGTCTCTTCTCCCAGCTAACAAGTGACAGGACCAGAGGAAGTGACCTCAGGTTTAAGTTGGATATTCAGGTGTCTTGGTTTGAAAAGACAGGTGTCTGCTAAGGAAGGCAGGAGCCTCCCTTGAAGTGGAAAATGTAAACCCCCTCCCTCCGAATTATTATAAATTCTATAATAATTATTATAATAAGAATAATTATAATAATTATAATAAGAATAATTATAAATCAAGGGCTCTCAGGCAAAGATATGAGAANTCTTCCTCTGGGAATGCAGTGGGAAAGGCTGCCTGTGGTTTTCTGAGTCTCCCATTCCATCCAGGTAGGGATGCTTGGCACCTGCCCCCTGAGTGGAGCATCTCCCAGTGGAATGATGGAATTTTATCAGTCATACAGTGAGACTCAATGGCCCATGAACAGGAGGTATCTCCCCAGAGGGAAGGATGGGTGTGGGAGAGATAAAGAACACTGCCCCACCTGGTTTGAACAGACGGTAGTAGAATGCAGACTTTTTGTCACATCTTGCATTGCAACCTGAGACGTCGGGAAAATTCCTCCGCTGAAAGGTTGGCCAGGCCTTGGAGCAGGCTGCCCAGGGCAGTGGTGGCCACCACCCCTGGGAGGTTCAAAAGGGAACCCTTGGATCCCCTGTCCACGTCCACAACATGTGTGCACGTGTCACCTGGTCCCTGGGGGTGGCTCTGGTCGGGTACCAAGGGTTGACCTGCTGCACTTTTCCTTCCCAAGGACATAACCAACTCCATGAGCAACAGCACTGCCACCAGCAAGCCCCCGGTGACGCTGCGGCTGGTGGTGCCAGCCAGTCAGTGCGGCTCCCTCATCGGCAAGGGGGGCTCCAAGATCAAGGAAATCCGAGAGGTAAGGGATAAGGCAGGGTCCATCTCACCGCTGCACTGCACTGCAGCTCCTCGGGGCTGACCTGCAGCCAGGGGAGGGCTGCCTTGGAAAAGGGGATCCCTGTGCTGCATCCTGCGTCTCGTTGCTTCCCGGGATGGCGTGGCTGATGTGGGAGCAGCATCCCGCGGGGTGCCGCGTGCCGGGCTTTGGGAGGCACGTGGCTTTGGAGAAGGCGTTCGGCTGTGGGATTTCTCCTCCCTCTCTCTCTCTCTCTCTCTCTGTCTCCAGTCCACAGGTGCTCAGGTCCAAGTGGCGGGGGACATGCTGCCCAACTCCACGGAGCGGGCGGTGACAATCTCGGGGACACCCGACGCAATTATCCAGTGTGTCAAACAGATCTGTGTGGTGATGCTGGAGGTACAGTCTGTAACAAAGGGGGTAAAGTACATACGGAAAAAAAAAATAATTCCCAGCTGGCCCCACCAGAGCGCTGGGAGCTGTGGAGTGTGCCTCTCTCGTCCCCTTCACCACGCGCTGTCGGGCCACTCTCATTTCCTGGTACCTCCGTTGGAAACACACCCCGTGTCTTTTCCCCACCATTGTCCCTAGTTCCCAGAACCCCACACTGGAAGCCTGTCTGGTCGGGTGCCCCAGAGGAGGTGGTTTGTGTCAGAGCAGAGGGTGGCTTCAGGGCAGAGGGGTGCCAGCAGGCTGGGACAGCCTGGCCTGGTGTCCCAGCAGCACCCAGAGTGCTGTGGGAAGGAGATGGAGGATGCAGCTACTGCTCCAAACAGCTGGTCTCTGCCTCACAAGGACCACAGCCAGGAGGAGGAGGAGGCCAGAGCACCCCCTGCACTAGAGGAGCTGGAATTGGGAGCACAAGGCTGTGTTCCAGCGAGGCACGGTGGGAATGGTAGTGAGGAAGGCTGGTGGAGAGCAGGGACCGTGTCCAAGGTGCCGCTTTCTGGGATAAATGCTGACAAGCAGAGCTGGAAGATCTCTGCCGTGCGGAGGTGCTGCTGTACCAGTTGCTGGGGATGACCTCAGCCACGTGCCCCACGTCCACACCTGCCACCTCAGATGGGAGCAGCTCCAGGAGGAAAGCCCCTGGGACACAGGATGGTGACACGTTCCACTCCTCGTGCATCCCAGAGACAGACAATATCAGGCCCCTCTGCCTGGCTGCACAGCCCTTTCATGGCAGGGAGGAGCACGTTTCCCACTGCAAAAGCTTCAGATTGGGATGGCAAGGCTTGGTGAAGGTGAAGCAAAGCCGAATGGAAGCATCTTCAGCTTGGAAGCAGCAGGAGAAGTCTCAGGAAAATATCTCAGGAGGAACAGCCAGGAGCCACATTACCCATCCCTGCTGGCCGTGATGCTCTGGCAGCCATGCAGCTGCCAGAGGAATTTTAGACACTCAACGACTCCAGGTCACAGATGGCAGCAGAGATGAGCCTGAGGTGATGCCTGCCAGGTGTGTTGAAAATTCTTTCTCACAAAGCAAGATGTGCTGCTCCTCTATACAGCTCAGCCATGGGAAAGAAAAACCCACCAGTCTTCTTGCAATCTGAAATCTGGAAAGTGCCCTGACTTTAACAGCTCACAGAGATGTTCCATATCACCTTTCAGTCTTAAACAGATAATCCTGGCTCGTCCCCTCCAAGATTTGTAATGCATTAAAAGAACAAGGAGGTTTGGGACGCTGGAGATGTGCTTTGATCAGCTTTCCCACAGACAGGTGCTTAGCTGGAGGATTTAGATAATGCTGCTTGCCTACAAGTAAACATCTATAGAATGTACAGGACAAAAAAAAGTAGAATTTTCCATGAGATAGTGCAATTTCTATTGCCTGTCCTTATATAGCAGTCACTGAGTTGCTTAATTTTGGGTAGAAGCAGGAGGAGAGCTGAAATCTCTCCTGATCCCCAGAAACCTCCACGTTTCCTATGGCCTGTGAGTTGTGTTCAGGAGAAAACCAGGAGGGAGAACCTGGGTGAGCAGCTGCTTCTACATCACACCAGCAGCTGATTCACTGCAGCTCTGCTCAGGCCTACCCAGGGACTGGACAGAGGAGCAGCAAGACCACAGAACCATGGAACCACAGAATGCTGTGGGCCGGAAGGGACCTCAAAGGCCATCTAATTCCAGCCCCGTGCCATGTGCAGGGACACCTCTCAGCTGACACCACAGGTGCCTGGCAGCACCCACGTCCCAACTCAGACGGTGATGGACCGCACCAAGGCCTGAAGGTGACCCTGTCCCGGCAGTGAGGAAGATGAGGGCAGCCAGAGAGCTTGAGCATGGTGCCAGGTTGCTCAGATGGGCTGGTACCTCCCCATCTTGCTGCTTGAGGCTCTCCTCGGGACGTTCTGGGGAGGGTCCCCAGAGCCAGGAGCAGGCGCTGCGGTTCGCGTGGCGCAGAGCCAAGCTGAGGGAGGCAGCGGCGGTCCAGGAGGCCCGTCAAGGGGCCCGTGCCTCGGCAGGGGATCTCCCGTGCCCCAGGTTGTCCCTGTTACCCGTGAAACACCTCTTTCCCCCGTGTGCTCCTGTCCAGAAACGCGGTGTTGCCTGGCGCGGGTGTTGCCGTGGCGGCCCCGGGGGCCGTGCTCCGTTAGGTGCTCTCTAACGCTCTTTTTGCCGCCGTTTCAGGAAAGCTGTTCTAATGTTCTCTCTCCCTCTCCTTATCCCTTCTCCTAGTCCCCACCAAAAGGTGCCACCATTCCCTACCGCCCAAAGCCCGCCTCCACCCCTGTCATTTTTGCAGGTGGTCAGGTAAGAGCCGACCCGCTTGCAGCCTCCACTGCCAACCTCAGCCTTTTACTGCAGCACCAGCCGCTGCCCGTTAGTGCACTCAGGTTTCTTGCCTTCTGACTTGCATGGTGTCATCCCATCCGTCGTGTGCCACGGCAGCTGGACTGAAAGCTCTTGGCTTAGCTCCTGTGATGGATGCTGGACAGTGGGGAGGAGGGGAGGCCCAGCCTGGGGAGACAGCTCCGTGTCAGGGTGTCGCACAGAGGAGAGGCTGGGGTTTGCTTGGGGCGACCCAAGTTTAATGTTTGTCAGTGGCTGAGAAGGAGAGGATGGATTAGGGAAGTGTTGTTGAACAAGAGGCTGTTGCTGCTTTCTGGCACCTCCAGCCTGATTCAAAGTACCTTTGTGTAGCTGTGATTGATCAGAGGTAGGAAGGGTTTGTCACAGCTACTCCTGGGCTGTGCTCAGGGCAGCCCCCATGGAAGAGCCGTGTCCCCCTCCCTGGTGCTCGGCTGGTTTGGGGTGCTGCTTCCCCCCCAGTGACGTTGCAGCCCTGCAGACACCACGTGCCAGCTCCAGCAGCGAGCCTTGGGGTGGTTTTTCCTTTGTGGGATAACCATCACACGGGTGAGCTGGAGGTTATTTTGCAAGCGAAAATCAGCAGGAACAAGAGCAACTGAGCACGGGGATGCTTCAAAAGAGGGTACTTGCACCGTTGCTTTCTCCACCTCATCTCCTGGCCTCACCTGGTGGCTGAGGGCCTGCCTGTAGATGCCACCATGCTGTGGTTCATCACATCTAGCAGGGGATGTACCTTCCCAAGTGTTCCAGCAGCCAGGTAGGGCCAGCACCACAAATCCACAGCTTATGCCACCCAGAGCAGCTCCACATGAGTTATTTCATTTCTCTCCAACCATAATAAATAGAAGGACCAACTAAGAACAGGAGCAAAGCCCAGAGCACAGGCTATTTCAGGCTGAATTAGTCACTACCGGGATCAGGAGTGTGTCACTCCATCTGAGCAGCCGTCCTGGAAAAGAGCTTTGAGTCCAGCTGCCTGGTGAACTGATCTTTTCAAAAGGGAGAGTGAGATGGAGGCAGCAATTCTCCTGCTGTGAATGGTTGGTGCCTTGGACAGAAGTAACATCATGGGAAGGAGCCACTGTCTGAAATGAGCTCTTCCCAAGGCTGGGAGCCCTTTGGCTCTGCCCGAGGGGTGGCACGGGGTGGGTGGGCAGAGGACAGCTGGTGGCAGTGGTGACAGGTGTTTGGGGTGGGATGAGCCTCCAGGAGCTCAGCAGGCTGAGGGATGTAGCAGTCAATGGCAGCTGCCAAAGGGACCAGCCCTCAGAGTTCAGAGTTGAGTTGGATCTGTCCAAGACACCTTCCTGCCCTTAATTACCTTTTTTTGGCTCAATTTTTCTAATCAAAAACCAATGGCCAAATTAAACCACCAGGACAGGCAGCTCTTGAGCCTCTGTCCCATCCCATTGTGCTGGGATGCTGGTGGGCACAGCCATTTTCCCTTTTCCCCCCTCCATGATTTTGGGGCTTTCCTTTACACTTTGCTCTTTGCAAACGATGTGGCAAATTTGCAGGAGGTTCCGAGGATTTCTCCTTTCGTTTTTCTTGGCATTCTTTACTCTCCCTTTTCGAAGCGTTCTCCATCTCTTTTGCCATTTCTTTCAGAATCATCTGAGTACTGTGTCAGCCAGTGAGATACGTTTTGCTAGCTGGTTAAGTCCTGAACACTGGGCTCTAGTGTCTGGCTCTTCACCCACGCTGGTGCTTATTTCGGGGGGTTGTTTACAAACAGAAAGGATTGCTACAAAGGATGGGGAAAACACACAAACCCGTTTGCCCGGCAGATGCTTGCGTGCATTTGTCGACTGCAGCTGGTGAAAGGCATCGCAGCGCAGGCAGCCCTCGCCTCGATGCCTTTCCAAACGCCCCAGCAGAGCACTGGGATGTACTGGGCGGATGCCAGGCATCCACTGGGACTTGTGCACCTGAAAAGATGGAGAGGCTCACTGCCCTGGCTTGCTTTTTGGGATCACGCTTGGGCGTGGATGGCAGTGGTGATGTCACTGTGCACCTGCTACGCGGGTAGATCTGGTTATCAGAGAATCGGGGGAGGGTTTGGGTTGGAAGGGACNCCAGCAGCAGCCTGATAGTCCTGCTCCATGCAGTGCAGGCACCTATAAAGAGCTGTTCCTTTCCTTCTGAAAAAGCCAAACTGAGCCCTTGAAGTCAGGTAGCTCAGCGTGCTCTAGGTTGGATGGGAGGTGGAACATCTCCCTCCTGCCCCAGGGAATTTAATGTGGCACAGGGCGGGTCCCAGCAGAGGAATGGAGTTCTCTCCCCATGTCCTGCCAGCCCTGGTAACATCTTTGTTTTTCCTTTACAGGCCTATACAATTCAGGGACAATACGCTATTCCACACCCGGATGTGAGTTTTACCCTAATTTTTCTTACACCCTTTCCTGTCACCTGCATGCTGCTGTTAATTCACATAATATTAATATTAGCCAATAATATTAATAGTGTATTTTCAAAGTAACTGGCCGTGTGTAGTATCTGTAATACCTCGAGTAGCCTTTTAACCTGTTAGCACTAAACTTTATTACTTCTGAGGACTTGGCCTGATGCTAAATTGTTTGCATTATTCAGTGCTATCCCTTCGTTCTGAGAGCAACCATTCTCTATGCATTTTGTGCCTCAAAATGATCAAAACAAGGAAAAAAAATTAATATTTTCCCTCTATTTTTCCCTTGTCTTTAAAATGTTGGCAAGCCGAGGGCATATTTAGCTGCTGAGTGCCTTGGTGGGGTGGGAAGGAGGCAGAGCTACGGAGGTTTTTGTGCTTGAAGCCTGGGCAGGGATGTGCCTTTCTGAGGGGGTGCTGCTTGGGGTGGCTTGGAAATGTCACAAAAACCCCCTACCCCGTGTCTCCTAGAGGGATGGGGAAGGTGTGTGCTGCTGGATCTCACCTTGCTGAGGGCCCCCAGACTGTGGTCAGGACACCCCGGTTTTGGTGGCTGTCTCACTGCTGTGGGTGGCTGTCACCCACGGCAGGGACAGCGTGGGGACAGCCCCCTCTTCACTCGGGCTCCTTGGTGCAGGGACAGGAGCTGCTCTGAGCTGGGTTTGCTGATGCTGGGATCCCCTGGGCCTGTTGAGGGGGTCAGAAGAGCAAATTTGTGGGGGGACGTGTAGGGATCATCAGCTGGAATGTGTGCACCTGAAATTACCAAGGGAAATAGAAAACCAGTCTGTCTGGAGGATTTCTTGGAGGGAAGCAGTGAAGCTCAGCTTCTGAGGTGGACGTGGCTCTTGGCAAAAGCAGGGACTTCCTAAATGTGTTTCCAAGGGGATAAAATACCCATGGAGGGTCCCTCCTGCTGCCAGTCAGGGGTCTGCAGTGGGGCTGAGGATGTGGCAGAGGGTGGAAAGCCTTCTGCAGCCGTCCCACCCATGGGAAGGGTTTGATGCAGCTCAGCATTCACTTTCCCAGTGGGTGCATTGGGTACTAAGTAATGGAGTTACTTTTTCCGTGGCTGAGAAGGTGGCAAGGCTGCTTGATACCACAAATGCCCGCTCCACCTGGGAACATTTGGGAGCTGTAGGCTGGATTTTCATCCTAGGAGAAGTGGTTTCACTAGAATTAGAGGAATCCAGGCTTTGGCTCTCCATGTGACGCCAGTATGTGTGTACTCTGAATAGCCTGCTGTGATGGTTGATAAGAAATATTCCTAATTATGTACCCCTGCTCCATAAGCAGAATATAACTAAATAACCTGTGTATTTAGGGTAGATCAGTGCAGTCTTTATCCGAGTTTTTCTCTGCAAGTGGTGCCAACAGCTTAGTGTTTTCCTTGTTCTTCTATTCCTCTGATTGTCAGGATTAAAATACATTTGCTGGCTGCCCTCTGTCACACCCCCAGATTTCCTGAGGAAAGCTCAGGAACAGGTACAGGGGTACAGGGACTACTCACTCCATCCTTATTCCCAGGGTGTTCTCACAATGACTGGTCATTTTAAACAGTGCTCAGTGCAGAATCCAGTCTACAATGTGGTTTTAGGGCATTTTAAACAAGTTTTAGGTGTTTAGGTGTTTAGTGGCTTCCTTTTGCAAAACAGGCAGAATTTTGAATGCCCAGCGTGTGCTCCTGCCTTGATTTTCTCCCCTGGAGAAACGCCCCAGGGCAGGGGGAGCTTTGGCTCATGAAGGGCTTCAGCATTGCCAGGGTGTTTTTGGCTCTTTGGGATGTGAGGTGTAGCTGCCTGCCTTCCTGAAAGCTGTGGGATCATAGAATAACAACACGGGTTGGGTTGGAAGGGCCTTTAAAATTCATCTCACTCCAAACCCCTGCCATGGGCAGGGGCACCTTCCACTAGCCCAGGTTGCCCCAAGCCCCTTCCAGCCTGGCCTTGGACACTTCCAGGGATCCAGGGGCAGCCACAGCTTCTCTGGGCACCCTGTGCCAGGGCCTCCCCACCCTCAGAAAGAAGAATTTCTCTCCAAAATCCCATCCATCCCTGCCCTCTGTCAGTGTGAAGCCGTTCCCCCCTGTCCTGTCACTCTGGGCCCTTGTCCCCAGTCCCTCTCCAGCTCTCTTGGAGTCCCTTCAGCCCCTTGGAGCATCTCCGTGGCCTCCTCTGGACTCACTCCAACAGATCCATGTCCTTGCTGTGCTGGAGACCCCAGAGCTGGATGCAGTACCTCAGGTACAGTCTCACCAGAGCAGAGGGGGACAGTCCCCTCCCTCAGCCATGGAAGATGAGCTGGAAGAGATGGACGTAGCAGCTCTTCCTGTGACACCTGGGTGCAGCCACCTCCTCCTCTCCTAAGCTTATTTATTGCTCTGATTACAGGCGTTGGCCAAATCCCACTCTCCAGACAATGTCTGGAAGGTCTACTAGGTCAGTATTAGAGAGGATTTTGGTTTGCCCGACTTGGCAAAGCAGGACCCCTGTCCCAAGGCAAGGCTGGAGCCCACAGGGCAAAGAGGCTTCATCTGGAGTCCAGGTGTCATCAGGAATTCCAGAAACAGGGTGCAGCTCCAGAAAACAGGACAGCTCTGAAGTTAAAAAGCAGTGGGTGCTGATGTCCCTGCTGCCTGCAGGAGCAGTGGCATTCCCAGTCTTACCTGGAGACAGCTGTGTTGTGGCAGGAACCCATGGTACCACACCTTTGGCAAAAATAAGCCAAAACCAGCCAAAATAAGCACGGAGATGTGCAGACACCTCTTTTTGTGGCGTAGGGGGACCACTCCCCTAAACCTGCAGAGGCTGGGTGTTCTCATACCTCTCCAGGCAGGACAGGGACCCCAGGGGTACCTGTCCAGAGATTTGCAGGTGTTTCACCCCTTCCTGCTGCCTCCCTCCAGCCTCCCCCAGTGTGTGCAGCCCCTCGGGTCAGCTCTTCCCAGCATTTCCCCCTCACCACTGCCAGCCAGACCTCCCTGCTCTCCCTCCCCAGCCCTGCTGCAGCAGCAAGGAGGTGTTTGAGTCTTGTTGTCCCCCAAAACACTGAAATTGTAACTCCCATTGCCAGGGATGATGGGCAAAACAAGCAGTTTGAGTCTGGGGGGGATGATGCTATGCTGGCAACCCCCTGAGCACCTGTGGAAGATAAAGAGCCTCCCTCCTGCTCGCTGCCAGACTTCAGCCCAGTTTGGTTTGTTTTCTTTTCTTTTCCTGTCTTTTTGGTTTTTTGGTTTGTTTGTTTTTGTTTTTGTTTTTGTTTTTAATTTGGAGCTGTAAAACCGAGCACAAAATGTATTCCAGACAAACACCTCTCTATAAAACTGCTTCCTGACCGGGCAGCAAAACCTACCTGGCACAACAAGGGATACAAGGATCTGAAATACCTACTGGTTGTGGCTGAAGCCCGTAATTCCCCATATTCCTCATGAGCTGGCAGTTAGAAATGCAGCTTACCTATCTCCCAGAGGCACTTCCCATCGGAGGCACAGCCCGAGAAGGTGTGCTGGGGGGGCAGGCGGTGGCAGTGCGGCTCTGGTGGCACAAAGAGGGTGTCTGGGTGCTGGCTGTGACGCCCACCAGCTGGCCCTGTGCTGAGGCAGAGGAGTTGAACTGACACTAGGAATGGGCTTCTTGCTGGTATCGTACTTCAGACCCTGACCAAGCACTTCTGCCAAAGATTTGGGCTTTATTGCGCTATACCCAGGCCAAGTCCTTTTCTGCTAATGGTTTTGCCATGTCTCGCCATGGCTTCCTGGTTTGGTTTTTTTATTTTTTTTNCCCACCCCCTCCCTTCCGTTATAATTTTGTTCTTGCTTTTCGGTGTGACTTGTTGTACTCTATGACAATAACCTTCTTAGCTCTAATGTCCCTCCTACCCCTCAGCAGTTGACCAAGCTCCACCAGTTGGCTATGCAGCAAACCCCCTTTACTCCCCTTGGACAGACCACCCCCGCTTTCCCTGGTACGTACCCACACGCCCTTTCAAGATATCCTTCTCTTACCTGTAGAGTTTCTCTCTCTTTCTAAACTCTTGCTGTTTAATGGAAATGAGCAGGGCGAGTAAAAAGTCGCAGTGGGGAGAGCTTAACGAGAGGCTTGGCGGATGTTTTGGGGGGTTACGGTGCTCAAGGGCGACCTCTCAGCCTGGGCTTTCCTGGCAGAAACCGTGAGCACCGTCCCTCCCTCCACGGAGAAGGCAGCATCCCCTTGGCCCCGCACCGCTCCGGACCCCGGCAGGACATCCGCGCCCTCCCGGCGGGACATCCACGCCTTCCCGGCGGGAGAGGCTCGGGGCCGGCCAGGGATGCTGCCACAGGGAGCGGTGCTGAGCCAAGCAGGACGCACCCCTGCCGTGGGAAGGAGTCGTGGCCGGAGGGGGCCGTGCTGACAGGAGGACAGCCGGCCCCCGGCGTGGCCCGAGCCTTGTCCTCAAGGCCGGCATGCGTTCCCGGTGACCTGGGAAGCAGATAGAGCACAGGGGATGGAGATGCTTAAAGTACCGCTTGGAAATGACTTTTCTGACAGTATGTTCATCATATTTTGAGCTTCCTAGATGAAGTGACATTGCTTATCTCCTCGAAGGCAAAAGCATTAAACCTGTTTCTTCTTTGCTCTTCAGGAGAAAAGCTGCCCTTACATTCCTCCGAAGAAGCTCAAAATCTGATGGGCCAGTCATCAGGTAAAACACAAAGCTAGAGGGAAGCAAGCAGGCTTTGGTTGAAGTATATTCCATACATAGGACTGTGCCGTTGTCGTGCTCCGAGAGGAATCGTGGTGATCGTGGAGAAGACAGCAGGTTGTCTTGGTGGGCAGGGAGAGATCGGGCAGCACCGTTCTCCTTGGTGCAGCATGCCAAAGGGAAAAGTGCCTGGGCTTTATTGCCTGGCTCTGTGACATTTGTGTGGAACTGCCATAGAACCACAGGACACCCTGAGCTGGAAGGGACCCACAAGGATCAAAGTCGCTGTCCCATCACTGCCCAGGACACCCCAACAATCCCACCCTGTGCATCCCTGAGAGCGTTGTCCGAATACTCTTGGAGCTCTGGCAGCCTCGGGGCTGTGACCATTCCCTGGAGAGCCTGGGCAGTGCTCAGCACCCTCTGAGGGAAGAACCTTGCCCTTATCTCCAGCCTGACCCTCCCCTGGCACAGCTTCATGCTGCTCCCTTGGGTACTGTCCCTGGGCACAGAGAGCAGAGGTCAGTGCTGCCCCTCAGGTATGGTGAGGTCTTCCTCAATGCCATCTGCAGAACAGGAAGGTACCAGACTCATCCCCCTCATTCCTGCATTTAATTTTGCATAAGCTTTGCTCAGAAACAACAGAGCAGTGCCAGTGGGAACAGCCATGGCATGCAGCTCTAGCCATCTCCGAGCCATTCAGGGTGAGTTGCAATTTTAGTGGGACAGGACCCCGAGGAGCCAAAGCGTGGCTGCAGCCTTGGAGAAGTTTTGCTGTCAGATGTCCCACGTTCATCCGTGTGTGCAGAACAGATTTGTCTTCTGTTCCCTACTGTTGCACAGACGAGCTATCCCAAGACCTGGAGGCTCCCAGGCAGGATGAACCAGACCTGAGACACACAGCCATCCCATGCATGCCTCAAAGGTTTGGGGACAGCACCTAACTACGAAAGCCCAAGCAGTTAGACCCCACCAGACTGTAGAAATCGTAGATTTCATGACAGTGACCTGTGCAGCCATCTTTTCTGCATGCCCCCTTTGCCCTTTTGCAGTCACCCAAGGCATCGATCCTGCCCTGACACCCTCGTGACAGCCTCAAGGACTGCTTGTAGGTATCAGAGAGGGAGTGATGAAATAAACAGTCTCCGGGTCATGGAGAACGATGTGGCCATTCCACAAAGGCTGTGTGATGCAGGGATGGTGCAATACCATGGCACCAGGTGTCCCAGGGGCTTTCAGCAGCATCCATGCCATCTGAGTATGAGTCTGAGGAGCTTAGCCATGATTCCCTAAGATACCTAGATGCCTCAGTGCTACTGGAAGCCCTCACTGGTGCTCTGCTCCCTTCAGAAGACATTTTCTGCCGTACCCAGGCTGCTGCTGAGCTGAGCCTTGTAAGACGTGGCCAAGGGACAGGGACACCCTCACCAGAGGGACATGTCTGTGATAGGTGCAGCCCACCTTGCCCCAGACTGTGAGGAGGCTCAGTGTACAGGACAGTCCAGGTGAAGTGTGTGCTGTCGAGTCAGCATTGAGCATTGCCTGTGGTGTAATACCTGGGCAGGAGATTTTTTTGTGCAGGTTTTGGCATTTGTACCCCTGACAGGGGTGAAGGACAGCAGAGGGCTGCCTGCTGGAGACTCTGCATCCTCATTCCCTGCATTTCCTCTCCTCTCTGTGCTCCCAAGTGAAAAATCTAGTGAGGAAGCTTCCTGCAGGCAGATGTCAGCAAGGTGTGTCTGGGAAGCCACCATTCAGGAAAGCACAGGAATCACAGAGTCACAGAATCATGGAATGATTTGGGTTGGAAGGGCCCTGAAAGCCCATCTTGTTCCACCCCCTGCCATGGGCAGGGACACCTTCCATGAGACCAGGTTGCTCTAAATCCCGTATACCCTGGCCCTGAACACTTCCAGGGATGGGACAGCCACAGCTCCTCTGGACAGCCGGTGCCAGGGCCCCCCCACCCTCATTTCCTAACATTCTAAGGTCATGCATGAGCACATCAGAGGTACCCAGAGCTCCTCTCCCTCAGTGCTGAGGCCCTCCATGGAAATATATGAGGAATTGGGTGCTGCCGCTGTCTTGTTTTGCAGGAGCCCTGCACTTCCAATCTCCTTGTGCTCCTTCATTCTGCACCTCCTTAACCACCCTCTTCCCATGGATACAGATCTGGCGGTCTCTTCTGCTCTTACAAGCCTTCATCAGTGGTTTATATCATAAGGATAAGAGGTTTCTTTTCCAGTTACTGCAAATTCCTGTCAGCCACCAGACAGCTTCTTTCTTGCAGATTTGACATAGGACATCCCCGCTTTGGCACTGAGGTGATTTAATATGGAAAACCACGGGAGAGGCAGGCTTTGACCTAGGAGCACCACGGCATGGTGTCCTCTTAACCTCTGGAGCTGCACTCACAGTGTATCCTGCTGGCCCCAGCCATTCCCACCCCATGGGAGAGAGAGAACTCTCCCTGATCCAGGAGAGGCTGGGAGGAAGCACACCGCTGCCTTCGCTCCTCTCTGTGTGATTTTGGAGGGAAGCAGGACCCAAACCTCCACACTGTTCATCTTGCTTTGCCTTGGGAATAAGAGGGACAGCTGGTCCTGGGTCCAGCTAGTTGCACGTCTTAGCAGTCTGGCTCAAAATTCAGCCTGACAGTCTGTAGGGCTTTAACTTGCAGAGGACTTGTGCCACCGGATCCCCGGGGGACACCGGTTTTGGGGCACCAAGCTGCTGTCACACCCCGGCAGCTTAATGCTGCTGCATCCAGAAAGGGCTGGAGGCTGCATGGCCAGCATTGCTGCAGGGCTGGTGGGTGTCCCGCGCTCTCTGCCGTGGGAAGGTGTTCCACTCACCTCTCTGTGCTGGTGCTGGAACCCTGCACCCTCCTCTGAAGCCGTTCCCAGCGGGAGGATGAAGGGCGGGAAGCGAGGCACTCGTGGGGTGCAGGGAAGGTGACACCCAGCTCCAGCAGAGTCAGGTAGCAACCGTCTTCCTCCTCCTTGTCCCGGAGTGTGTGATCCCCTTCCCCTCCCAGCCCGGAGCAGGACGCAGCCTTGGCGGCGTTGCGGGAGAGCAGCGGAGCTCCGTCGCGTTGCCTCTGCCGGCTCTAACCCTGTTCCCTTGCATCTGCCCAGGTTTGGATGCCAGTCCCCCGGCCAGTACTCATGAACTCACCATTCCCAATGATGTAAGTAAATCCGCCTGCTTCCGTGGCGCGTCCGTGCCTGCGCGCGCGCGTACGCGTGTACGTTTATATACGCGTACGTTTATCTGTGTATGAGCTGCAGCCAGCTGTTAAATCTATTTAGAGGTGCCCCTTCCCCACGTTCCCTCATCCGTGTGCAGTCCGTTGGGGATCAGCCTACAGCATGGAGCTGGACCCACTGGGCTTTACCCCGTCAGTAGCTTCCCTAGGGTAGCTATATCTGTAACCTTTCCAAGTGAACTCAGTGCTCATGAAACATGCCCAGTTGACAGCACTGGGAAAGGGAGAGAGCTCCCACGCCAGCCCTGATTAAACTCCTAATTGCTTAATCAGGCCGTGGTGAGTCTGAGACGATGTTCCAGCTCAAGGGTAGTGACTGGGCGGGGGGTGGTGGGGAAGAGGAGGTAAGTAAGTGACATTTCTGATGCCACAAAGTGCCACACGGGTGTCTGAAGGACAGTGTGTCTCATCTTAGTGCTGCTGGCAAGCAGCTTTGGGGTCTGGTAGTTGGAAGCCTTGTGGTAAAGTGGGTGTTGGACTGGGATATTTGCTGGGAGGAGCTGGAGCCATGCTGGGCAGGGATGCTCAGCGGGGAGGAGGTGGGATGGAGAACACGACACAGCCAGCACCTGGATCCATGAGTCTCACTTGCTTCTGGACTGGTTTCTGTGGATTAAGACCCAGTCTGTGCTCAAACCGGGGTGAGGGCAAGCAGGGGGATGCCATCCAGTCTCTGTTCCCATCTCCATCACGGGCAAGCACCTTCAGCCCATCCTCATCAGGAGTCTCTGGGTGGGATCTGGCAGCTGCTGCTCCTTCTCCCTGCTGTTCTCCAGCAGCCAGCAGTGCCAGGGAAGGGCAGCGATCCCGCTGCATCTGTCAGGCACCTCTGCCAGGACCTCTGCCCACTCAAGAGACATGGCAGGGCAGGAACCTCTGAGCACCTGCTGACTGAAACCCTTGGAGATGCTTCTCCCTGGGCCAAATCACCACAGGAGGGATCTGCAGAGGAGCCAGTGGGGGCTGATCCCAGATCTGCTTCTGTCCACCCAGCAAGGACCCCTCTGCAGGAGGCTGCAGGGAGCTCTGCAAGCACTCCTGGGGTTCCAACAGCCACGTCTGCTGAGCATGGAGCACCGTAGCAATGAAGGTCTCTTCAGAAATGTAAGAGACCCTTTGCAAAAGGACTCCCATGGGAGGAAAGGATGCCAGGAGACCTCTGAAAACTCAGGAACACTTGGACCATGCACTCGCCAGAGACCCAGCTCTCACCAGACATGGAAGGCACTAAATGTCCTGCACCTGCATCTTGAAAAAATCCTCCTTAGCGCTCCCCACTGTTGTTCCAAAGGCTTTTAAACACCCACTGCCACCATCTCAGGAAGCAGAGGACAGGTTTGGGTTCCTTTAAGGCAAGTTTTAGTGGTGTAGCTTGGAGTTGTGCTGCAGTGGAAGGAAATCTGATGATACCCATCTTGCTGCTCCTCTGACTGTCAGGAGAAACTTGAACACTGTTCAACTTGGGTGTAGCTGAGCATCTGCCTAAACAGTTTGGCTCCTCAGCTCTCCCCAGCAGATTTTAATTTGCTGAAGCATCTGGGAGTTATTTCTGTGCTGTGAAGACCCGGATGGGCTGAACACCCCAGCACTGGGGCAGTGGATACCCTTCCAGAGTATATTCAGGTCCATATGGGATAAACCACCACGGCAGCCCCTTGGTCTGGCCAAAGGATCAGGGAATATTTGGAGGAGTAATCGTCTCCATTCCTACTGTGCAGAAATCCAGGAGCTGTCAAGATGAACATCCCATGTATAAAATGCCCTTGGAAAAGAGCTCAAATGGCCAAGAAGGACACACAGAGCACTGTGTTGGTCAAGCTGGATACCCCCGTGTTAGCAAGATTTGGAGATGCTTTGAGGAAGATGCACAAACGAGCAAAGACCACTGAAGAAATTCAAGCCACTGGGGACCATTGTGGAAATTCAAGGGATGAACAGCTGAGGAAATTCAAGCCTCCAGCTGGCTCTGATTTTTTCACAAGAATATGAAAAACATGTTTTTAGGTAGGGTCCACTTTTTCTGTGGGTGCCACAGCCACGTGGTGCTCTCCTGGCAAGCCACTGGCAAGCCACCAAAAGAGCTGGAGAGGGTAGCAGAGGCACTGAGGTTGTCCCAGTGGGTTAGAAGAAATGTGGGATGGGGTCACTGTACCAGCTGATGAGGGGGCTCCTGGGGCTGGCCTGTCCCCAGGGAAGGCAGCAGGCTTCTTTCCTTCTAGTAACGTGTCCAAACCACCTTTGGGTTTGCTGTGACTTGCAAGGAGAGAAGCACTTGCAAAACACTGACCATTTATTAAACCACAAAATTTATCATTACTGAAACAAGCCCTCCTTGAAGCCCTCTGAGATGCTGGGTACAGTGTGCAGATAATGGAGCTTCTTCCCCCCAAGGAGCAGAGCAGGGCAGGTCTCTGGATGTGTCCTTGCAGGACCGTGCTCACACACAGGTGGGGGGGTTCACCCCGGGCTGTCCCTCTCCTGTTTTCATGAGCATTAAGGTCACTCCTGTCCCAGGTGTGCTCGCGTCCTGCCGGTGACTGCCGGAGCTGCCGCTTCTCAGACCTTCCCTCCGTGCTTTCTTTCCTAGCTAATAGGCTGCATAATCGGACGCCAAGGGACCAAAATCAATGAGATTCGGCAGATGTCGGGAGCGCAGATCAAAATCGCCAACGCCACGGAAGGGTCATCGGAGCGCCAAATCACCATCACAGGAACCCCTGCAAACATCAGCCTTGCGCAGTACCTCATCAACGCCAGGTGAGACCTCCCGCCACGGCCGCTCCCGTGGGCCGGCAGGGGCTTCCCGAGGCCGGCTGGGACGGACGGTGTCTTGCTGAGACCTCTGAGCGGGGACTGGACGTCGCCAGCAGGAGGTCTACCCCCAGCTGGCACCTCGGCTGGGGACCGGGAGCCGCCGTGCCGCTGGCGGAGTGGCCGCGGGTCGCGCCGGGCACTGCCCTCCCGCCACCCTCGCTCGTGGATTTTGCTCGCGGGTGGGCAGAGGTGCCGCCGTCTTTGCCCCTGGACGAGGCAGGGAGCGGGGGACAGGAACGGAGCTGAGCCGGCAGCAGGGAGGCGTCGCTCGGGACCTGCTTGCTGGGATCCCAGCACCGCTTACTGCCTCTTCCACGTGCTTCCAGGCCTCCCAAAGGCTTTCCTCCAGTCAGTGAAAACAACCAGTCCAATAAATGCAAGACGTGGGAACGGCCTGACTGCTTCCTTTTCATCAGGAAAAGCTTGGCACCGCAGGACTTGACAGGGGCCAGGGGTTCCCAGCACTGCCGCCGGCTGCAGGGAGGAGATGCAGCCTGTGCCAGGGGGGGCCGGGGAGGCGTAGCTGCAGAGATGAGCTGGGGACCTGCTCTGTGCAGGCAGCGAGCTGTGTCCAGGGTGCTCACTCAGACCTGTTTGCATGTGTCCGTGGACTCGTGGGGAGCGAGTCTAAGGGGATACAGGACCTTCCTGGTAGCTTTGCAGCCGCCTGGGCAGGACTGATGCTGTGCCAACGCGCCGCCAGCCCCAGATGCGCGCCGGAGGGAGGCTGCTGGCAGGGCCCCGAGTACAGGGGGCTGCCGGCCCTTGTTGGGGTGTGGGCTGGCAGCACCGCTGAGGTCTGTATGTGCTTTCTCCTCCTTGCACCCAACCCAACCGAGCCCCGACCCGCAGTAGAACCCCCCCTTCCCNCCTGAGACAGGAGAGAGAAAGAAAAGAAAAAGAAGCGGCCCTTGGTTGCTGGGAAGGGCTGGCTGAGCTGCCCCTGTGCGGAGGTGACCTGCTGGGGCGGCAGGATGGGGCTCAGCCTCTCCCATAGTTTCCAAACCGGAGTAAAACGAAGCAGCCAGGGGAGCTGCTCGCACAGCTGCCTGTCCCCCCGTGGGGAGGGACGCTGCTAGAAGGGAAGCCGTGCTCTGGGGATGACTCCTGCCAGCACCGCTGGTGGGTGACACCCCTGCCACGACACGGTGACAGTAAAGGGCACCACCACCTGTCCGCAGCGAAGAGAGGGGAAGGCAGCCAGCCATTGCGCTGGCTCTGTGCTCCAGCCCCACCGTGCCCTCCACGAGGGAACCCCAGGCCACCCAGCGATGCTCTGCCCACCCCGTCACTGCGGGGTGTGGGCAAGAGGAGGAGCACTGCCCCGCAGGGTCTTCGTTTTCTTTTCTGCTCCGGTGATTAAGCGCTTGTTTTTTTTGTCTCCCCCCCACCCCTCTCTCTGCCCCTGTCTATTCTAGGCTGACGTCTGAGGTCACTGGAATGGGCGCACTCTAATTTCCACCCACCATCCTCCACTCCGCACCACCCGACCCTCTCCAGCCACCGGCACTCCACCCAGCCTGTAATGCCTGTACATTTACCGTCTTCCCTTTGCCTCCACAGATACTCTTTTCTTTACTAACGAACATGCATATATATATATATATATCTGTAAAAACACATGCGCGCATATGCACACATCGGAGCGTTTCTTTACGAGCTCTTTACTCTGTGCTCCCAAGGCTGCTTCCCAATCTCTTTGGTTATGGTCCTTCTTTTCAGCGTTACGGTGTTAATTCTTCATCTGCTTTTTGGGGACGGGGGGGATGGGGAG
>VZTR01004385.1:70729-89002 GCA_013400775.1 Chaetops frenatus
ACTGCCGAGACTTCAGGAGCTGGCGGGGTCTCTAGTGTCAGTCTAGCGTAGCTGCCTAAGCGTTTGAGTCGGCATTGGCGGTACTTTCTGTAGCCTGTGGACGTACGTGATGCCACCCAGAGCTGTGCGTGCTTCAGACGACTTAACTTTTCTCACCCTCCTCCCTCTGGTGCTCCCCTTTGCTTGTCCTGGCTCACCTCGGCCACCTCACGCCCCTGCCCTCGGGGAAAGGGCGTAGTTTTCACCCCGTGTTGTTTGGGAAGGGGAAGCCAAGTGCGGGTTCAACCTGCAGGCTTCCCTCTTGGAACATGGCATGGTCCAGACAAGCCCTTTTCCCTACTAAACGAAGGGAATCACACACACACACACACACACACACACACACAAAAAAAAAAAGCTCATTTTTTTAACTAACGAGCACCTGGAAGTGGGAAGGGACTCAGCTGTATGGATTCACACCCCCAGGGGCCTTTGAAAGCACTCTTTTGGCAATCCCCCACGAGCAAAAGCTTTGGACGATAGCTCAGGAAGCTCTGTGAGCCGGCTGTGTTTGTCGTTGTTTGTGTTCAATAAATGTCTGTGCAGCTCTGGTACCGATGGGCTCCGACTGTTCTTCTCCTGGGTCGCCCCGGCAATGCCAGCCCCATCCTTCCCTCTGCATCCTTCCACACCTTTTTAGCTGCTTGGAGGGAAGGTGGGGGTTGTATGCAAGAGTTCCTCTTTTTTTAAAATTATTATCATTATTATTACTATCATTACAATTATTATTTATCATCACCATTGTCATAATTTTTTTAAATTTCTTTTTTTTTTTTTAGAGAGGGTGCGCTTCCTGAGTGATTCCATGCTTTCTTTTTATTCTTATTTTTTTTTTCCCAAAGGGAGATTATTTGGCTTGCATAATCTTTTGGTTTTCCCTGAGGTTAATTTATAAATTACAGTGTGACATCCATCATCTCTCACTGCCCCCTTGTCTGGACGGATCTGCCATGTCTGTACCCCACACCCTTCCCCAAGACCCTCTCTGCCCAGCCCTGCCTTCTGCTTCCAGGTTTTTCTTCTCTCTCCTGCCTCTCCCAACAGGCAAGCGAACTTTTTCCGTCTGTTAACTCCTGACTGTCCCTTGTCCCAGATTGCAAACCAGGGGACCATGATACACCATGTCCCCAGGCAGCTGAAGCAGCCACACAGTACATTTTTGCACTGTGCCACATGGGAAATACATTGTTTTTCCAGGTGACCCCCAAGACTTCATGGCCTCTCCCTCTCTTCCACCCTCTTTCACGTCTCCTCCTGTCTCCAGCACCGCCTGCTCAGCACTCACATGGGCTGTGCCAGGGATCCTTGACGATGCCACTGCATCACTGGAGCCAAGGATGGGCAGGGGGTTGTGGGCTCCAGCAGAGAGCTGGCAGGGATGAGAGCACAGCCCAGCAGCCCGGAAAGGTGAAAGTGGTGCCGCCAAGCATCAGGGTTTGCTCTGCCCAGGTGTCCCAAAACCAGTGCATGCTCAGCTCCCCCCAGAGCATTCCAAGCCTCTG
Organism: Chaetops frenatus; assembly: GCA_013400775.1. NCBI lineage: Eukaryota > Metazoa > Chordata > Aves > Passeriformes > Picathartidae > Chaetops > Chaetops frenatus. The sequence goes on from VZTR01004385.1 coordinate 72,271, forward strand.
TGGTTAAAGGTGCTCCCAAGATCCTCCATAAGGTGCTTTGCTGCCTGCCTCCAACCCCTTGCCCTGCTCTCTCTGGCGCTTTGGGTTCAGCTGTGCCTTTTGGGTGGCCCAGCAGCCTCACAGGCTCAAGAGCATCCCCTGGTTCCCCATCCTGAGGAGTACAGGTTCTGTGGGGAGTGCTGAGGGAATCAGGTGGAGCTGGCAGCCTCTGGGGTGTATTTGTGCTGATGATGAGGATGGAGGGAGGCAGGCACCAAACAGGGCCTCCTCCAAGTCGCCAACTGGCCAGCAAAGCACAGAAGCACCTGCTAAGGTGGCAACTCAGCTGTGGGCAAGGGGCACTCCTCATCTTCTCCTGTTCCTCACTCTGCTTTAGACCAGGTATTTTTCCTGATGGAAGAAAGAAATAACCCGTGTGTGAGACCCAGTGAAAATGAGCACCCCGGCGGCCTGGGGGGTGAGCCACGGCAGAAGCTGCACATCCCACCGCCGCCACCCTCCATGCTGCACGGAGGGAGCCCGCCCATCCTGCCGTTCTCAACTCCCCCGTGGGGCTCTAGGACGAGCTGGAGCACGAGGAGAGCTTCTTCCCGAGGTGATGGAGGCTCAGCAGCAGCGGAACCACCTTGACCAAGACTGAGAAATCCATCCCAGGCCAACAGGGCTGTGGGGTTCGGAGAGCTGGGGAAGGCCGGGGAGCGTGACAGCGCCCTGGACACGGAAATGGCTTCTCACGGTGCCTGTAGATCACAGCTGCCTTGAATTCCTCTGCTCTCTGCGTGTGCTCCCGGTGCCGTTCCCCCACCTCCACTGAGACAGCGCTGCCCGAAATAGCAAATGCCAGATTGGCTCTGCCAGATGCAGCCGAGCTCAGAGGCTGCTGGAGAGGGGAGGGAGCAGACTGCAGCAATACCTCTGCAGCCAGCCCCACGGCAGCAAACCCACGGATAACCACCCCTCCACCCCCCCCATCCTCCGGGTACCATCCCCATGCCAGGCTGCTGCCAGGCACCCATCACCCAGCCAGGCTGCGGAAAAGCCGCCCCAGGAATCGGTGGTGAAGGGGAAGAGGCTGGATGTGAGCAGTGCTCTGGTGTGAAGGCTTGTGCTGCCACGAGGATCTGTGCCCTCGGGAGTGCTCCAGGGAATGCTGGGTGTGGTCACAGCGGAACAAAGTGACAGTCCAAGCAGTAGCAGCCACCTGGGTCACCTGACAGGAGCAGTGGAATCGGAGAATATCCTCAGCTGGAAGGGATCCACATGGATCATCTAGTCCAGCTCCTGATCCTGTCCAGGACAACCCGAAGCATCCTTCCTTCTGGCATTTCCTTTGACCTTGCAACTCTTCTTTGGGGGTCACATCACCAAGGTTATTTTTCAAATTAAAAAACAAACAAACAACAACAACAACAACAACAACAACAACAACAAAGAAAACAAAAACAAAAATACAAGGATGAAACTGCCGTGTTATGTGGGAATCAGCTTATCCCTTATCCATCATCATCATCATCTGGGCTTGAGTGAGGTTTGGAGAAAGAGGTGTTGAAACCATTGCAGCATCTCCTGGGAGCATGTTGATGACAACAAGGATAACAACAAAATCACAAGGAATGTATCAAACTCAGCTTTGATTTCTTTGGGATGACTCAAAAGGAGATTTGCTGTTTTCTTTGGAAGGAGCCTCAATGTTTTGCTTTGATTTGTGATAGGTCTTGGGTTTCCATTCTGGATGAACTTAAAATACTGTGATGATGCATCCCCAGCCATGCCACTGGGAGAAATCTCTCATATTGGAGTGAATATTCAGTACAAGGTGAACATCCCAGTTAATCAACAGAATAGCTTTAATACATCGCTTTTCTCTCCCAAAGCAGTGCAGTGTTATCCAGCCAGAACGATTCAACATTTCTGGAAGTAACCAACTCAGTGAAACTCTTTAGGAATGAGTTATTTAGGGGGAAATTTTGACTTTTGACTGGAAACTATTGGTCCAATGTCTCCCCATGCCTCTGGAGTGTGGGGGTCTCCATCAGAGAGGGGCCAGTTGAGGCCTGTGCTCAGCCCCTTGGCCTCCGCTGAAGGCCCCCACTCCCCCTGCATATCCTAGTTGTGCTCCCAGAATGGTTTGGAGTATTGTTTTGTGCATTTCCACCCCCCTCCCTCCCCCGATTGCATTTGCAAATCTAGTACAAAATAAGGCTGAAAAAAATAGACCGTTTCCCTTAAGGGAAAGTGACTTTCACTGGGGAGACTTTTAAATTTCATACTCTCTTTGAGCTGTTATTCCGGCGTCTGTTTATGTACCCATGCTAGTCACTTTTAATTATGCTAATTCCCAGTTTAAGCTCCATTAGCAAGGGTAATTTCCTGCCTCCGGTGCCGGCAGAGGTGGAGTTTCTGGGGGATCTCTGCGTGGTGTGGCAGGGATGAATGCTTAATCCCATTTTCTCCTTGGCCACGGGGATGGAAGGCATCTCCCCTAGCCCTGCCTGGCTGCAGCCCCCAGCCCCAGGAGGGGACACCCGGTCCCCAGCCCTGGGCGCCCGCCTCCGGCTGGTCACTAGATGTCCCCATTGTCCAGCTTTTCATGGATCCCGCTCCAGCCGGGGTGTGGGCGGCTCTGGGCTGTCCGGTGCTTCCAGCCGCTCGCTGCTCCCATGCGCTGCTGGAAAGGGAGCGGGTTCCTCTGTGTGTCTCTGTGTGTGTCCCTGACACTGGTGACGGGCAGTGACAAAAGGAGGAGCGGGTGACCGGCACCGCGTCCCTCTGCAGGAAGGGTCCCGTCAGTGCGCTGGCACCTTCACGGAGCCAGCCCACAGGGGCAAGGGTGTGTGGGAGAGCATCTCTTTGGCCATGGGTGGGACGAGTCACCCGCCCCCCACCTTGTGCTGGCCCGAGCCCGCTGGGGCTGGCAGAAGGACAAGGTTTTGCTGGAGACGTCCCAGGGGTCCCCATCCCTGCGGTCCCCAGGGAGGCCTTCCCGAGCTGGGGGCCCTGTGCCTTGGCTGGCAACAGGAGGCTCTGCAGCTGGCAGAGCGAGCTGCAGAAAGAAGGTCGCGCCCTCCGTGCAGTCCCCCTGCTCCCCTGCTGGATGTTACAGGGAGCCGGGGCTCTGCTCAGAGGGGTATTTTTGCTCTCCCTTCAAAAAGAATGCAGCTGCAGATCCTGATCCGCTGTGCTGTGCAGCGAGCCCCAGGCCCCCGTCCAAAGGGTAACGTGGCAGTGACTTTTAGGAAGTACTGAATGTACCAGATGTGCAGCTCCCTCCCCTCCAGATGTGCGGCCCCCCCCCACTCTTCCCCAGTGCCCTTGTCCTGCAAAGAGGAGGATGAGGCTCCGGATCGCTCCCACCGACCACATCCAGCCAAGAGCAAAGCCAGACCAGCTCTGGATTCCCACACTCGTGTTTAGGCAGTTTAACCGCAGCGACGTCTCTTCCCAGAAATGATGATCGAGCCCACTCTGCGCATGGGGAACAAAACCAGCCAGGAGGTGGGGATGGGGACGGAGCAGCAGGAGGAGGCTTTGGGTGTGAGCCGCATGCTGAACCCACAGCCTGTGGCTGATCCAGGACACACGTGCTGTTTCCAGAAGGAACTGCTTGGATCCCAAAAGGATAGGCCAGGATGTGCATGAGGACTGGAATATCTGAAGCACACTTGGAGCACTGTGTCCTGATTCCCTGCAGGGAGTGTCACTGTTTATCCCGGGAGGAAGCCTGTGTCTGGGAGCGTTTGTGTCTGTGATCACGCGGGATGAGCGGCGCTTGGCTCTGGAGCTTCTCTGGGTTTTGTTGTGTCCGACGGCTCTGGGTGGCACAGGATGCCCCATGGGCACAGCAGGAGTGTGAGATGCTCTGTGGAAGTGTGGGCACGGTGGTGATGGGGCAGCAGCGTGGCCAGGCACGCGGAGCACCGAGGGATGGGGCAGCATGGCTCCGGAGCTCAGGATCACCTGCGCAGCTTGGGATCAAACCACAGCAGACATCCAACAGGATTTCCCCGTGCAAAGGGGAGCGGGCCATGATGTGCCCACCCAAAAGCAGTCAGTTAGCAGTGTGGAGGGCTTTTCGGTGGGAGGACATGGCAGTGATGTAACCTGAGGCTGCTGCTGCAGCTGCTGATGCGGTTTTCCCAGGGGATGGTGCTCTGTGCTACCAAGCACGCAGCCGTGCTCCCGAATCTCTTACAGCAGCGCTGCAGGAACCGTCAGTAAAAAGCCAGTTAAAAACGCAAACCCAGAGAAACCACCATCTCTGTGCTTAAAACAAATTGTCAGCTGCAGGCTAAAATTTATTCTTGCCGCAAGTAGATCTCCCCTCCACATATTTTTGGGCTGAAAGGTGGTGATTTCCAGATAAGAGGCTGGTGCTGTGCAGTGCTGTGCCGTGCCAGCCAGAGGTTGTGGGGGATGTGTGCCCTTCCCCCAGTGCTCCTCTCTCAGCTGCCCATCACCCCCCAGCACAGCAGCGCCCTTGCCCACCACCCTCAAGTCCTGCTGCTAGGGTCCAGCAGAACCACCTCTCCGCAGTCACCATCCCCTCAGCCAGGGGTTTGTAGGGCAGATCCTCAGCCCGGCAACAGCCTTGCTGTGTTCAGATGGCTTCTCTGGAGCTCCCAAAAAGCCGCTCTCAGCCCTCAGTGAGAGCCCACGAGGCAAACGCAGCAGGCCGGGCAACCACCCGGGCTCCCCTGGCAGCCCAGCTCACGCTGGAGGTGTTTGGGTGCGAGCTCCCATGGAGAACAGGGAGGTTTGTTGTGCTTTAGCAGGGCTCTGTGGAGGCATGGCTCCCCCAGCTTGGCTTTTGGGGTGTGGGTGATTGCGGCATCACGCTGGAGCGTTGCTCGGGGTGTCGAAGCAGCCTCACGTTCGCTTAGCCCAAGAGGCCGGGAGGCACCGGTGCCACAGCCTTGGCTGAGCCCTGACCATGTCCCTTTGCTTGCCCCCCAGCTCTGCAGACCCTGACCCCCACGGCAGGAACACCTTCACCGCCTGACCGGAGCGCCGCAGCCGACCTGGTGCCAGTGGCTGATGCTTGAGCCCCCTCCGAAGACGCTGCCGCCTTCCCACGAGCTTCTCCCGCTCCTTCGTGGCGCCCTTGGGGCCACTGCCCGAGCTCCCCCCTGCCCACAGCTGCCCAGACCCCGCTCCCCGGGCCGGGGCAGGGGCAGCAGCGGGCTCGGGGGGCTGGGGCAGCAGCTCTCAGGGGGACAGCAGCTCGCAGCCAGCGTGCGGCGGTGCCCACTGCGAGCCAGCGCCTCCCACCGCCCCTCTCTGCGCTCCCTCATCGCCCCTGCCGCTTTGCAATGTATTTTGTGGCTTATCTGTGTCATTGCAATAAAGCTTTTGTTGCTCGAGGTGCCCTCCGTGGTGAGTGGGGCGAGGCTGGGGAGCCGTGGTTTGGGCAGTGGGGTGCTGGGGGTGCCCCAGGGGCGCAGAAGCCTCAGTGCCCCCAGAGTGGTTAACGGGGAAACTCAGCCCGTGAAGCAAAAGCGCGGTTTGGAAAACGGGCCTCAGAGCCCTGGCTCCACTCAGCATCAGGAAATGATCCCACATGGGAGCGGGGCTGCCAGGAGGGAGGGGGAACGGGACAGGGGAAGCGCTGCAAAGAGAATCCAGAGCGTTCCCGAAAGGCGGCGACGACCGGGATTCATTATCCATCGGGAGACGTGTTTATAGCAAGTGTGAGTCACTGCGGGGCCCCGGGAGTAGCCCAGCCATTCCGAGGGGATACAGGCTCCCCATCCAGCCCCACACAATGGCAGCTCTCAGACCAGCCCCACCAGCCCACCATGCGCCAGCCCTGCTGGACCTTGGAGCTATTTTTGGACACACTGGGGCAAGGTTTTTTTTCTCTGGGATGCTTCCTTTCTACTGGAGAAGAGAAGCCAGAGTGCTGCCCCAGCTCTGTGTTTTCCCCCGATGCAGTGAGGGTCTCCATCTCCAGCCCATCCAGCCCCGGGCTTGACACACATCCAGGAGAGGCCAGTGCTGCCTGCCCAGACCTCTGCCCTATGTGGAAACAAAGGCAAAAAAATGCTATCTCGACCTTTTTTCTCCATCTGGAATTGTGTTTTCCGAGCGCACATCACCCCTGCTCCCGTTTGGCCCTGTGAAGGGGCTGTGGGCAGGCAGGCAGGGCAGTTCATCCTTCTCTACACCTCAGGGAGCAGCAGCCCCAAATCCCTATGGAACCTGGAAGTCATCTTCACCTTGTCTGTGCCACCCCTGACATGCCCTTGGCTGGGGTGCCCAGCCCTGCTCCCTGACCAGCCACAAAGCCAACCACATCACACAGCTCCAGCCCTGGCACCCACCTTTGACTAAAAACCAGATTTTCTGAGTTTCTCCTGCCCAGGAATTTGTTGAATGCTTTCACTTGGAGAAAAGCCCCTGTTGCTGTCCCCATCCCATTCCCAGAGCAGCAGTGCCATGGAGACCTTCCCAAAGCAGTGTGTCACCAATTGAGACCTCCTTTCCCACCTCCCTGCAAGCCCTGGGCTCTCCATGAAGCACCTTCTGTGGCCTTTGCTGAGCTGGAAGACTTTCCCAGAGCCAGAGCCAGAGCCAGCCCCGGGTGGGAGCAGCCCCAGGGAAGGAGTCAGTGGGGCCGTGTGTGTGTGCAAACACCCTCAAAGGTTGTGGTGTCCACCCACCCCCCAGCACAGGGCTTGAATCCCTGCCCAGGCTGGACAGGTGGGATGCAGGGGGATGTGAACCACCTGCATGCACTGGCTTAACCTCTGCAGGGCTTACCAGCTACAAGAGGAAACTTCTGTGCCCCACTGAAGGCATTTCAGGGTGCAGAGGCCCCCACACCCCCATTCATAGCATCCAGCCCTTTGTGCTGGCTGCAGCTCCGTGGCTTCCTGCTGAGAGGGTGAGTGTTTGGAGATTAAAACAGCCTGTTTACCTTTGGCTGTGCCTCTGAAAAATAATAAAGTAGTGGTGAGGAGATGCTTATCTTTACACCCTGCTGGGATTCCCCTGGCTGCAGCTTGTGCTGGGATCTGCTGCATGGAGCAGGGGAAATAGGCTTGAGGAGAGCAATCCCAGAACCACGAGGTGGTCTGGGTTAGAAGGGATCTTAAAGACCATCACATTCCACCCCTCTGCCACGGGCAGGGACAACTTCCACTGTCCCAGGGTGCTCCAAGCCCCAATGTCCAACCTGGCCATGGACACCGTCAGGGATCCAGGGGCAGCCACAGCTTCTCTGGACACCCTGTGCCAGGGCCTCCCCACCCTCAATAGCAAGAATTCCTTCCATGAATCCAACCAAAACCTACTTTCAGTTTAAAGCCATTCCCCCTTCTCCACGGCTGGATGGTTTGTATTTGCTCCTCGTTGTCTGTGAAAGATCCGAGAAGGATGCTGGGCGCTGCTAGGAGTGGGCTGGGAAGGCATGCTTGCCAGGAAGGGTGGCTGACTTGTTTCATCCTTCTAGGAAAAGGCTGCAGCTGGATGTGGATCTGGCTGTGGAGTGCAGGGAGCTGGGCTGCACGCCTTGCTGCATCCCAGCACTGCTCCGGGAGGGCACGGCCACACCCGGGGCCTGGCTCGGGTGGTAAGAATAACGAGGAGTGTCAACATGCGTGCTTAATAAAAATGGGAGCAGAGACAGCCTGGGAAGGGGCTACTGGGAAGCTCTGGGAGTTTGCTAGACACGTGCAAGCTCCTGGGTTGGGGTGGATCATCCCTGTGGGAAAACTACGGATGGGGATCGGGCTGGCTCTGTGCTGCACCGCGCCAGGAAGCCAGCTGAGCTATGCAGAGGGGGATGCTTCTCTGCCCTTTCCCAAGGCTTTGGGGTCTGATGCCTGCACCCACACGGATACAGAGGGCGGGGGCTGCAATCCCTGGCAGAGGAAAAGTGGGTTTTCAACCCATGCAGCTCATCCCTTGGCAGTTGGGTGGTGCAGGGGCGTGGGGCTGGGTGGAAGCAGCGTCCGCCGTGGCCCCAGCTGGAGGCCGGGCCCTGTCTGGCGGCTGCTGGGCTGTTCCTCGAGCGCCTGGGGCCTGCCTTCCCCAGGGAACGTGTGCCCAGCCTGGCAGGCACGCTCCGCTCCCTGGGAATCATCACCCAAGCCGCGCCTTTTTATCGCAGAGGAATGGAAAATATTCCCTGCTCAGCTGCCAGCGGGCTCGGCGTGTGTTTCTTCCACCCGTTTTTCCTGGATGTGCTCCACAAGAGGGGGTTCCTCTGTCCCCTGTGCCTCCAGTGATGTCCCCAGGGCTGGCGGTGGCATGTCCCAGGGTGCTGCCTTTTCTCCAAGAACAGGAAGGCAGTGCAGGTGCTGCTGATCTTTCTGGTTTGGGCCAGTTTTGTTCCCAAACCATGATGCTCCCAACTCCCCAAAACCCCACACTTTTGGGCTGTTTCCATTTTCTGAGTGTAAAGTGGAGGCAGGGGGGGGAAGCCCTGGAAGTGAATTTTGCTGCCCATCTTCAAGCCTCCACTGTGGAAGACAGAGGGAGAGAGGGGGACTCTTTCACCGTGGGGAGGCCCTTCCTGGGATCCCAAATGTGTGACATCCTGGCACCCCATGGCTCCCTTGCGAGTTGAGGATCCCAGCAAGTGCTGGGGTGGCCCAGGAAAAGGATCCCGAAAGCGTTATCTCCTCTCCTCCAGCTCCCACGCCGCATCCGCAGCCTCCCCGCTCACTCGACCCTCTCATCTTCCCTAAGAAGCTGAGCCAAGCTTTCCCACAGACCCAGACAGCTATTAGGGAAATATTATTACCAGATGGTTGGGTTTTTTTCCATAAGAACAGAGGCCAGAGTGAAGTAATGGGGAAAGCATTAACCCAGCACGCACCATCCTGGGTGTGGGGATGTGGATGTGGAGCTGTGCTGTGTCCTGGCTGGGCCAGCACGGAAGGGGTCTGCAGGCTGGGCTGGGGGGGGGGGACACTCACACCCTCTAGGTGCTGGAAATCCCTGCTGGAGTGGTGGGGGACCCCGCTGAGGTGGCTTGGGAAGGGAAGAGTGTATCCCCAGACAGTGCTGGAGGGGAGGGAAGGCTCCCCAGGCCAGCTGGCAGACAGCACAGCAGGGAAGTTCGTGCAGGGTCAGCGGGTGGGAGAAGCACCCTGTCCCAGCTGGGCTGCATCTTCCGGGGTGGCTTCCAGCCCTTGGCAAGGAAAGGGTGCCGAGGGGCCGCCTCGTAGGAATGCCAAGGGGTTTGGAAGGTGGCTGGCCTCTCCCACGGGGTGTTTTTTGCTGGATACCAGGCCCCACTCTGGTGCTGCCTGGGCCCGCTCTGTGCCATGGTGGGATTCTCCCAAGGCACCTCTGGGAGAGCTGATGTTTTCCTGCTCAGAGGGGTTCCTCCACTGCCTCCTCCTGCAGGGATCCGCTGTGGGAAGCTGAATTATCATGTGCAGAAGCACCACCAAGCCACGTTCTTTCCAGCGGGGTTTGTGGTTGGCGCAGCACCACGGCTGCTCCTGAGCACAGGGATGGGGAGGGCACTGGGGTGGAGGAGGCTGGGCCAGACACCTGGGGATCCTACAGCCACTCTGGGGAGGTGCAGCCCCCTGTAACCAGACTCATGGAAACATCCATCATCTCAAACATCTCCATCACTGGGTGCCCACATTGCCAGGAGAGGGGGGGAAGGAGACAAAGGTGATGCAGGCAGCACTGGGGTGCTTTGTGGGGTTAAAACCAGGGAAATTCCTGTGTTCCCTAACTGGGGCATCTCCCAGCACCTGAGGGGACAAAGTAGCCCCAGCTGCACCCTCGCACTTGGCCCGTGCCTGCTTTCCAAAGCACCATTTGGTTCTGTGTGTGCTGGTGGGGTTTAATCCTGGCTTTTCCCATGGGAATGAATTTCAGCTCCTTTCTGTATTTCCTATGGAAGCACAATTTTACATTTCCAAGTGGATTTGACTAAAGGGGAGAAGAGGTTAGGTGGAAGAGTTCACATCAGAAAAACAGACCAAATCCATCCTTTTCTCAATCTCTGGGAGGAGAAAAAGCAAAGATTCTGTCCCAAGTGCACATTTCGTCTCCCCAGCACCCAGTGTGGTCTGGAATTGGACTGAAAGTTAAGCGCAGTGCTGTGGGCTGGGACTGAATGGGGAGAGGAACACCCATTCCTTGGGGCACTTAGGCACCCTGCAGGGGCTTCCCTTACCCATCTTCATGGCACTCCAGAGGGAGGCTGATAGATGGAAGGAGGTCCCCTGCTACTGTCAGGGGGGACAGAGCCATAGGGCCCAATTTCCCTGGCCTCATCTGAAGAGGAAGGGAAAGGGGACGCCCTTCACAGGCACGTGCTGTTGGATTTTGAGACACGATGGCATGCTGCTAATCCAAGTGACATGGGAGCAATTTCTTTTTTTTTTTTTCTGCAAAACTAGCCCACACTTTTCCAAGGAAATGGCTGTTCAATGACACTGCTGATTGCTGGCTGTGGTTTAGCACCACAGACCTGGAAAAGACAATGATTTAAAACGCTTTGGAAGCTGGACACTGCTCCAGTCCAGTGGTCTGGGCAGATGCTCCTGGGACATCGTGCCTGATGACAGCCCTGGAGGGGCCAGGCTGGGTTCCAGGCAGAAACTGGGGTTCCAGGCAGGGACTGGGGTTCCTGCCACTGGGGTGGGAGGAGCTCCCTGGGGCACACAGGGTCTGACAGGCTGCAGCTGCTCGGGGCTTTGCCCGGTCAGCAGGCGCCTTGCACAGGCCATTCCACGATCATTAAGTCTTTGCTGACACGGCCAGCTGGCCTCCAGCTTGCTCCAGCTCTGCAGAGCTGCTCCCGAGATGGGCTTGCTTTTCCCTGCCTGCAGCGAGGGGGAGGTCGGCTCTTCTGCTGCTGCTTGGGATAATCCCCTGTGAGGGAAGGGGTGAGAGGAAGAGACAAAGCTAAGAGGAAATGACTCTGCTGAGCTGATGCATGAAGACAGGTCCCTTCCCAGCAACCCCCTTCTGGGAGCTGCTGGCTGGCTTTCAAAATCCCAGGAGAGTTCCCTGGTGTGTTGGAAAGCCAGATCAGGTCTGATCCCCGTGAAGTGTCAGGCAGCAGGACTTGTCCCTGGCCGTCCTCACTCTCTGGGAGAGCATCTTCAGCAGGTTTGAGACGCTGTGAATATTCGCCCTCATCTGCTGGCGCCTCCTGTGCAGCCCAGCAAAGCCCACACACCTCAGTGCCTGGCTGGTCGGTTGGGCTCGATGATCCTTGACAGTCCCTTCCAACTCAGCCTATTCTGTCATTCTGTAAATCCGTGTTGGAGTGGAAAAAAGGGTGCCTGAAGTTTTTTGGATTGGTGAGGTTTCAGTTCAGTACTAAACTGCAGATTATTCTGCACTGGTTTTGGATGCTGTTTATCCAAAGAGCCATTGTCTGATGCATCTGCCTGTGTGGACAGGCTCCTCCACTGCTGTAACTTGTAATCAGTGGAGCTTCTGGGTTCTTCTGAGTTGTCTCAACTTGGGACAGCTCTGACAACCAAACCTGCAATGTTCCCTCCTGACCATCCACACCAAGATGCTGTCAGATGACAGGCAGGGTGACAGAGGTGGCAGTGGCCCTGCACGGTCCCCCAGCGTGGCAGGCCTCCTGCTGCCTTCGTGCCACCAACCTGGGTACAAACAGTTTGTGCCAGCTGGGTTTGTGCTGTCGACTCCTTGCTCTTTGGAGCCATCAGCTTTTTATTTAAGGACAGCTTTTGGTGCCCTCCTGTGCTTTTGGGAGCAAGTTACAGCTGCAGCTGTACCGGGGTCAGTCCTCAGGTATTTCACCTCTCCCCCCATAGCAATTAATGCTCCCACTGTGATGGTGGGGTTGGCAGGACTTGGGATTTCTCCAGGACTATCTCCAGTTCTGGCCATAAGGAGCAGATGGTCAATACCACCTTAGGGTGCTTTGCTGTCAAGGTCCTCAGGCTTTCTTTCCATCTTACAGAGCGGGAAGATGCCCATCTCCAGATACCCCTAAGGACTTGTGCTCCTGCTTTTGCCTCCTGGCCTTGACAGCTTTCACCCTGTTCCCACCTCCCTGCCCTGAGCATGGCCCTGGGGAGAAGGGTTGTTTCCCATCTGGGGCGACCCTGTGGGTCTCTCCTCATGAGCAATCAATCCTCTTCTGCCCCTGACTGTCAGGGAAGAAAGTGCTGCTCCGAAAAATGTTGTGCCTCCATGGTGCCCCCATGCCTGGGGCAGCTTCAGCTGGGACAACCCAGACCAGCTCTCGTGCAGGTCGGGATGTGATGGGAACCCCTGAGCCCCTGGCCCAGCCTGTCTGGCCCAGGAGCTGAGAGGAAAGTGCTGGCAGGTGCCCCAAGCCCCCCTGCCCCGGCGAGCAGGCTGAGCCCCAGCGCCGAGCACCGGCTGCTCCAGGGCTCCCTGCGAGGCTTCTGGAGGTGCCAGGCCCCGGTGGCCAGGCTGCCACTGCAGGTACAGCGGCCTCCATAAAAAGGGTGAGGAGAAATGCTTCCTAAGTTTGACTCACAGCTGACAGCCCCTGATCCCTCCCTCCGTCCTCGGGCTGGAGAAGTCTCCTCCTCACCCTTACCCTCCTGCCTTCTCTTCCTCCCACGGAAACCAAGGGGAAAGCGGTTTAAAAAAAAATAAAAAATCATCAGCGACTCCTGCCTCCGGAACGTGGCCTCGCTCGGCTGCTGCGTTCTCCTTCCCTGCTCTTCTCCTTGGATCCAGCTCGATGGTAATCTGAACCGAGAAACATGAGGCTGCGAGACTTTCTGCTCACCCTGCTGCTCCCGGCCGGCTGCCTGTGGCCGGGCTCATGTGCTCAGCGCCCAGAAATCGTCTCAAGCGGGGAAGGTAAGCCTGGAATGCTTTCCAGGGTGGTTTTCCTTCCCGGGATCAGCAGAGAAGCCTGACTGCTGTTTCCCTCCGGGGCGGATGCCTCTGCTGCCGACACACCGCAGATTTGTCGGGACGTTTGGGCTTGCTGAGGAGAGCAGTGTAGGATTAGAGAGGATCTGCAAGAAGCACCCACTTTCGTGGTTTTGGGCTCTTTTTCCTTGGCTCTGCCTGGTCGGGAGTTACCAGTAGCACTGGGATGCGGGAGATACCAGGAGATACTGGGATAACAGCAGATACCAGTACAGCTTTCTGAACTATTCTGGGCTTGATGCTGGCTCTTAAAGGAAGTTTATGTTATTGCTCTTTCTTAAAATTGTATTTTTGACAGGATGTGTTGGAAAAGTTTTACTTTCTTATTGCCTTAATCGCTAAAATGGTTTCTTTTTTTTTTTTTTTTTTTTTTTTTTTTTTTTGAGTGGTTCCTGCAGCTGCTTGTTATTTGGTATAATAAGCAGTATAGGTCTTGCAAAGATATCCTTTGAATGGAAACGGGAAAGAAAGTGTAGGAAAGTGTTAAATGCCACAAAATGATGTTTTCTGAAAAAGTGATCTTGCTTGCTCTTGATGCCAAGGGGGTTAGGGTGGGAAAGCATCTCCCTGCTAGTAGGGAAACGGGGTGGGCAGTGTGGGAAGCCTGGGATGGGGAGGGGAAGCAGCAGGACCACTGGCCAATTCCTGCCTCTCCGCTTCTCCCCAGACTGCCCCGTGGATCTGTTCTTCGTCCTGGACACCTCGGAGAGTGTTGCCCTGAGGGTGAAGCCCTTTGGGGACCTGGTTACCCAAGTGAAAGATTTCACCAACCGGTTCATTGATAAGCTGACCCAGAGGTACATTCCCCAGGGGTTCACCCGGGCTGCTCTGGGGATGGAGCCTGCTGCCGGCGGGGATGCTGAGATCCCCCTGCGTGTCTGCCCACAGCAGGACAGGAGGAAAGCAGGGATGCTGCGGGGAGGGGGATGGGAGCCTCTCCTCCCTCTCTCGCTCCTCGGCTGCTCTGTTTTGGGTCTGTCTGTGCTGACAGCAGCAGCGTGGCTTTAGCAGGGCTGCCTGCACCCACCCTCGGGACAGACAGGAATTGCTGGAGTGGCAGACATGGCAGCCCAACCCCACCACCTGTGGCTGGCTGTGTGGTTATTGTGCAGTGCCTAAAGCGCTGCTGGTCCCTGTGCTCAGGCCCAGAACCTCCTGGGGGTGTGGGTGGCAGCAGGACACCGCAGGGGCTAAACCCAGCATTCACAGGCACCCTGCAGAGCAAACCGTCCCCTGACACCGGTGCACCCCAGCTTTGGGTGTCCCTTACCCACCCCATTCCCCAGCTCTTTATCTGCCTCCTCCTCACCCACCTCTGCAGCCACCAAGCCAGGGCTGACCCCTGGCTTTCCCAAGGGGAGGCCACCCAGGGATGCCCAGGCACACCAAAGCTCCTGGATCCCAGAGGGGGTGGTGCTGGGCTTGCCTTCAGGCAGGAGATCCAGGGATGCACAGCAGCACCACAAGTCCTGGAGGCACGTGGGTCTTGCCGAGCCCCTTAGGGCAGCAGGAGATGTGCCAGAAGGGCACTTCTGTGGGGATGTCTCAGTGCTGCACCAGCTGGAAGGGCAATGCCCTCTCTCTGGATGGGTAGGAGGGGGTTATCAGCTCACCTGTCCATTGCCCAGGCAGGAGAGTTGTCTCACAGGGCTTTGAGCAAGCCTTGTGCATGGGCACAACCTGCCAGGCCTCCATCAGTGCAGCATCACTCTCCCTGTGCAAGGCTCTGGGCTCAGTCCAGAAGTGACTGCCTGCAGTGAATGGATCCTGAGATGGTAGGGAGTGAGACATCTTCGGTTTGGTATGCTTCAGGATAGATTTATTATCAGGAGTTTGATAACTCCTTCACAGAGGCTGGTAGAACTCAGCCATTACAGAAGAAAGAGAGCCAAGACTACCCGTTACAAGGTCTTTTAAAGCTTACATAGCCAACAGATAATTAACATGTACATATATTTTCTATTCCACACTGATAGTTAATCACTCTGTTACTGCATTTCCGTCTCACTGTGGCATTTTTCATCCAACTAAGTGCTGTACCATAAATCCCCATTACTTTTACTCTATCCTACCACGCCCTAAACTTTCTACCTTATTTTATAACTACTTCTGTATCTAAACTTCACACTGCAAACCCTTCTAGTGTCTAACTTAACACACTTTTTCTTAAACTTCAGACTAAGGTCTTTGTTATAATTCACTAAATTAAGAAGTTTTTTCCATGGCCTTAAGTTGAATCCAGTGCACATCTCAAAATCAGAGTAAACTGGCCCAAGGCCTTCAAGGTTTTCTGGGCCTGGGATTCCAACAAATGGAGGGAACAGCAGTGGACGAGGGTCAGGTGGCTTTAGGACAGGTTCTGCTGGACAGAGAAAAAATGTGCAATGCCGTCCTTTTGGGACTGTGCAACGCTGTCCTTTTGGGATTGGCCCGGCTTCCTGATAACACCCTGAAAAAGAAATCACTTCCCTTTTGGGATTGGTCCCCATATCCTGAAAAGACCTTTTTGGGGGCAGTGGCCAAAGCACAGGTGATGCCACTGCCCCAGGGAGTCACAGGTGTTGGATGTGTCACTGCACAGGACAGGGCTGCAACACACACACACACACACACACACACACACTCATCCTTCCCCAAGTCAGAGCATCCTCCCGAGG
The DNA here is from genome assembly GCA_013400775.1 of Chaetops frenatus. NCBI lineage: Eukaryota > Metazoa > Chordata > Aves > Passeriformes > Picathartidae > Chaetops > Chaetops frenatus. The sequence goes on from VZTR01004385.1 coordinate 87,798, forward strand.
GAGGCATCCCTCTCCAAGCTGAACACATCTGGCAGCGGAGAACTGCTGTGTGGGGTGTTTCAGTGGTCACCTGCCTTGCACGTACACACACCAGGCCGGCGAGCTCAGCCCCTCCTGCCCAGCTCCAGCCCCTGGCACCTCTCCCAGGAGCCTCTCCGCCAAGCTGTTCGATCCCTGCAGGTGCCCGCTCACTGCGCCGCTTTGCCCTTCCACGCAGGGGGCCGGCTGCCCTGGCCTCCCGCGCTGTGCTTTGCATGGGGAAGCAGGCCCCAGCTGCGCAGGAGAGCGGGGAGCCCCGGCAAAGCCCCGTTCCGCCGAGGATTTGCGCTTCCCGTGCCGGTGCGAGCGAAGCCAACGCCCGTGTCCCCCCGGCGTTTCCCTGGCAGGTACTACCGCTGCGACCGCAGCCTGGTGTGGAACGCGGGAGCGCTGCACTACAGCGACGAGGTGGTGCTCATCAAGGGCCTCACGCCCATGCCCAGCGGGCAGAACGAGCTCAAGAACCAGGTGTCGGCCGTCAACTACATCGGGAAGGGCACCTACACCGACTGCGCCATCAAACGCGGCATCGGGGAGCTGCTCATCGGGTCAGGCAGCGGGGCCGCGGCGGGGAGGGCGTGCTGTGGCTCCGGTGGCTGAGGGGTGGGAGCTTCCACGTGGGGACATCCCTGTGCATCGTGCAGGGCTGTCCACAAGGCTGGGAGAAGAGCTCATGGCACGGGGGGCAGTGGTGGCAGGTTGCTCCAGCTTTGCCCCGACCACGGGCTGGGGCACTGTCTGGGGCCGGTGTCCCCAGGTGTCCAAGCCGCTCCTCTCCAGCTAGATCCTTTCAAAATTAAATCCTGCGTTTAAACCCTTCCAGCGGCTCCCCTCACAAGGAGAATAAATACCTGATTGTGGTGACTGACGGCCATCCCTTAGAAGGTTACAAGGAGCCCTGTGGAGGCCTGGATGACGCTGCCAATGAAGCCAAACTCCTGGGGATCAAAGTGTTCTCCGTTGCCATCTCCCCCAACCACTTGGTAGGGACCGCACAGGCCCAGTTGGGAACACGGGACCCCCGCGGTGACCAAGGGGCGGGGGGGCGCTCAGAGCCTGCACAGGCGCCCGCGGGTCTCACTGTGCCCTCCCCGCCCGCAGGACCAGCGGCTGAACATCATCGCCACGGATCACGCCTACCGCCGCAACTTCACCGCCACCAGCCT
>VZTR01004385.1:89052-123871 GCA_013400775.1 Chaetops frenatus
CCTCCCCAGCCCCCCCCTGACCCTCTCAAACCCCTTCTCTCTGCTTTCTTGTCTTGCAGAAGCTTAACACGGAGCAATTGGTGAGTGCCCCCCTGCGACTGGGCCTGTCCCCTGTGGGTGACCCGTGGCTAAGGGGGGCTTGGGGGCACAGCCCTGCCCTGCAGGCAGTCCCTGCTAGCCCGGGAAGTCCCCCTAAGCAAGGTTCAGCCTGACCCTGCTGCTGCCCCCTCCTCTAAAGCTGTTTCCTCCTTCCCTCCGTGCAGTGCTGCTCCTTTGAGTGCCAGGTGAGTCAGGCTTCTGAGAGCCCTGTCCCCTTCCCTCTTATCCCTGTGGTCCCAGGCTGTGCCTCGGGCTGGTCTAACCCACACCTCTCTCCTGCAGCCTCCCCGAGGGCCCCTTGGACCTCCTGGTGACCCTGGGCATGAGGTGAGGGACTGGTTGTGGCTGTGCTGTGGGACTGGGGCAGTGGGATGGGCTCACTGGGGTTGCTCAGGCGCCTGGAATCATTATCAGAGAACCAAGAAGGTTGGAAAAGGCCTCCAAGGTCACCTGTGGGGCGTGGACACACACCATGCTCCCGCGTGGCCAGCATGCTCCCCACATCCATGGAGCATTTCTGCTCCCATCCTCCCTGCTCTCCTCTCAACAGGTCATCATTCTGTTCCCGGAGATGATGAGCTAACTGTGTTTCTCTCCTGTATTGCAGGGAGAACGAGGCAAGCCAGGTCTTCCTGGCCAGAAAGGAGAGGCTGGAGACCCAGTAAGTGAAGGACTCTGCACAGGGGCTGTTTTTTGGCTGCTCCTGGCCAAACCTCTCGGGCACATCCTCACCAGCATCACCCTGTTTCCGTGGGGCGTGCAGTCATGGTGTGCAGTGGGGTGGCTCCTCCTCTTGCTACAAGGCTTCCTTGTTCCTCACCCAAAATAGCAGCCCCTCCTGCAGGACACATCTCTGACTCATGTGTGCCAGCCCAGGGGTGGACTCTGGGCTCCCTCCCGTGTCCTCTGACACAACAAGCACAGCAGTGTTACAGGGAAACCTTTGGTAAATAACCTGAGAGCATGAGGAAACTATTTCCCTCTTCCTCCTCCCTCTTTTATTGTACTAGGCACACTTATTTTTTGGGAGGCACATTTCTCCCAGACACGTGAGAGGAGAGGGCAGTTACCCACCTTGTGCATTCCCAAAACTGGAAATCCCGTGCCATGAGTTTTTCCTTCCCGAGAGTTTTCCTCTCTTCCCCTTCATCCCAAATGATGTGTCCCCAAGCACCCAGTTTCCCTCACCTCCATGAAGAGCTGGAGATGGTAGAAGGGAAGGCAGGTCCTCTTGGCCCTCCGCAATGATCCCATGCTCCCAGACCAGGAAAACAAGGAGCAGAGTTATGGGAGAGGCCCCTGAGAGAGAATGGCAGCTGGGCCCCATATCAAGAGTCCAGAGGGGATGCTGTCCCATGCTGGTGACTTTATCTGCCACTGAAACACCGTGTTTCTGTCCCCTAGGGCAGGCCAGGAGACATGGGACCTGCTGGCTACCAAGGAATGAAGGTACGTGGGGCTGCAGAGGTGGTTCAGAGGTGGGCCACGGGCTTTGTGCTGCCAGTGCTCTCATTCTCCCATTCCTCTCTCTCCCCTCCTCTCTAGGGTGACAAAGGAAGCCGAGGAGAAAAGGTGAGGACAGCGGGGATGTTTTGGGGGAGATCCCCGTGCCCCCCCTGCGTGGTTATCCTGGGCTGGCCCTGCAGCTGCGTGGCGTTGGGGTCTGGCCCGTGCCCCCACATCCACCCCTCCTGCTGGCACTGCCTGAGCCAGGAGCAGGGATCCGGTGAGATCCAGTGGTGTGCAGAGCAGTGGTGAATGCCTGCACCCTCAGACTGAGCTGCTGTGGGCACTGCACTGTGCTGGGGGGGGATGGATCTGCTCTGCTCATGGGGGTGTGACACCTCTCTCCTTCCCTCTGCAGGGCTCAAGAGGAGCCAAAGGAGCCAAGGTCAGCCTCTGCTTTTGCACCATTTATTTTTCTCTGGCTGGGGGTCTGGGAAGCATTGGGGATTCAGGAGTCACTTCATGGTCCTTGTTCTCTGTTTCAGGGTGAGAAGGGCAGGCGTGGCATCGACGGCATTGATGGCATGAAGGTAAATCTCTGCTCCAGGGCACTTTGCTTGGCCTGAGCACCCTGGGTTTTGCCCCTCCAAAACCATTGCGGGGCCTGGGGATGAAGCCTGTGGGGCAATGGAGTTCCCTCCTTGCAGGGTCATCCATCTGCCAGCCAGGGATGGGGCTGGAATGTCCCTTCCAGGGCTCTGGGATGATGGGCGGGGTCTTCCCATGAGTGTCACTCATTGGGGACCCCTGCTTTGCCCTCCTGACAGGGTGAAGCTGGATATCCTGGATTACCTGGCTGCAAAGGCTCCCCTGGATTCGATGTAGGTACCCTGAGGGTGCCCCTTGCATGCAAGTGAACAGCTCTGCCATAATGGTGTGTGGAAAGAGGGAATTGCTTGGAAATGTGCGATGCTTGTCCCAGGCATGGCCCCTCGGGAGTGACCCTGGGGGAGTCTGCCTGGTCCTTGCCTGAAGCTGTCCCAAGTTGCCCTAGGGCTGCCTGGGATGCAGCTCTGGAAAACATCATCCTGACTTTGCATTTCTCCAGCTTCCCTGCTTTTTCCATGCTCATGGGAGGACACTTTTGTGGTGGCACCAGTGTCACTGTGGTCTGGCCACAGCGGCTCAAAAACACCTTTTCTGCCATTTTCCTAACTGAGCTTCAGAAGTGTTTCAACAACACTCCTGGGTGCAGGAGTCCTTTCTGGCCATGTCCCTCCTGTCCATCCCAATGGGGAGCCACCTGCTAGGCCGCTGGGATGCTCGGTCTGTGACCAGATGGTGTCACCAGTCCAGGTTTCAGTGATGCTGCCTTTAATTTCAACAGGGAGCTCAAGGCCCGCCTGGACCAAAGGGAGATCCCGGTGCTTTTGGACCCAAGGGAGCAAAGGTGAGTTGCTCTGCCCAGCCTCACGCTGAGGAGGGGTGCTGGGGCCCCTTTTTGGCAGAAGGGAGAGGTGGAAATCCCTTGCATTGCTTGGGGCAAGCCTATCACAGGATCAGAATGGTTTGGATGGGAAGGGACCTCAAAGCTCAGCCACGGGCAGGGACAGCTTCCACTAGACCAGGTTGTTCCAAGCCCTGTCCAACCTGGCCTCTTCACTAGAGGATGGCCCCTATCATGCACAGAGTGCCCAAGGTTTGTGGGTGCCCACAAACCTGGCACAAGCATCCCTGAGACATCAGGGGAGTGCTGTGAAAAGGTGGCTTTCACTGGGAGTTGAGTAGCGAGGGATCTGCTGGCATGGGGAGAACACCACAACCCTGAAAGGGGCTTGGGGGGCACTGGGGCTCCTGAGAGCCTCTGTGCTGTGGGAGCTGAAATCCACTGCTGGATGCAGTCTCATGGTGCCTTGTGTTCTTGTGAAGGGGGAGCCTGGGGATGACGGAAAGCCTGGCCGACAGGGGATTCCTGGCAACCCTGGAGAGAAGGTGGGTGAGGAAGGGTCTGAACATCCTCTGATCTCTGTGAGAGGACCCCTGCTCCAGCCTGAGCTTTGAAGCAGAGCCTGCCCAAGTGTGCAGGGCTTTGCTCCAGCTCTGGCTGACTTCTCGTTTGCCTCCCTGTGCCTTGCAGGGCGCTCCTGGGAACCGGGGTGAGCCTGGACCAGCAGGAGAGACTGGTGACGAGGTGAGTCCTCTCTACCTGTAATACCTCTGTGCATGCTTGCTGGCCGTCCCCACGCCCTGACCACCCCTCTTGTTTCTCCACAGGGTGCTCCAGGTGCAGACGGTCCTCCTGGAGAACGGGTGAGTGAGAGCACCTCTGCCAGGCATCCCACCAGGGCAGGGGCTGGTACCCTCTGGAAGAGGAGGAGGTGGGCTGGGGCTGAGCCTGCTCAGAGGTGGGCAGTGAGGGAGGGCTTTGCCCTGCAGGGAGCAGGTCCTGACTTTGTGATGCCGCCCTCTCTTTGCAGGGCAGCAATGGAGAGAGAGGAGCGCCGGGCTCGCCGGGTGACCGCGGGCCGAGAGGACAGCCGGTAACTGCGCCCACAGGGCAGCTTTCGGCAGCTGCTTGCAAGCAGGGTGATGCTCAGGGCTGGGAATAGATGTCCAGTGGCTAACTCCACCAGCCCGTGGGGCCAGCAGGCAAGCTCAGTGCCTTTAGCTGCCAGTTTGGGAGGGAGCTGCTGTTGTCCCCAGGAAATTGCCCCTCTGTGCTGGCAGGTAATCACCAAACAGCCAAAATCCAGAGGAGAGCATGCCCAGCAAGCCAAGAGCAGGTGAACAGCTGGCAATTCCTTCCTCACAGCTGGGAAACCAGTTAATGGAGAGGAAAGAGCCAAGGTGTCCTGCTCTTGGGTGCTCAGGAGCTGCGTGGGCTACTGGCAGCTCGGGCAGGAGGGCACAGGTACCATCAGCAGCAGCAGGGCAGCATGCCTGTGTGTGGATGGAAGGGGGAACACTCTTCCCTCCCTTTCTGAGTGGGAGTCACTAGGAAAGTATGTTTCCAGCCTGCTGGCGTGAGTCATCAAGCGTGAGCGTGGGAGGGACAGGCAGGAGCCCTCAGCAGCCCAGGACAAACATGTGGCAAGGCGACAAGCCATGCCACACCTCACAGGGAGGGGCAAGGGGTGCTCTGTGCGGGGTGGGGGTGGTGGGAGCCAGGGCATTGCACAGCAGCATCCCATATCCCCATCCACCATCACAGCACTCACCCCGTGTCCCTGCAGCAGCCTTGGGGAGGGGGAGGCAAAGGTCTGCCTTGGGGAGGGGGCAGCTCTGTCAGGGGGCTTCTGGCAGCCTCCCCCTTCCTGTTTGCTGCTCGGGGAGCGTCAGGGGTGTGCAGGGCAGATGTGCAGGAGATGAAGGCGGGCCAGTGTCCTGCAGTTAAATTGTTCAGCAGGCCATGGGCTGCTTCCTTCCAGCTCCGAGTCCAAAGCACGAGGCTGTGTAACCTCGCCAGAAACGTCTTGGGGCCATTTGGAAGTTGTGTTTTATATTTGCTGCTTGGCTTCTGCATCTGGACGCCTCTAGGTTGCAAACAACAACAGCTTTAGGTCGCCTCTCAACTGCTTCCCTCAAATTCCCCTCTCCTCTGCCCCCCTGGCTTGCTCTCTCCTGGCCGTGGGTCTGGATGGGGAAGGTGCTGCAGAGCCAGCCTGGGTTTGGCAGGCACACTGCCCTGGTGGACTGGTGGAAGGCTGTTCAGTGGAAGGGAACTGAGCCATGTCCAGTCCCGGGGGATTTCCTTCTATTGGAACTGTTGGGGTGCAAAACCACCGAGACTCAGGTTTTCTGGGCCCTCCTGGGCTGTCAGTTCTCTGCAAACAGCCCGAACATTGGCAGTGAGAGGTGAGGGTGTCTCTCTCTTACTCTGTGGCTCATTCCCATGGAAATCCCCTTGGCTCCATAGGGATGGCAGGCTGCAGGAAGGATGCAGCTGCCCTGGAAGCTGTGCTCCTCTCCATGCAGACTGCCCAGGGCAGGAGGGGCTCTAGAAGAGCAGCCATGGGCGCAGAGTGTGGCTGGTTTGGGTCCAGGCCCAGCTCTGTGTACCTGCAGAAGAAAAATCTCTCCACGTTTTTGCTTTCCTGGCATAATACAGGCTTGAAAAATGTCCCCTAGAGGCAAGCTTCCTCTTGGGGCTATCTTCTTGCATTCAAGGTGGCCACGCTAGCCTGTCTTTATCTCCCTGCGTCTCTGACCGTTCCCTACTCAACTCCTGAGTCTGCCTCAAACCCCTGCCTGTTTGGGTGACTGCATTTCCATCCCGCTGTGGGTGCTGGGGCCCTGCTCCCCATTGCACACAGGTCCCTCTGCACCCACACCTGCTCCTCTTTGTGCTTCTCATGCCCTCTGCGTGTGCTTTCAGGGGGAGCCCGGACCACCTGGTGACCAAGGGCGGGAAGGACCCCTCGGACCACCTGGCGACCAGGTAGGAGCTTGGTTTAACCCTCTGGATCCCAGATGGAAGTGGCTGGGACAGCAGGGAGAGTGGGACAGGGGGTTTAACTGGTGCTACAGCATCTTGGGGCGACTTCTCAGCATCTTCCAGACCAGGAAGCCAAGCTGGTGAAGAAAGGCAGGGATTCCTGTGGGAACCCAGGGCCAAAAAAAAGGAGATTTGGCTGTTGGGCTGTGGGCAGAACAACCCGCACACCATTTCCCAATCCCATGGAAACAGGTGTCAACACATCTGACAGGACTGGAAACTGGCAAGCTGCAGCCACCCACAAAATGTTCAGGCCTGGGGCCAGAAGCTGCTCACCTCAGTCAGGGGTGTCAATGAGACATCTTCTGTTGGTGAGGATATCCTGACGTGGCCTCAGCGGTGTCCCTGACACCCCTGGCATCCTGCAGAGACAGCCTCTCCCAGAGCCAGCCTTCCTCAAGTCTGCTGGCTGCAAGGTGTGGCCCTCCAGCTTGTGCAGGGGTCTGCTTGTGCCTTGTGTGCCTCAAGGAAGAGAGCTCAGACCCCAGGGGCTTGCTGGAGAGCAGGGCTGGCCACCTCCAGCCTGAGGAAGGCTTCTGTCCTCTGCACAGTTGAAGGCTCTTTCTTCCCAGCTGGTAACTTTGGTCTGGGAGGTGTTGCTGGGTCAGTCTTTCATGGCCATGGCACCGATTGCAGTGGCCAACAGGATCTTTGCACCTGAGCAAGCACACTTTTGACATCACCCTTGGATGGGGCTCTGGGGGACAGCTCCCCTTCTACGCACACCGTTGGAGTTCTGATGGATCCCAAGATCCAGGGATGTATCAAGATAAACACTCCCACGCTGGCGCAGCAGGACTCCCCGAGAGGTGAAGCATGGAGGCCAGCGTGCAGACAAATGGGAGACAGCTTTTAAACTCCCTTCTGCTTGGCCAGCTGCTGGAGGGCCCTTGGAGGAGATCTGGAGTGCAGGCCAGCCACGAAGGGGTGGCTGTTACATTCCCATTGTCCCCAGCATGGGTGACATCCACATCAGTCCTGCCACAGCCTGGAGAGAGGCTGTGCTTGTGCCAGGTTTGTGCTTGCCTGGAGCTGGGCTTCCCTTGCACCTGCCTTGTGCCAGTGAAGAGCACCAAATCCCCACAGGAGGATTGTCCAGGTCCTCCTGTTCTGACATTGTGCGGATCCTGTAGCGGAGCTGAGATCCTGCAGTGGCCAAAGAGAGTCTGGCAGCATCCAGCTTGCTCAGGTCTCTTTTTGGGAGGTGGCCCTGGTGGGAAGGCAGCTCTTTGGGTGTGTGCATGTGACGATGCACTGATCAGTGCTGCAGGCTGGTGCCAGCTAAAGAGGCTGGAGCTGCTCTCTGTGTGGTGGAGGCACATTCCAGGTTCAAGGCAGGAGAAAGATCGTGCAGAAGGCAGAAATTTGAGGCGAGCGTGGCGGGGAGGCAGGCTGGGGTAGATCCTGCTTCCAGCCAGCCTTTCTTGTTGGGGAGGAAGAGGAGAAAGAATTGCCTCCCTGCTTCCACTGAGCCTGTGGGCCACCGGTTTTCCCTCCCCACTGCTGAACTTGAGGCAAATCCCTGTCAGAGAGGGAAGCATTACAAAAGCAGCACTGGTGCCTCCCCGGGCCAGAGGCTGCCCCAGCTCTCCCACCACTCCAGGGAGACTTGAAAAGCGAAGTGTGGATGATTTTTCCATGAGCTGAGGAAGAATGCTTGTGTTTGGCCAAATTAGAAATAAATGCGCAATTAGGTTTGGGTAAGAGTGAGACCTTGGCAAACACAAGTATTTTTCAAGCCGTGTTATCTGCAAGTTCTGGACCTTGGAGTGTGTTTCTCTTGGCAAGGGGAAAGTGCTCCTGCTAACCTGTGACTCCCTTTCATCCTGTTTCTATCTGAGAGAAGCTAAAGGGCAGCATGCTCTTTCCCTGGGCCTCATGGACAGGTTTGGTGGCCCTTCCCTCTTCCTGGCCACAGTGCCCGTCCCTTCTGTCGGGCCCTTGCACCCAGAGAAGCAGTGGACAAGATTTCCTCACCCAAACCCTGCGTCATCCATCATAAACTCCTCCAAGGCCGTGGGGGATTTGTGCTGGGCTGCTGCAGTGAGGACGAAGAGTGGCCAGCCAGTGAGCCAAGGGTGCCGTGGCTCCAGCCTTGGCTGCTGTGAAGGATCACAAGTTCCTGCCCTTCCTTCCAAGATTTCTCTCTTCTGGGCTTTTGTGCAGAAATAAGGTCACGTGCCTCGGAGCAGTTCAGTGCTCCACACTGTGCGATTTTAAGATTTCTGCGCCCACAAGGACACCTTTCCTTGGAAGAAGGGTGCATAACAGCATGTATGGGTATTTGACACCAGCTCTGCCTCCCTCTGTCCTCCCCATTGCCTGGGGAGTGGTTGCACACCCAGCTCCACATGAAATGCTGCCTAAACTTTTGGACCCATGGGCCAGAGCATCACTACCCAGCCGTTGTCCACCATCATCTCCCACCTCCTGGAAAGCAAACCCAAAACAAAGGGCTGTGGGCACTGAGCAGGAGGTGGAAGGGCGGCTCCCTTGGGCATCTGTGGAGCTCTCAGAGCAGAGAACCCTCCTCCTGCCTCCTCTCCTGTCTCCTGCAGTCTCTGGCCAGCCCTGCAGCTGGCGGCCTGAGTGGCAGAGTGACAGCGTTGGTCTGTTCCAGCACAGGCTGCCAGGGCTCTGCAGCCTCCTGAGGACAGAATCTCCCCAGAACAAGCCTGGCTGTGACCCAGACGTGTCCAAGCCTTGAGGCACGGGGGAGGTTTGTGTCACCTTCAGGGTGATGGGCTTGCACCAAGAACCGTCCCGTCCTCCAGGGACACCTCTGTCACGGCCGATGAGGTGCTACTGTGCCACCCAGCTGTGCTTTGATGCTGGAAAGCACCAGCCTGTCCTCCCTGATCCTCATCCCGCCAGGATGGCTCTGGGGGCCTCGGCTGCCACTGAAAGCACCCGATGTTCAGCCCATAACTGCAGCGTCCCACCTTGGCCCAGAAAGCTTTTGAGTTTGGTTCATGCTCAGCAGAGATACGCCTCCCACGGGCTTTTGCAGAGAAAATGGCAGAAAGGAGGAAAAGGAGGAGCCAGGCACAGCTCCTGAAGCACCTCCCTAGAGAATTAGCCCTCATCTATAGGTCCTTTCTGGGGCCGGCCGAGGTGGAGCTGACTCGCTGATGGGCACCTCTTACCCATCAAATCACAAAACAAAGGGACCAGCGCCTCGGGACAGGAGCGGCGAGAGAAACCCCCCGCCTTGAGAGAGCTCTCTGTGTTTCCCTAGGGTGAGCCCGGACCCCCAGGACCCAAAGGCTACAGGGGAGATGACGGCCCCCCCGGCAGTGAGGTCAGTGCTGCTTCATCATCGCTTCCTCTGCGGGGAAGGGGTGCAGGGACGAGCGGGAGGTGCTGCCCCGTCGGGCTTTCCCCAGAATCCCGTGGACACTCGAACCCTATTGCACCTGTTGGTACAAGCCTGGCTTCCTGGCAGACACATCGAGGTGTTTTCCATGGGTCCCTAAGGCCACAACTGCCTTTTTTGCCACCTCCCCCAGGGTATTTCTCGGAGAGGTTATAGGCACACCACAAACCACACAGCTTGCCATCACGGGAGCTGGGAGGATGCTCTCCGGGGGCAGCCACCTGAATCTGACACAAGGTTTGATCCCCAGGGCGGGGGGCAAGTGGAAGCCAAGTATTTCATAGAAATCCTAGAACAGTTTGGGTTGGGACAGACCTTAAAGCTCATCCTGTTCCACTCCCTGCCATGGGCAGGGACACTTTCCATGATCTCAGGTTGCTCCAAGCCCCAGTGTCCGGCCTGGCCTTGGACACTTCCAGGGATCCAGGGGCAGCCACGGCCACTCTGGGCAACCTGTGCCAGGGCCTCCCCACCCTTTGAGTAAAGAACATTTTCACATTTAATCTAAATCCTCACATTGCTCTTGTATAAGCAGAACACCCCCACAGCGGGCTTGTGTTGGTTGCCTCAGAAGTCATTGTCTTCCCAGCTCAGATGATGTTGTGCAGTGCTTGACTCCTTCTTCTGCCCCTTCCAGGGCCCAAAGGGACTGCCTGGAGCACCTGGGCTGCCTGGGGACCCTGGGCTGATGGGAGAAAGGGTGAGTGGTTCTGCTGGGGAGATAAAGTGTCCAAGGAGAGCAGGATCCTGCTGCCGTGCTGTCTGAGGGGTCTGCATTTCTTTATCTCACCCATGTCTGCCTTCCTTTCCAGGGGGAGGATGGTCCTCCTGGGAATGGCACAATTGGATTCACAGGTGCCCCAGTAAGTTTTTTTTTGTGCTGCCTGGAAACTGTAATACCAGCATGTCCACTTGTCCAACCTAACATGCTTCCTTTTCTCCATCCCCAGGGACAGCCAGGAGACAGAGGCAACCCTGGCATTAACGTAAGTGTGCTGCTTCCTCGGCCACCCAGCACCTGCCCTTGGTGCTGGTCTGGGGCACTTGGAGCTTCTCCATCAGCTGCGTGGTGGCATGGGCTCCCTTGAAGCAACCTGCTCCTCCAAAACCTTCTTTTCCCTCTGCCCACCTCTCCCTGCAGTGGATGCTTCCAGTGGAAGTGTCCTGCTGTGGTTGTAACACCCAAAGGCAGCAGCCTGGGCTGGGTGCTCTTCACTGAAGCAGTCCCAGAGCAAGAGTTTGGGGTTGGGAGTGTCACCCAGGGGAGCTGGACGATGCTATGTTGGGGGCTTGATTTAGTGGTGGGTTAATGGTTGGACTCGACCTTAGAGGTTTTTTCCAGTCTAAACAATTCCATGATTCTGTAGCAGTGAAAGCCACTGAAGAAGATCTCTCCATCAAGAGCACTGAAATCTGGCACTGGGTGGCCCATGTGCTGCTCTCCTGCCCTGTCCCAAGCCAGCTTTCATGAGGTCACCACAGGCCAGCACCAACCTCACCACGCTAACAACAGCCAGTCAGTCACACAGCAGGCTCATACATGCTGTTTTTCAGGGAACAAAGGGCTATGTCGGACCTAAAGGTGATGAAGGGGAAGCTGGCGACCCTGGAAATGATGTGAGTAACCTGTGCAATTGCTGGACCCTCTTTCCCTGTGAGCACAGTGCAGGAGCCTTGGGCAGCGATGGGCCAGAGCCCATCAGACTTTGTGAATCTTCAGCCTTTTGCCTTTGAGCAGTGACTGATGGATAGCAAGGGCAGCTCTCTCCAGGTGTTCATTTTGTGTCCTACAGCTGGCAAACCTCCGCATTTGTTAGGCTGAGGTGGGCTTTGCGTGCTTCCAGGTGGCACTGATGATTGATGGCACTGGTGATCTGAGCTTCATTGCTGCCCAAAGGAGGGAGATTCCCCCAGTGTCCCTTCCAAGTCCTCATTTAGCTGGGTACAGCAACCTCAGATAACACTTCAGTGGTGAAGCAGGGCTGATCAGACATCTGGAGGGAAAAGTGCTGCCCCCTGACACACACAGATTCGTGAGTTCTGGTTTTGTTTTCATTCTAGAACCTCACACCTGGGCCCAGTGGCATCAAAGGAGCAAAGGGCTACAGGGGACGTGAAGGTCCCCCGGTAAGTAAGGATCCTGACAGGGTTGGCCCCATTCCATCCATCCCTCCGTCCATCCCTCCATGCCCTGGGTGCTCTGGGAGCAACACCAAGCCATGGCACACCTTGTGTGTGCTCACTGCCTTCCCACCTCGGGGTGCCTGGCACATGTGGAAGTGGATCTCCTCCTTCCATCTCTGTGCAGCGCCAGGGCATCATGCAAGCAAGCAGATGTCCCTGCTCCAAGCCCAGTGCAGGGGCCAGCAACCAGGAAGCCAAGAGGCTTTTCACAACTCTTTCATTGCCTGGCAAGGTATCATCAGAGTACACCACAGATAGGACTGACTGCTCCTCTAACTCCTCTCTCTGTGCTTCTGTCTGACAGGGACCACCAGGACCCGTGGGGCCTCCAGGACCAGATGTGAGTGGGGCAGGGTTGGGGTGCTGCTTGCTGGCCTGCTCTGTGCATCGCTTTAGCTGTTAATCAAGCTTTTTTTCCCTCTGTTTGCAGGAATGTGAAATCTTGGACATCATCATGAAGATGTGCTGTGAGTATCCCTGTAGCTCTCCTCCCGCCCTGCTCAGTGCCTTGCGAAGCAGGAGGCAGCTGAGCTTCCCCTGTCCCCAGGCAGGGGAATGCCACCCGTGGGCATCTCTCCCCTTTCACGAGTCACAATTAAGTCCCCTTGACCCAGGGACCTCCAACTCCATCTCTACAGTAGCTCATACAACTTTGTCTCACTTGTACTTGGCGCAGACTGGTTTGTCTGGGGTTCTGTACAGGGAAAATATGAAGCAAAGTTGTGGAAAGTCCTTGAGCGGCCCATTTTGCAATGCTCTTTTTTTCCTAAATGTCATGGTCTAATATTCCCCCCTGGAAAAGAGGGGCCTGGTTTGGGGTGTCCTGCCATGGGGAGAAGCAGCACATATGTCCTGTAGAGGATTTCTGGCCCATGGCCAGTAATGAAGTGCTGGAAGGACACAGGGTACTTTGGGGAACTGACTCTGAGCTCTATACTCTGGTGATTTACTTAGCTTTTATTTTCACTTAAATAAGAACACATCAGTGTATGCAGAACCAGCTCTGCTGTGTGTGGTGCTCCATGTCAGGGCATCACAACCTGAAACAGGACAGAATCTGGGTATTTCAAGTGGGAGGGAAACCTCCCTGAGCTTGGATTGTCCAGGCCAGGTGTCTGTGGGTTTGCAGAGGCACAAACCTGCAGTCTGCATTAGGGTGTGAAAAACCCTTTTGTCAAGCATTTTAACATTCTCTCTTTCTCTCCCTTTTCCTCTAGCTTGCTGTGGTGAGTGTTACTTGGCAAAGTTGCTCTGCAAACATTTGCTAGTCCTTCTCCTTCCTTGCACCCCTCCCTTTCCCTGCTCCTTGCCTTCTGCTATGGAGATGGAGTGAGAGCCCGTGAGGGATAACCAGGCATGAGCCAGGCAGGGGAGGGCAGGAAGCAATCCCTGAGGGTGCCACACGGATTAGAGGCTGATGTGGCTGAGTCCTGCAACTGGAAAATGGTTGTCAAGATGCCCTGTGCCAGCAGGGTGGATTTTGTCCACCCTTTTTGCAGTTGGGATGTCTGTTCTGGACACACTGTGGATCTAGCTCCATCCTCTTCCTTCCAAATCCTGTGCTGGTCAGCAAAGGAATGTGCTGGGCTTTTTTCCCTGCTGTTGCCCTGATAGGTTGGGTTTGCAGTCCAAAAGTGTGAAGGGAGAGCCAAGAGCACATGATGTTCTTCAGCTGTGAGAAAGAGGGGAGCAAGCTGAGTCAGCCTCCTCCAGCCCACCAGTGTCACCTCTGTCCTGCTGGGCTGGGTGAATGGAAGAAGTGAGAAGGCTTATGAGGAAATGGGTTATGGGATAATTACTGGGTGGCTTAAGGGTACTCACAGCCTGGAAATACCACATGTCTTATTAGGGAGCAAATGCACGTGGAAAAACTTGTAAACTGGCTCTCAAGTCTCCTATGCAGCTATTTTTCTGCACTGTTTTACCCTGTGCTTTGGGGGTGGATGGGGCACAGGCACCCAGCTGGGCAGGGCTGCAGCAGGCATCAGCTGCTTCCTTTGGAAATGCCTCCCTGCAAAACACATCCCTCCCCTCCTGTGCCTTGCTCCAGAGTGCACCTGTGGTCCCGTCGACCTCCTGTTCGTGTTGGACAGCTCGGAGAGCATCGGCCTGCAGAACTTCCAGATTGCCAAGGACTTCATCATCAAAGTCATCGACCGCCTGAGCAAGGACGAGCGGGTCAAGGTGAGATTTCCACTCGGTGCTGTGATATCCTTGTGTGCACTCACTTATTTTTCACTGCAAGCAGGAAAATGGGGAAATGCTTCCACTCCAAGAAGCCTCCACCAGGCTTGGCTTCAAGCTGGGGATGGGTCTTCAAATTCATAAAGTGTTGGAGATTAGACAGCAGTTTGTTGCCCCAAAATAGTAATTTCTCTCTTTTTGGGCAAAGAGGCTCTTTTTCCTCCATGTCCCAGAGCAGATGGCTCCTTGAGCATTCAATCAGCCTGATCAAGCAGTGTCTCAGTCTCATCCTTGTTCTGATGAGCATTTCAGGTGTCTGGAGTGTGTTGGAAGTCTCTGATGTCCAGTCCTCACGCTTGGGTTTAGGTCACCAGTTAAGCACTGTACTAAAAATGACCCCTGCAGCCCAAACACAGCAATACTGTCCCCATAATGAATCTTTCAGTCTGAAGAGGGACACAAATTCTTGCTGTCCTTCCTAACTGCTCTTTGGTAACCTGCTGTGTTTTACTTACCTCTGTGATTTTGAAGGGCTGTTGGGAGTCCAGACTCTCCTGAAGGGTATAACCAGCCACATCTAAAGCACATAGTCTGCTGTTGGATACTTGTGTGGTGGGCATACATGGGGTTTTTTGGATGGCAAAGAGCCAGAAATATGCAGAAAAGGTAGAGCTGGGCAGCTAAACCGCCGTGGTGGAAGAAAATCAGCAGTCTTGGAAACAGATCTTCTCATGGAACCATAGAATCCCCTGAGTTGGAAGGGACCCAAGGATCAAGTCCAGCTCCTGACTCTGCCCACAGGACAATCCTAAGAATTCTACCATGTGCCTGAGAGTCCAATGGCTGCTGTTGAGAACCCTGAGCTGTGAGATCTAGGTTTGGGTCTCCTTTCACTCACTGACTCACCAAATTGGTCCCAATGTGCATCCCCTCCTGGTGGCACTCTGCCTGCCTAGAATAACGCAGAAGAGAAACATCAGAGCCTGCCATGAAGGCACTCAGGAGAAACCATCAGCAGGATTCTGAGCCTCTGGGTTCCCCTGAGGTACCTGCCCCTAACCAGTTTCTGTTCTGTCCCGCAGTTTGAAGCTGGGGAGTCCCGTGTGGGCGTTGTGCAGTACAGCCATGGCAACACGCAGGAGCTGGTGGCCATGGGGGATGCCAACATCGACAACATTGGGGCGCTCAAGCAGTGAGTCTGTGGGGTCTGACCCAGGGACACCTACTCACCCCTCCAGCCTCCACCTCCAGGCCAGCAATGATCTAAATGTCCTTTGGTGGAAGGTAGTGGCTGGTGGCATCAGAAGTGGTGCTGAGGCTAAGGAGCCGGCCAGTTTTCCACCCAAGTCCCCACGCGGGGGTGTCTGCCTGCTCCCGAGCCGTGCTCTGGCTCCTCCAGTACCCATGGGCAGGGCTGGCAGGCTCACTGGTGTCTGTCCTTGCAGGGCAGTCAAGAACCTGCGGTGGATTGCGGGGGGCACCTTCACGGGAGAGGCCCTGCAGTTCACCAAGGACAACCTGCTGCGGAGGTTCACCTCTGACAAGCGCGTGGCCATCGTCATCACGGACGGGCGCTCCGACACCCTGCGGGACCCCACCCCGCTCAACTCCCTGTGCGACGTCACCCCGGTAAGGGCACGGGGGACCTGCCAGGCTCTCTGGGCATCCCCGGTGTCCTTGCTACACAAGGCCAGGGCAGAGGGGCACAGGTGTCACTGGAAGCACTCTCACAAAGTGGCAGGCACCCGCAGTTATGATTGCATTAGGTGAACGAACGCATCCAGTGATGGGCTCGAACTTCCCCGCAGGTGGTTTCCCTTGGGATAGGTGACATTTTCCGGAACCCTCCAAACCCAGATCACCTGAATGACATCGCTTGTTTAAGCAGACCAACCCGGCCAGGACTGTCCATTCAAAGGGATAACTACGCCGAGCTCCTGGATGATACCTTCTTGCAGAACATCACCTCGTACGTCTGCCAAGGTGGGTGAAAGGCGGTGGTAGGAGGCAGTGGGAAAGGTGGTGAGGGATGCAGAGTGCCCTTCCTTGTGTCCCCCTAGTCATGCTCTTAAGCAGGTGTGAGGGAAGAGAACAGAGATGAAATCTAGTTACATACGGGACACGGGCATCTTGTTTCTCAGAATACTTTGTGGTCAGGTCCATGTCCTCACCTGCTGCACGACATGTCTGTCCACACCATTTTTCATGCACCATTATGGCCTTTGCAGAGGTGGGGAAGGTGGGTGTTCACCTTCCGCAGGTGAACTTCTGTCCCTTCTGTAGCTCTGTGGGATAGGTGGTTTTCCTGGCTGACCTGGTGACATTAATCTCTCTTATTCTCTTAACAGAGAAGAAATGTCCTGACTACACCTGCCCAAGTGAGTATTGACCCCCAATGCCACACTGAGGGGCTTGTGGGTGCTGTGATGGGGGAAGTGGGAGTTTCTGTTTGTGGGGATGCACAGCTTGGGCACCTCTTGCAATGGGGAGAGGCTCCTGGGCTGGAGAGGTGAGCAGGATCCATCAGACACTCTCAGGGTTTCTCACACACGCACACACCAGCCCAAAGCAGCTGGGGAAAAGCCTTAGGTGGTTGTTTCTCTGGCATCTCAAACCTAGAGAGGAGCCTGTGAAAAAGATTGTGGCCCTCCCAGGTTTTAGCTACTGACCTCATTACCTACTTCCCCTATCTAGTGGTGGGAGCGCAAGCAAAATCAGCTCTGTGGCAGGGCTAATGGAGAAAGGTGCTTGAAAAGTGAGTACAAACCTTACCTTCCAGTAAACCCTCCTGGGTTTAATGGAATAAATCTCTGAGTCAGAAGCATATTCAGTCCTCAGAATTTCCATGGAAAGAAGGAAGGCAAGGAGAAGGATGAAGTGGTTCCCCAGACACGCAAGGAGAGCCACCGTATTTAAACAAGAGTCACTAGATTATCTCAGCTAGATAAACATGCAGCCTATCCTAAACCAAATAAAAGAAGGAATGAACGGGTGAAAAGATGAGTGTAGAGGACAGTACTGGGGCAGGGGAAAGAAAACTGGCACGAGTGGATATTTCCTGAGTCTGACAGGAAGCCTGTGAGACAGCCGGTGACTCCATCGGCTTTCCATAGAAGAGCCAAAGTGTAACGAGCCCTGGACCTTTCCCCTTGCAGTCACCTTCACGGGGCCAGCAGACATCACGCTGCTGGTGGACAGCTCCACCAGCGTGGGGAGCAAGAACTTTGAGACCACCAAGCAGTTCGTGAAGCGGCTGGCGGGGCGGTTCCTGGAGGCCGGCAAGCCCGCCGACGACTCCGTGCGCGTCTCGGTGGTGCAGTACAGCGGCCGGAACCAGCAGAAAGTGGAAGCTCAGTTCCAGTACAACTACACGGTCATTGCCAAGGCCGTCGACAACATGGAGTTCATGAACGACGCCACGGACGTGAACTCGGCCCTGCAGTTCGTCACGGAGCTGTACCGGCGCTCCGCCCGCGCCGCCGCCAAGAAGAGGGTGCTGCTGTTTTCTGACGGGCACTCCCAAGGGATCACTGCCAGGGCCATCGAGAGGGCTGTGCAGGATGCACAGAAGGCTGACATCGAGATCTACGTGCTGGCAGTGGGCAGCCAAGCCAACGAGCCCAACATCCGTGTCCTGGTCACGGGGAAGAGTGCGGATTACGACGTGGCCTACGGGGAGCGGCACCTTTTCCGCGTGCCCGACTACACCTCTCTGCTGCGTGGTGTCTTCTACCAAACTGTCTCCAGGAAGATAGCTGTTGACTGAGCATCTGGGTGGGTTTCTGCCAAGGGCATAGCTGCTTCTGTCTCGCCTAAAAAGGAAAACCAACCAAGCAAAAAAAAGTTTTAATGGTATTCTTGACCAACCTGAGGAATTCACATCTGTGCAGATAACCATAGTGCCACAGCCTGGTTCAACGTAGTCCCCTCCCTTCTCCCTGTGCTGCATCATCTGTGTCTCTATTCTGTTAGCCTCAAATTCCCTTGCTGCCCATGACTGCCCTCCCTCCCCACAGCAGGAAAACACAAGCACACCTAGCAATAAGCCATCGGAACACAAATACCAACCTCATCCCACTGTGTTTTTGCCAGGAAAGAATCAGGATGAGGACTTTTGTACTACTAAGATCTAGACTCCTCTCTTAAGGCTGATTATGCTCTTTTTAGCAACCTTTTTTTTTTCATTTTTTAAAATTCATTTCCTTCTCTCTTTCATACATCTGTTGAGCACTTGCCCAGCTCATGATGATCCTAACCTAATGCTGTGCTTCAAGTGAAATATTCACACTTTAGCAAGCTTTGAGAGGGGATCGCTGTCACAGCTGGCAAGTTTGGTTCCTATCTCCCATGCCTGGGGAGGAGGGAGAGCTGGACTGCACTACCCAAGCTGTGTGCAAGCATCTCTGGCCTCCAGGGCCAGGGGGTGGGACACTCACTTCCCAGGGCTGGGGTAAAGGTGGGTGGTGGAGCATCTCTTGGCACTGACGCTCCCATTCAGGGCAGGGAGGCTGGGCACCGACCAAAGGAAAGGTGGGCAGCAGCCTTTGGGGAGGGGGGAAACCCTAAAAGAAGTTACAAAACTGCACTCCTTCACTTACTGATCTCATGGTCCTACAGTGAAACCAGGAACCTCGTGAATAACCTGATGACTTGTTTTATGGTTCAAGCTCCATTCTGAAAATCTCTCTGAGCCCAGTTAGTGGGATATTTTTAATTTTTTATTTTAAAAGAGCCAAGCTGACTAATTCCCAGCAAGCTCTCTCGGAGTACTGTTTCTATAGGACCACCTAGGAGCTAGGCACCTGGGGCCTAGGGAAACCCACTAACTGCACTATATGTTGAATTAAGGCCTCATCCTCAGCCCAGCAATGTCAAGGGAAAGGCTCCCATCATCTCCCAGGGT
This sequence comes from Chaetops frenatus, assembly GCA_013400775.1. Classification (NCBI taxonomy): domain Eukaryota; kingdom Metazoa; phylum Chordata; class Aves; order Passeriformes; family Picathartidae; genus Chaetops; species Chaetops frenatus. The sequence goes on from VZTR01004385.1 coordinate 107,740, forward strand.
CTTTGACTCACACTCTGCAGATATATTGACAAAGGTGCTATCACTTATGTGGGTGATGTGGGCCCTTGGTGTTTACACAGTTGTTTCCGGGACCACACTGAAAATGTGGTTTGGCTGGGTGAGATTTTGTTTCAGCGCTTCCATTGGTGCTCTTGCTATGAATTCATGCACTTTGGAGAAACCAACAGCGACTGCCAGGTATCAGGCACCCCAAACTCTTTACTTTGTATCCAAAACCCCATTGTACCAGTTAGTTTTATCTTATGCCTGTGTTTTGCTAAAATTGTCCACTTTGGAAATTTGTCAAATAAAATTGTTTTCCACAGTCTCTTTGGGTGTTTGTCCAACTTGACTTCCTCCCTCCCAGAGATTGATTTTACATCCTAAGAGATCTCTAAAAGGTCCTTGGGGGAACTCCCAGGCCCACACCTCTGTGTCCCGGGGGTTGTCACAGCTTTTTACTGCGGATTCATGCAAAGTCAGTTGCTCCCCAGACAGTGGGGACATCAACAGGACATTGTCTCACGTCCTCCTCTTAGTCATGCTGCCTCCATCTCCTTGGAGATGCTGCTTGTTGGGCTCCCTGCAGTGCTGGGGACACCTCACTCACAGCTGGAAAGTCTGAGGAGCAGCCCCGGGGCGGCTCTGCAGGTGGCAGCTGTTTGTGTCAGACCTCCTGCCCTCCTCTCCATGGAAAGTCAGGAAAAAAAACGCCTTCACATTTGCCCTAAGAAAGGTGGTTTTTGTTACAGCTCAAGAAGTACTTATTAATGGCTTGCCACAGTCCTTGGCATGAGTCAGGCATGGAGGAGCATGATAGGGACAAGCCCTTGGGCTACACACTTGTGTATCCCTTGGGCCCAGGGATGCCCAGCCTGCAGGATGGGCTGCTGCCAGCAGGAAGGGGTGGGGAAAGGGGGCTTCTTCCCACAGCCTGCTGTGTGTTCCCCCTCACATCCCACCTGGACCATGTGCAATGCAGGGATGCAAAAGGCAGCCGGAGAAAGATCTCCCTGCCTTTGGGCTGGTTTACAGCTTTTTGCTAAAAAAAGGCAGGTGGCAGGAGGGATCTTTCCTGCTTCTGTTCATTTTCCCCCTCCACTCATACCCTAGCACGTTCCCTCTGCAGGAAGGAGTAGAAGATCGCAAACCACCTAAACCATGTTAGGTTCTGAGCCTCAGTTCTGAAGTGTTTGTCGGTTTTCCCCATGAGAAAAAGATAAGTGTTCCCTTTAAATTCCAGTTTGCCCAGAAGAAACAGAACTTTAACCAGAACCGGGTGGCAAGCTGGCTTTCCCAGGAGACAGGGACCAGCAGGAATTTTTTCAGAAGTGCCCAGTGCCTTGTGTTTAGCAGTGTTGCCTTGCCTCTCCCCACTGTTGTACACTGCTCAGGTAGGACTGTGGAAGCCCTGCCAGGTGTTTGGGACAAAGCTGGCCCTGATATGCTGGACTTAATTTGTCTTCAATTTCTGGTGATATTCACTCTCCTCTTTTCAGTCTCAATTTTTGTGCTTCCATTACAGGGAAGGTCAAAAATGCCTCTGCCTGCGGGCCTGCTTTGTTAAACTTCAGATGTTCTCCAGATGTTCAGCGAGGGGGTTTATGTAACAACAACAGAATTTGGGCCACATTTCTCTGTTTTCCTCTGACTAAATGCTCCTCGTTTGAGGCAATGCTGATTCACAGCCCTTCATAGGAAGGTGATGGCTGGGGAAGAACTGGATTGCTGAGACTGCTTTACCAGTGTGGTGGGACTCCTAAAACACATACCCAGCTGCTCTGGGATGAGTTGGAACTGCATGTTTAAGAGCCTTCCCCGTGCCTACGACTTTCCCAAGCAGCAGAGATCTGTTGCCTTGCCTCTCTTGGCTGCGACAGCCAAATAACTGAGTGTTCAAATGCCTCCTGCTCTTCTGTGGTTTGCGGCTTGCTTTAGCTTGTATTCCCAAGAATGTTTTAGTGTAAGATATGCATTATTTAGTCCATTTGAATGGCTTTTCCCCTTAAAAGAAGTACTACTTTCTGAGGAGAAAAAAATCGTGGGCAAACCGTAGAGAAAAGACTGTAACCTATTAAGAAATACGGAAACAGGGAGTTGATACACAGAATTAATTCTCAGCAAACTCAAGGCCATGGAGGAAGACAGTTCCCTCCCTGCCCTCAGCACACGCTATCATCCTCATCCTCATTATCCTCTCTATCCAGGTAAAGGGTTTAGGAAGCTGATGGCCTCCCGTAATGTTGTGTGGGATGAAGCGTGGTGCAGCTCTGGGAGACTTACATGCAGCAATTTTAGCTCTTGCTAATTCCCATCCATAATTAGGTCACTTAGATTTTAGGGACCTATGTAATATTGGACTAAATAAGTTGTTATGGTCTGGCTAGGCTGAGAAGACTTTAATTAGACAAACAATTAATTTTTCTTATCTACACTTAACAGTCCCTTCCCTGGTTGTCTGTAGCTAAGCCCACAGGCAAAGACAGATGCTCTACCAGGGTCTTGCCCCTCGAAATTTCTCCTCATTGTTTTTAAGAAGATCAGGCTGGATCCACAGTGTAAGTTTTCTATGCATTTCCACTGAAAATGTATATTGTATCAGCAGAGATTCTGCAGGATGTATTGCAGGAGGGGGACTGCAGCCAAGTGGGCCTCACCAGGAAGGTGAGATGTACTCCTGAACACAATAAGGGCCACTGTTGAATTTCTATTTCCTAATTTTTCTTGTTTCTTTCCATTTCTTACAGGTGTGGTCGTCCCTGTCACACATGGAAACTACAGAGCTGCTCCCAGGAGCACACTGGGACAGTGACATGGCCCTTCCAGTGAGGATTTGGAATGCATGGAATGATTTATTCCCCTGAAGTATTGATTCAGCCCTTCCACCTGCCCACAGCCTGGGCAGAGCAGTGCTCCTGGTCCCATCCATCTCTGCAGACACCAGCAGGAAACATTTCTCAGCTTTTTCATCCCTGTGAAAGTGTTGGTGTTTAACGTCCAAGCTGCTGAACCAGACAAAAACGCAGCTGGGGTATCTCTTCTTGATGGTAATATATTAAAAAGGGAAAATGGAAAGAAGTAGCAGAAGCTGGAGGCAAAGCAGATCCTTCCTACCCTTTAGCTCATACATCTGGAGAATTTTTTTTTTTTTAAATTTCTTTTTCTTCACTTTTGTTTATGGCACTTTATAGAATCATAGACTCATAGGACAGCTTGGGTTGGAAGAAACCCTAGAAATTATTTTGTTCCAAACCCCTGCCATGGGCAGGGACAACCCCCACTAGACCAGGTTGCTCCGAGCCCTGTCCGACCCTTGAACACTTCCAGGGATGGGGTGTAAATAACTCTTCTTTGTTCTGGATGCCTCTAAAAGTCTTGGGAGATAAACTGTTTCTTGAGATGAATCTCCTAGAGGGGAAAAAACCATGCAAGAAACTTTGAGGACCACCTATTGTTACAAAATCATCTGATTTTACTGCACAAAGCTGTAGCAGTCTTGGTACAGCCACAGAATTCAGCCCCTGCTGAGGAACTTTTTTTTTTTCCGTAATCTAGTGGCCACAAAAAAGATGCTGCCTCATCAAACTCAGGTTTCTTTGCTCACCAAGGCATGAGGAGGTCATTAAGCCCATTTTCTGCCTTTAAGGTATGTTTTACCCCCCCCACAGGTCATGTTCCTCCTTCCCTCGTGGAGTTATTTATCAGCTGAGGTCTCTTACTCGTGTTTTCTTTTTTCTCTTAGGACCTGACACACAGTTCTTGTTTTAGGTGTCAAAAGCCTGCAGGAGCACAACAAGGTCAGGCTATGGCAGAAAGTCCAAAGGCTTGTTCCTTAATCTTGAGCCCTCTACCCATCATAAAGGTGGCGTTGGGACATGGCAAAGCCATTCCATGAATCAGATTAAAAACCCAAACTAGACTTCTGGCAAGAATAATCTCGAGACAATTTGTTTTGCACCGTTGTCCTGGAGACTGGGAAGGGATTAAGTCACAAATTGTCTGTGCACAGGCAACCTTTGAGGAAGGCAACCTCTTGTTTTACATGTGGATCAGTAGAACGCAGCTGGAATTATCCTCAGGCTTCTGCCAGCCAGCAGCAAATCATTTTTGAAGCTGAAATCTGACCTGTTATCCTGGAAAATATGAGCCTCAGAGAGCTCCCAATCACAGAGGGGGGCCCGGGAGAGGCTTGACAAGAGGAAATAAATAGCATCCTTCCACAGAATGAAGCTGAGGAGGAGAGACAGCCTGCCAGACCTCGTGGTGCCCACGTCCCTCAGATGTGCCCTTCCTGGAAGAGGTGGGATGGAGCTTGGAGCAACCTGGTCTAGTGGAAGGTGTCCCTGCTTATGTCGGCGGGGTTGGAACAAGATGAGCTTTAAGGTCCCTTCCAATCCAAACCATGGAGCCAGTCCTTTCTCGAGATCATCCCTGAATCTGCTTCATTCTTTCCTTTCACTGAGGATGCTCACTGCTGGCTGGTGGGCCAAAAATCACTAGAAGTTGGTAGCTTATTGCTAATCCCTCCTTGCCCTTTGCATGAGGGGTAATGCCCTTTGATGTCCTTCCTGCTTTCCAGAAACAAACTTTTCTAGTGTTAGGAGTGGGGAGATTAACTCCTGCTGCCACATTAAACCTCAGATGCTGTTGCACACCAGAAGGGGAATTCTGCCATGTCAGAAACACCTCTCCTGCAGTCAGACCGAACTGAACCAGCCCACCTGCACCATGCTGCAACCCAACCGTCTCAAGGCCAGCCTTGGCAGCCAGAGTCTTTGCACGGAGGGCAGCCAAGGTTTCAAGACATGTCCTGCACGTGAAAATATATTTGCATTCTATAGAAGCTCCCTTCACCTCTGCTGCTGCTGCCCCAGGCCTGGCCTGAGGCAGTGGCAGGACAGGCCGCAGACACTGTGGGCCTGAGGGCGCCATTTTGGAGGCAGGCGTCTCCTCACAGCACAGGCCTGGTGTAATGAGACCCCAAAGACCCTTGAATGTGATTCTAAGGTTGCTCCCTTCTGTTTTTCTCTGTCTTTCTTTTCTCCTGTCCTCACAGCCAAATCCCATTCCCCCCAGCTGGCATTTTTCATGGCTTAGGTGGGGCAGGAGTAAGCAGGAATAACATACGTCCCTCAGTTTTCAGTGCTCCAAAAGCAGGGGGAAAGGTGTATGTGTCAGGGCCTGTTTGCCATTTGATTCCTGACTTGGCTCTAAAAAGCAGTCCAAACCTTCGTAAACATGGAAATGCTTGTCTATAACTTCTGAAATCCCTGCAAATCCATCTCTTGCCCCCAAAAGAATTGAAACCCTCAGGAACCACAGTGTGTTTTCTCTTTCGTCTGAGTCGTGCTTAATTCTGGATAAATGGGAAGTTCAGCCTGGATTATTTCTCTGGATTTCTGCTAGCACCACCGATGGTAAAACTATCCCTGCACAAAATGTCATGTTTTGGTTAACATGAGGGCTGAACACAGTTACACACGGTATTTTCCTCGGAGCTTGAAGTCCTTGAGATTTTTCAAGGCAGCTTGTAAACCCAGCATGTTGCTTTTCTAGGGCAAGCCCGTCCCTGGTAAATCCCGGGCCATGAGCTGCACACTGCAGTTTTTCCTGGCTCCAAGAGCCAGAAGCACTGGGCACGTACCGAACAGGACGCAGCCGAGGGCGGCTGGATGAGCCCCATCTGGAGCTCCACAGCTCCTTTGAAAAGTGTGTCAAAAGGAGTCTGGCACGCAGGGGAAATGAGAACATGTGGCAGATTACTGTGCCTGAAACCAGCCGTCCCCACAGCAGCCTGGGATGTGCCTGGAGGCACAGCAGGGTCCTGCTGGAAGTGCCATTTACTGCCAGGCAGGAACAGGCTGTCCTTGCACGGGTTTCCCCTCTGCAGCAGCCCTGGGCCTCACAGCTGCTGGGGAATGTTCAAAGAAGGGACTCCAACATGAGAATGGGGAAGGGGAAGCTGACTGAGGAGCACCTGAGGTCACTTGGTTTGTTCAGCTGGAGACTGAGGGGAGACCTCACTGGGATCTGCAGCTTCCTCATGAGGGGCAGTGGAGGGGCAGCACAGATCTCTGTGATCAGTGACAGCACCCAAGGGAATGGCTGGAGCTGTGTCTGCAGAGGTTTAGGTTGGATATCAGGAAGAAGTTCTCCCAGAGGGTGCTGGGGCACTGCCCAGTCTTCCCAGGGAATGGTCACAGCTCCAAGGCTGCCAGAGTTCCAGGAGTGTTTGGACAATGCTCTCAGGGATGCACAGGGTGGGACTGTTGGGGTGTCTGTGCAGGGCCAGGGGTTGAACTCGATGATCCTTGTGGGTCCCTTCCAGCTCAGGATATTCTATGGTTCTGTGACTCTGTGATTCTATCAAACACAAATGGAGTGGCTCCACTCCTCATCTTCACACAGGGATTTGGGATTTCCTGTAAATCCAGGGTTCCTTGGTTTCACATTGTATGGGTTTTTTGCAGGGCCTGGGGAAGCCCCTTATTGATGTGGCAAGACATGGCCAAAAACCACTCTGATTGTAGATGCTCCATGACTGAATGGTGAGTCAACCATGGCATAATCCAGGCGTTGCCACATCCCAGGAGCTGTCTCACGTACTTTGAACAAGGTAGTTGAAAAAGATATTTGAGTAATACTTTTTGTTTGTGATGTCTGGTGGGTTGTTAGGTAAAGACAAGAGCTGAAAAAATATTTTGGGAGATATTTTGATGGTGGGGTGCTGCAAAACAAAAGAAATTAGCAGTTAGCCCAGGACCAAGACTGTGGCAGACATGAGAACAGAACCTCTCTCCTGTGATTCCTGTATGCAACAGATTCTGTCAAAGCAGGGCCAAGAAGTGAACATGTCTGGAGTGAAATTGTCCAGAGCTGTGATAGACAGGTCGGAGGATGACAGACTGGTCCATACAAGTCACCAGTTGTAAAGGGGGCCCTGGTGGCTGCTCCAGAAGGGAATGGCTCCTTAGAATCCTAAGAGTTCACACCACCCTTTAGCTCTTGTAAAGTGTTATGTATTAGGAAGAAATATTAGGAATAAGTTCTTCACTCAGAGGGTGGGGAGGCCCTGGCACAGGATGCCCAGAGAAGCTGTGGCTGCCCCTGGATCCCTGGAAGTGTCCAAGGCCAGGCTGGACAGGGCTTGGAGCAACCTGGGACAGTGGAAGGTATCCCTGCCTGTGCCAGGGGATGGGAATGAGATGGGCTTTAAAGTCCCTCCCACCCCAAACCATTCTGAGATTCTCTGATTCTATGATTTTTATGCTATTTTTCATAAGCTTGCATAGTTGAATCAAGCCTGTGACCACTTTGTCTCTTTTGTTTTCTGTCCCATGACTCTGATAGCCAGATTAGAAGCACGTGTTCACTGTGCAGTTGTGAAATTGAAACTGAAGTGCTCAGTTGACCCCCAAAGACTCTTTTTGTTGCATTAATGACTGCTTGTTCAACACTATATAGGACACATATGCTGCATCAGTAAAAATAGATTTATTGCTGTGCACATTTTTTCCAGGAAATTTGCATAATAATGAGCCAAAAAAACATTGAGTTCTATTAAAATATTTAAAATGTAGTCTTAAATGTTAATCATTCAACGAATCAGAGCCTGATAGCTTTTACTGATACCTTAAGAGAAATTTAATTATCAAATGACTTTAACAGGACAAGAGATTATGGGCACAAACTGATATACAGGAAATTCCACCTGAACACAAGGAAACACTGGTTTTTTTAGAGTAAGAGTGGTCAGACACTGGGCCTGGTTGCCCAGAGACGTTGTGTGCTCTCCATCTGTGGAGATGCTCAAAACCCTGCACACTGTTCTGGGCATCCTGCTCTGGCCGACCCTGCTCGAGCCAGGGCTTTGGACTGGATGGTGCCTGACAGCCTTGACCATTTAGCTGTGACCCTGCTGGTCTCCATGTCACCAGAGGCAGCAGAAAGTCCTCCCTGCAGAGTCCTGACTTAGTCAGGGTTTCAGAGGGTTTCAGGGTTTCACTCTGTAGTCCCAAGGCACTACCCAAGGCAAAGGAAAATTATAGAGGGATCTTTTCCCCTGTTGAGTGCATCACCTTGACTCAGAAAGGACTTGGAAAGTGGGGGTTAATCTTTATAAGCTTAGAAATTGTTTCAGACTTCTTATTTCAAGGTAATCCTGCTGGATTTGGGACCACCCCTGCTTCAGAGTACCCAGAGCCAGGCTTCAGGAGCTGGGCACCCCCTTGCTTACTATTTCCCAGTGTCTTTGTGTTTCTGGTCACCAAGCTGTATCTGGGAATAGCGGAGGAGTGGCAGGGAGCATCTGCATGGTTTTTGTCTGTGTGAAAGAGCAGCAGTTACAGAAAGTGCAGGGTCTTGTGCCGACTTTGCTGCTTAGTCATCCTGCAGTAACTGTGACTTGGCAGCTGGTCTGACCCCATCCCTTACAAACGTTTCCATTTATGGCTGGGATTTTTCATTTCCCTTTGCCTCCAATGGCCACACAGCTGGAAAGCCTCCAAAAGGGAGAAGCCGTGGGTTTACATCAGGAGAAACCAGCTGTGTATATTCATACCTTGCCTTTGAAGCCTCTCTCACAGGAACATGCCACCCGGGATGCTCCAGGGATTCCTTAAGGGATTGTTTTGGCCAGAAGCGGGTGCTGTTCCTGTCTGGTGGCAGGAGCACAGATGCCATTGTGGTTGTCAATATTTTCCTTGCCCAGGGCTCAGATAAGCTGAGAAGGAGAAAGCTGCAGCCATGTGACCTGGTCGTTCCCTGTGAGCAGCTGGGTGCCGTGCCTGGTCCTACCAGGGACACGGGAGAAGGGGTGGCCGTGACAGCAGATGCTGGAGACCCTCGGGGCTGTGCCCATCCTCGATAGCTCCTCTGAGTGCTCCTTGCTGGCCTCTGGGAAGAGAGGATCTGGTCACAGGAACTCAACATATGGGATCCAGGTTCCCTCCAGGCGTTACAGATGTGCAGGTTTAGGCTGCGCTCTGCTCCGGCAAGCCAATGGAAAAAAGCATTCCTGGCTTATGAGGAGCTTTAGGGCAGATAAAGCAGAGTCCTGACCTGAGCTGGAAAAGGGATGTGCCTGCTGTGAGCTTATTGCCGTGCCTAGAGCTGGAGCCTCTGGGGGAATGGCACTGGGACGCTGCACCCCATCGTGTGACCTGTCTTGTGCCAATTCCCCATGTCCTGCCCGCATGGAGAACATGGATCTGTGGCCTGACAACAACTGAGAAAAAACCCCAAATAATTTTCCTCACCCAGGGCACCAGATTGGAAACATAATCTACCTTTCATTTAAGGCCAGATTCCAGCAAGGCACTGAAAACCCTGTACTTTTTGCTCCTGCTCTATGTATTTTTGTGGAAATTTAGTGTGTGAAAGAGGTAGCTGCAGGTGGGGTGGGAGTCCCTTCCCAGGCCTCCTTTTTTTACAGGAAGGGTGCAAAATGGGAGCACTGACCTGGCAGCCTCCTCAGGTTATGGATAACCTCACCATGTCTGAATTGTTTCCTTTCAAACCTTTGGCTGGGTTCTGGATATTCTGTAGAAACACGGGGATTCTGGAGAAACCTTCTGCAAACAGAGCATCGATTTTTCCAGCCAAAAAAGGCCTAATCTCTGCCAGAGCTGATTCCTCCACAATCAAAGCATTCAGCTGTTCTGAAAAGGGAGTCGCCATGGGAAGAACAAACACGGTGTTATTGCCAGGACCTGCTGAGGGGAGTCCTGTCTACAGCTCTTTTTATGACAAGGATTCAGGAAAAGAAGATCAGAGCCACTTAAAACCATCCCATCACTGTGTAGAATCCCTCACTCTCATGCCTAATCCCCGAGTTATCCCTTTCCCTAGATCTTGAATCCTACCCAGTCTTTTCTCCACCCAAACAGGGAGAAGAAGAGGAGAGAAGCTCAGAAAGGCCCCAAAGTGGTCCCCCCAAATCAGAAGCTGCACTGGGATGGGTCCTGTGCCAAGCACCTTCCTGATGGCCTGGATCTGGGACCTTCCCCTCACAGAGATGGAAAGTCCAACTGGAGATTTTGGGTGGCCCAAGGAGCTGCTGGTGGGGCACTAGTGGGGAATCCTGGTTGGGAGGCAGCACTGGAACTCCCAGAGAGAGGAGCACCCCACCACCACCCAGAGGGAAACCCCAACACTTAGCACATGGAAATGGGGAGCTACGATGGAGCTGGGACATTGGAGTGGGTGGGATGCAGCTGATGGCTCGTGAGAACAGGCTGCTGGGACACAGAGTGTCCTGTGCAGGGCAGAAAATCTTCTGAAGGGACAAGGGGAGGGATATGTGGAGCAGTGGGTCAATCCTGCTGTTCTGAGGGGCAGCCCCATGGAGTAACAGGGCATGGAGGCTGCAGTAGGTGGATGTGTTGTGGGATGTCTGTTCTGCATGGGGAAAGGGTGGAGGTCATTATAGGACCTCCACAGGGGCACAGAGCAGAGATTGTCTCCTATGTGTGTTTAAACTTGTAACATGTTCTTAACTTTTGGTGTTTTGTAGGGTGAGGGAGTTATGATGTCCCACTCAAACTGTCCATGAGGAAAGGTAGTACCTGTGGAGCATATCTGTTAAGGGTGTGAGGATGATAAATGACTTTGTCATGAAGGAATGATACAAACATGTATCCAAATGGCAGCTCTTAAATACATATTCTCCTGAAATGTGGACTTGGGGCTGCATGAAATCAACTCCCAGTTCTGCCAAAGGACCCTTAAGTCACACGATGCTGTTGCAGCTGGGGCTGGGACTGCTCATGAGCGTCAGCAGCTCCAAGGCAGCAAACCCAGGCTGTAATCTTTGCTGGAATTTCTAGTGTGCTCCAGCCATAGATTTTCTTGTATTTTAAGCATCTACTCCCAAAGCTGCTGAGGGGCAAAGATAGACCTGGCACCTCCCGTGCTCCCACACCTCTTCCCAAAGATTTCAAGAGCAAAACCCTGGACTGAAGGCAAGCTTGCTGTTTGCTCCCAGAGGCAAATCAGGACAAAGGCTTTGCCAAACCCAGCTGCTGTGTCCTGCTGCCAGCCTTGGGCCTCCTCCAAGGAGGTGTCTGTCCACTGTGGTCTCTCAATGAGATCCATGTGTTCTTGATGAGAGGCTTGGAGAGCTTATTCATCCCTGGTCTGGGGCTTTCTATCAAGCACTCCCTACAGCCTTCAATTATTCGGATTCCCCAGAAAGGATGTGGGGGCCTGATTTCCCCACAGGGCTTCCAGTGGCTCCTGCAAGTCCTTCCTTCCAGCATCCTTTCTCACTGTGCTTGTCCTTGTCCCTCCCCGAGGGTGGGCTCTGATGGATGGTACCTCAGTCCCAGACTCAGCTTTTCTCTCTCTTTGTGTCTGACACAGATGTGCTGAGCAGACAGGCCCTGGGCTCTGCCTTGCAGACAGTGAGGACTGCAAAGGCAAACCTGGGCTGCTCTTGGGGATGCTCATGTTGGCCTGAGCTCACACAAGTTCAGCTGTTAAACCCTGTGGCAGGTGAGCCTGCCACAACCACTACCATAGGTTTAGGAGTGGCACAAATTATTCACTTCATGACTTCACGGCAGAGCACATTTCTTAATTCATTGACAGTAGTTTCTCTACTGTCTGAAGAGGCACTCAGGTGGGTAATGCCAACCCTTACCCTTTAGAGTGATGCAGGGGAAACCTCAATGTAGAACGAAACCTCAATGTAGAATGAAACTGTGGCTTCTATGCCCAAGAAGACAATTATAAAAGAAATCATTAATGCATGATTTATTGCTCATTTCTGTGTCTCTCTTTGCATTTTTATCTTTGTAGAGAGCCAGAGCCTAGATTGAGAAGGGACAGAAGGGAGGGTGAAGAAGTGCAGGTAAAAGAGCTGTAGGTAAAAAGAAGAGCTGCAGGTAAAAGAAGAACAGTAGGTAAAAGAAGGACTGTAAAAAAAATTGTGTGTAAAGGAAGTGTATGTAGAAACCACTGAATACATGCCTGTGCTTCCCCCTCCTCTTCGTTTTGTTTATCACACACTGAAGCTGGAAAATCTCAAGCCTCTTTGGGCTGGAGATAAGCATTCCAGTTCCACTGGCAGCCTTAAGGAAAACAAGTATAAACATAAGATATAATTTATTGTGTGTGTGATCAAAATGGTTTCATTTGATGTTGGAGGTTGGGCTCACATTAATGCTCCAATTAAGTGCACAGACTTTCAGTTACTCTGGTAAAAGGGGATGTTGCATCTCCAGCAAAAATATTTTTAGCTTCCTTGTGACCCTGATCTCTTGGCTTGATTTAAGGTACCATCAGAAAGGAATCCAAGGAAGGATGGAATACAGAACTCCTATCTCACTCTGCAGAGTATTTGCTTTGTCTCAGGGGAATACCAATTTAATAATGAACTTTTTTTTTGTTTTCTATTGCTTCGGGGTTTTGGGTTTGGTGTTTTGTTTTTTTTTTTTTTTTTTTTTTTTTTTTTTTTTTTTTTTTTTTTTTTTTTTTNTTTTTTTTTTTTTTTTTTTTTTTTTTTGGTGTTACTTTGTAGTAAGACCTTTGAAACCAGCTCAGATAAGAATCTCTGTCTTAACACTGATTACATATCTAATTATATTACATTTCTTACATGCTCAAAACTCCTGTTCAAACTTTTATGACACTTGGTGCAAATACCATTTTCCTTCCCAGTTCACGTGACGGGAGAGGGGAGTTTTTTATTGCCGTGTTGTATTTGGCCAGGAGGACAATTCATTACGGAATTCTACATTTCTTTAGCATAAAGAGAGCCACAAATGGGACGAGGGGCTTTGTTTTGTGCTGGAGCAAGAATTCCAGCATGTGTGTAGGGGAAGGGGAGGTGTTGAGTGTCATGCCAAAAGCACAAAGCAACACCCTGCTGTACGTGACCTGGGAGCTGAGCCGGAGGGCTGCACAGGGTTCCCTGGATCCACATCAAATACGTGAGGAGCAGCAGCCATGGAGCAGTGGAAAAGCTCAGCAGCCCCAGGAACAGCAGCTGGGAGGCTGCCTACCACCCTCCCCAAAACAGGGATGTCTGCAGAGCAGGGCAGCTTCCTGCAGCCTCCACCCCTGTGGAGGGAAGCAAGTCCTGAAGGGCTCAGCACATAAAGCCAGGCCAAGGAAGGCTGGAGGCAAACTGGGATTTTGCCTCCTGAGTGGATGGTTGAGGTGGACCCAGATTTCAGGGCCCTCACTCCAGGTCTGAGGCACCTCTGTGAGTGTGCTTGTGGCATACACTGTCAGCAAGACTTGAATCAGCTGCAAAATTCCGGGGTTTCAAGTTGTTTTGCAAATTATTGTGATCGCAAACATAACCTGTGAAAATTTTGGCCCCGTTACTGAGGTCATGAAAGGGGTGACAATGGAATCCATTGCTCCAGGACCGCACTGGTCTTCCAGAGAGTTTGGGGGAATGGAAGTGAATAGCCAGACACAGCTCCCTACCACTGCAGGAGCTTGTTCCTGAGCCTCCCCCCAACTCCTGAGGGGAGATGAGGATTGGGGGTTTTCAAAAACCTCAACTTAATGCTTTCTCTTGATGAGCATCTTTAGTAGTAAGTTGCAACCTTGAAGTCACAGACTTTCTTTTAGGACCTGAATCACAGGTCCCTAAAGCCAGCAAAACTCCTCTCGCTGGTTTCAGTGTTGGGTTTCTTTCACATTTCCTTTCTAATTCCTCTTTAAAAGTCCCATTGAAATGGGAATTACACATAATCTGCCTCAAGGATTCAGCTCCATACAAGGACTAATGTTGGAAGCACTCGTTTAAGACCTGAGGGCAGAATATCATGGTTGCAGAGACAAAACTGGGATTAAAGACAGATTAACATTTCTAAGAAATCAGCTCAATTACTGGCCCCCGAGGAGGCCTTGCCAGGCCACTATCCTCCTGAGGGAAGCCAGTGGAACCAGGGCCAGCCCCCTTCCAGCCCAGCAGCCCACACTGATATACCCCCAGATTCAGAGGAAAAGCCTTTTTCTCCCCTATCTGCTCCATTTCAGCCCCCTCTTTTCCCAGGATAAGACAATAATTAATTCCTTTCCTTTCTATTTATACCCATTAGTCATTGCAGAAGTGTCCCCCATAGATTTACGGTTCAATATAATGAGTATGTCTTGAGGGAATATTATTCATGCAGTTAGCTGAAATCTAACAGGGAAAGTCTCTATTTTATTTTGAAATTTCTTTCTTAGGTCTGTACATGGCATTAAGGACCATGGGTGGGGTGGGATGGGATGTGACTAAGTTTAAAAAATGTACTTTTTTTTTTTTTTGAACCATCACTAGTAAAAGGCTAGGGAGGGGAATGAGGTTTCCTCTATAAACTATGTGGGTTTTTTTCCCTTAATTTCATGGAAACACCACTGCAAGTTTTTCCTTCTCGTTTCTCTGGTGACAAGAAAATAAAACAAATGCAGCTGGGTCGTTCTGCTCTCGCTGTGTTGCACCACGAAGCCCTGAAGACACAGACTGTGTTTTTTAACTCTTTCCCCTCCCTACCCAGGGCTGCAAAACTACAGATGGCCTGAAATCTCCACAGAGATATCCTGGGATTATCCAGCATGTGCTCCAGACCACGGAGGCATCAGCCATCACTCAGAGGTCCTGCCCTGCCAGGCAGCTGGAATGCAGTTGCTTCACTATGCAAAGGTTCTTCTCCATGAGTCAACAAGTTTTGGGACTCAACCATCCTGACTGGCTGCCTGGAAAAAATGTGCTGCAAGAGGGGAAAGCATCAAAAAGCACAGATTGGGAAACTGGTAAAAGGGAAAGTATTCTGGGAGAAAGGGTTTCAGCCCATCCTTTCCTCACTCTGTCTCTGCTCTCCGTCCACCCATTTTTCATAGAGCCACAGAACCTCCTGAGCAGAAAGGGACCCACAAGGATCATCCTGTGCAGCTCCTGGCCCTGCACAGGCACCCCAACAATCCTACCCTGTGCATCCCTGAGAGTGTTACCCAAATGCTCCTAGACCCCTATCAGTCTTGGGGCTGTGTCCATTCCCTGGGGAGCCTGGTCAGTGCCTCAGCACCCTCTGGGGGAAGAACCTTTTCCTAATATCCAAATCCTGAACTGAAATTTTTTGCTTGTTTTGTTCACATAATGACCATGTGTTGGTGCTGCCTGGCAGCTCTGGGAGAACCCTAGGCACCCTCCCTTTCCCTGGCATTGAAATTCCTGAGATGGCTCTTTGCCATCCCCTTTGTGGTGGTGAGCAGATCCAGAAGTGCTCTGGGACTTGGCCCTGCCAGGAGGGATCAGTTCCAGAAGAGGCTGAGCCACCATGGAAAAGCTGACTTTAGACAATAAGCTTGGGCTGAGGAACTGAAGGTACAATATTTATAAGTTCATAATTATGGCCCTAATTACTCCAAAGACCCAAAGAAATTGTGCAGCTTGGCCCAGGAGCATCCCTGCTGTTTCTTCAAGCTCGTGTCCTCAAACCCATCCTGAGAAGGGAAATCTTGAGCAGACAGGAGATAAATCTTGGAGCAAGGGCCTCCACACTGGTGGAGTCTAAACAACCATTTCAGGAGGATTATTAGAACTCATGGAGAATCAGGCTTTCTCACCACTGCATCTAAACAATGCAGAGTCCCTGGGATATCTTCATCCCCCTAAGGATCTTGAGCTCTAGCAAAAAAACACAAGGCCACAGATACAGGCCTGTGCCTGGCAGAGCTTCAGAAATGCTGTAGGTTGGGGAAACCTTGGGGCTGTTTAAAATAAAATTCTAGAAACTCCAAACAGTCCTTCCTTATGTGTTAGCAAGCCACAATTTGCAAGCACGAAAAAGCTGTATATAAAAACTGGGTGCTAAGTAAATAAGAGCTGCAAGAGCACAGGGGACTTAAAAGTTAACACTGGGATATTAAAATAAGAAAAAGTATGCAAAACCTCAGATTGCGCTTGTGTGTTCATGAGGACTCTCTAAACATCCTGGAGCAGTTGGCTTGAATGGCCTTAATCCCAGGAAATGCTGCTAAAATATGGTATCAAATGAATATTTGCTTTTTTCTTCAGAAAGGTTCCCCTTTGTGCCTCATCTTACTGCAATTTGAGAATGTCAGGCTCAGTGGGGGCTGTTGCTCACGTGCATGAACTGGGTTAATCCAGAAAAATAAGTTTATTTTATTT